>VMOF01000002.1:30090983-30229709 GCA_011764245.1 Trialeurodes vaporariorum
ATCGATTTTGAACACAGCCCCGTCACTTAAAATTCTCGCAAAGATTACAGTCTGTTAACTTGAAATCTTCAAAAACTACCGTTTAAATATATTTTTGTGAATGATCTGGTGAATATTATGTGCAGGCTGTATCTTAGCATTTCAAATCAAACTTTGGTGTGGGCGTTTTCGGGGCAAACAGAAGGAATGTGCGTAAACCTGAGCATTTCTGAGGCAACAGAACCGATAACGTAGGCAACGATGGTAAGGGGGGAGAGGTGGTATTGGAAGAAAGGAAGGGGATTTTAAGTCCTTCAACGAGAAATTTTGAAAAAGTGAGGCTCAAATCCTGCAGTTTTAGAAAGTTGTCAATGTCATTTTAGGAATTGGTCATGTATCTTTTCCTTCCCACCTTTGAAACAGACGTCACCCGATGATCTGCCTTTAATCGAAACCTCACTTTTCTGAAGGTCTCCGATGATCACGATGTATTTGATGCCACCGATGCTCCAAAACCATCAACAGCAAATATTTGAGACTCATTCCTGGATCCACACATGAGTTGGTGAAACAGACATTTGCTACCAAAAATTTGTGTAAGCTTTGAGTGCGTCCTATGTTTATTATTCTCAGAATTCGAAAGAAAAAAATGATGCTTTTTAGATGAGCCTCTTTGCGATGGATCTATATAGTAGCTTCTTCTCTTTCTTCACCCATTATAACATATGCGTTAGAAAAAGATAGATGGGAGTACCGCCATGACGTGACTTTCTTCCGGATCTGTCTTTTCGTAACAAACGCATTCAAATGGGATCTTGGGGGGGGGGGGGGAGAAAAACAGATTCCTGGATCCGCCTCTTCAGCACCAACTCAAGAGAATCTTAGAATGGAAGAATGAATGAATGCATTTATTAGATTCACACGAATGAATAAATGGATAAACAAAAACGCTGGCCTAGCTCGTGCTCGACTGCTCACGTTTAGAAGTAAAACTCTCCGAAAAGCAAATCTAAATGTAAGTACTTGAGCAGAGATAGAGAATTCCTCGCTTGTCGAAGTGAATACGTATACACGATACTTGATACGCCGAATAGCAAATAGGAAATTGCAAATCTCATTGATAAAAAAAAAGCACCTTGCCGCTTTCGAAGAAAATGAAATGAGGATCCAATTCATTTTGCTAACAGCTATTTATTATTTTTTCCCCTTCCTCTCTTGTGTGCCTGATGCTTCCTTCCTCGGGCAACAGTTTGTTTTTGTATGGAATAAATACCTCCTATTCATCGGCGTCCTCCGCGGTGTTGCCTAATTCCTGTAAGACACAGATTTCTCATGAAGTATACTAGCGTTTAGCCAGTGACCATCAGTGGTCAGTGGTGAATGCAGAAAAATCTGTGGCGAGGAGGGGAGGAGCCGTTTATAAACTTTGTAATTTGAAGCGTTAAATAAAGCAATTTGATGAGTTATTTTCCCTTGATAAAGGCGAAATGTGAGGCTCCTAGGGGGGCACACGACCGACCTTAACCTCCCCTTTGGCCCGATCTGCCTCTGTATGTGGCACAGCGGCTCTTAAGCAATTGCTTTTATTTCTTCTCCCTTTTAACCTGTGCAAAAGTATCGATGTCAATTGAACCAAGGCACTTTTGCAAGCACAAGAGCGCGGGAGGTTGCACCTGAGTCTCAAAGCTGGTAACGACTGGACAGATCATAGCTGAGCCGAAGCTAGTAATATTGAGATAATGTAAGTAGAGGAAAAACCCCGAAATAAATTGCAATTAGTAAATCGGTTAAATTCTGACATCGTAAACAACGTAGTGTCTGCTGATTCAACGCAACCTCAAAAGGGATCATGATAGGTTTAGTGTTTAATTCTTTGAAAAGCTTGACCTTTCTGGGTTTTAGAGCATTTCCTGTCCATAAATTCTCGAGTGAAGTTTGACCAGTTACGAGGCATCGCATCGCATGTAATATGGTAAAGTTGCATTTTGTTCTTTAAAACCAATGCAAAATCTTGAAGTTTTGGGTGCTGGGAGGTTTCTTCGAAGTCGACCTTTTGCGTGGTTTTAAAGGGGCTGAGCGGAACGTTGCCAAATTGCACGATTTGCCTCTCAATCTGACTGACCCAATGTTGCTTTCAGCATGCATGGATAACATCAATTTTAGTATTTTACGACAAAATTCAAAACCCGTAAATACTTTCCATTAATCGTAAAAGGAAAAGTCAAAAAGTATCAAGGGGCTTGCATGTGAAGGGACTTACGCGTCGCATGACTTTTTGCAACGCTGCATTCCGTTCATTAAAACCTGCGTAGAATATCGAATTGAGAAAATGCGAAGTGCACCCTAAATAGTTTGACCTTTTTCACGGGTTTAAAAACTGCAATTCAAAAAGGTTAACCCTCTCAATATAAAACAAAAACCAACTTTGGAGTCTGTGAGGCTCCCTTCAAAAAGACAAAGGTTAATTCATAGCCCAAAATTTTTCTCAGTGCAGTATAAAGAGGATTCTTTTCTCTCGACGGTTGGCAGCATCTTTGCAGGATGTGCGATGCCTAGATTCAATTGAATTATAAATCACTTGGAACGATCTTGTTTTGCATTTTCCGCCCCCTCAAAGTATCAGACTTCTCGAATTTATGCTATAAAAATGCACGTTTACAATAGCTTTAAAGGCGGGAAAGGAGCCTTCCGCATGAACCAAGGCCACGAGCACCTTAAACTCACCACCCCTCCCCCTATCCAGCCCCTTATTCCTATTCACCCTCCTCACCCATTACGACGAAAAGGATTCATAGCGAAGCAACCTCCACTTTTATTTATTTATTTATTTATTCCTCACTGTCGATTTCCTCCGATAGAATAGATAGGAAATAATCTGGAAAAACAGATTCGAATGTGTGTCAGAGGCGGATTCGCGATTTGTGTTTCTTTCTTTACACCCATTTTAACGTATGGTGTTACAAAAGGACACACATAGGGGAGAGAGTAACTTGATGGCCCATCCTTCTATCCTTTTCTAACACATGTATTGTTTTCAAATAGGAGGAGAGAGAAGGAAAAACTCCTAGACTCGATTTTACTGCGTCTCGATTGCCAATGCGGTGTTGGAGAAAGGGGTTATTAAAACCTAACGTACTTTCAGCTTACAGAAGTTGGTTAAAAGTTTGAGTTTGCTTTCACGGCGTTCCTATAGAATAGATTTTGTGAAAGTGTTGAAGGGTAGACCGTTCAATCGCCCTTTGCGCTGCTGAATGAATAGAGGCCAAGAAAATAATTTGCCTTAATTTTAGGGTTGAATTGAAAAAAAAAAAAAAAAGAGAAAAAAAAGGGCTCACGTTCACCCGAGCAAATGTTTTTCAGGATAGAATGGACTATCTTGCGGAAAAGTGACACGAAATTCAGGATGGAGCACCCGAATGTCGTGCGAAGTCCCTTGAAGATATATTCTTTACATTGAAGTAGGCGTCCAGGAGGGACTAAAGAAGAGGGTGTTGACTTGGAGCTTTTTCGAAGAAGGGATTTGTTTCAGTGTTTTCGCTCTTTTTTGAGGGATTTCATTCCTTCTTTCAGCTGCGCCATATCAGGTTTTATCTAAAGGGAGGAAAAGGGGGAAGAGACATAAAATAAAGCTAATGGATCTTTTTTTTTTCGCTCCTACTATCGTTCTCTCCAATTGCTGACTATAATGATTATGTGTAAACGTGAAAAAACCACTTGCAGACCTGAATTCCTTGATAATTACTCTACTTTATTGATTAACAGACCTATGAACTAGCACTGTTTGCATCAGTTTGTTCGGATACACATATGGGTTCCTAATCGGTATTGAACCGTGATGAAAGTACCAAATCAGATCAAGTGCTTGTAAAAAACCTAATGATGACTCAAAAACTGACGAAAAGAGCCACCAAAATTGGAAAGAATTTCGGACTAATTTCAGGTCTTTCTCAGTGCAACTGCTGTTAAAATTCGGTTCCTATAGGTATTCTTAGATCAGTTGATTGCTTTATCATTTCTTTCTGCGTCTCGTCTGACTGCTCTGTGAACGTTATCCTTGTGTCTACACATCACACGGTACTCGTAATCCAGAATTAATTGTGAAACAAACAAAAAATAATTATCTCCTCTCAGCCATTGTTGAAAATTTTAAACAAGTTATATATGTTTCCTCTTTTGTTGTTACAGCTGATTATGAAATGGAGCACGGGACAAACGGTGTTGGCACTGGTCGGAATACAGCGGAGATGACCTTGACCCGAGGTGACCTTGGGGCTAAATTTGAGTGTAGAGCATCAAACGATGCTTTGGAGTCACCGTTGATATCATGGATCGAGGTTGATGTTAACGGTAAGTTAGCTTTTCCTTTAAAAGATTTCCATTCCATACTAAACCATCACGGCCATTTCAAGTACCTCTCAGGTGCTCTTTAAATCTAGCGTACACAATGTCACAAAGGATAAGAGTCAGAAGGTCTGAAGGAGCTGAGGAGTGAGTGTTTGTATCAAGTTACTTTCGTGCCACTCTTTTCCAACTATGGTCTGCCTTTGTCATGCTAATCTTTTTGTACTTTTTCACTAGGATAGTCATGATTTCTTGCTTAATTTTGGTTCGTTAGAAAGGTCTTGTCGTGCTGTACATATTAATTAGACGATTTTGCAACTTTTTAATGTTTAAAATTTTTTAAATGGCGTATTGTCCTTGGAATTGTTGATCGAAAATCACAAAAATTTCAACTTTGAAGGCTGCCTGAATTTTTAACGAATTGGTGGATTTGAAAGAACCAAAAAATCTCATATGTGTTTTGTTTTTGAAGATAATCAAGACAGTTTCAACTAGCCAAAGTTTTTGAAACAATACCAGAAAACCTTGAGAAATGTTTTCACAAATGTCCAAAAACGTAATGCTTTTAAAAAGCGAATTGAAAAAAAAAACAAATAAATAAACAATTCTCCAAACGAAAAATCCCTCAAA
This sequence comes from Trialeurodes vaporariorum, assembly GCA_011764245.1. Taxonomy (NCBI): domain Eukaryota; kingdom Metazoa; phylum Arthropoda; class Insecta; order Hemiptera; family Aleyrodidae; genus Trialeurodes; species Trialeurodes vaporariorum. The sequence goes on from VMOF01000002.1 coordinate 30,095,934, forward strand.
ATACGCAAATTCCTGTATAAATGAACATGTGAAGTGCCTATAATTATAAGGCCGATAATCCGAATTGAATGTAATATGTTTAAACCATAAAAGAATTATCTCACAAAATGTAACGAATGCAAAACTGACGGTTTGAGATGCTTTTTTTACGCTTGGCAACCCTGAATGTCAGAGGTAATCGAAATGTTATCTAAAATTGAGGTCCATAAAACGTGAAGTTTGCTCTTTATCAGATACCTCAATACTATCTTATTTTGTATCTCTTCAAAAGAGCTCACCTGAAATTTTATCGGTCCTTATCTCGCACTCACAGACCGCGCGGGCTTCATTCAAAGGGCCAATAAACCGAGGAAAGGGAGTCCGACAGAAATGACCAATTTAAACGAGATTAACCTAATTCTTCTTTCGCGTGTCTCGAATAAATTCTTTTGCTCTCGAAAAGTGGAAATCATGACAAACGGAACGTAATAGAAGAGAGTAATCAAGATTTCTATGCTTCCTCTTTTGTGATGGTCGGAACATCAAAAATGTATTTTTTTCGCGTGCTCGATTGTGTGTGTTTTTTTTTATGTATATACTTCGCCGTCGTCACTCAAATCAGTCGGTTTTCGGGATATGGGCTCATAAGCCATAAGTCATCAGGTTTGATTTCTCCTAGAACCCATCATTAGGATCGAATTTGGATTACAGTAAAGAGCATTACTGTAGTTTTATCGTGTTTCCTTCTGGAAATTACCTCCGATGTTTGTATGACCATCAGAGATACACCATCAAATGTTATCATTTGGAGTTCATCTACTTCTCTCTCTGGGTTTCAAGTAAAATCAATGTGATTTCTAATCGCCCTTTTCTCGCAGGCGATGCTCATAGTACATCGGTCATGGTTACGTCCAAAATTTCAAAAAAATTATATCTTGAAAGAATCCAATGTATGTTCCCACAGCCATGATTAATATGTCGCAGCCAATTTGCATGCCCAGGCATTTTACAAGCGACTCGGAAAATACCAAAGCATTTTTCAGTCTGAATATTTTGCCTTGGTAGAGCTTGTCGAATGCCTGGGTAGATGAATCGTCTTGCTATCATATACTTTACTGCAATTCTCGATCGCAGAAAATTTAGGAAAATTTTGCAACAGACCCATCTCAAACTCTAACCTAACCTAACCTGAAAGAGCTATGTATGTCTGTTACTTATATTCTACTTACTGAGACTAGCTATGACTCGCTCGAATTTAGTAGGTAGTTAAATATTCGTGCTCTGCGGAATTCATTTTGCCTATCCCCGTAATTGAAGGCACTCCGCGTGAAACATTATTTCGCAAACAACAAGTCTGGAGGAGCTTTCACTGCCAATGAGAGATTGAGTTACAAAAACGAATAACTCGGGCTTGGTATTGGAAGGGTTAAACAATCCCAACTGTGGTTGACTACCCCCCCCCCTCTTCCTCCCATTGTATTTTTGTACAGGCGATCATTTGATTCTTTTCAATGTTCCTTTCTTTGGCCCGGAAGCAAACAAGCAGGCGTCGCTTCGTTCCAGGGTTTCCAACCCCTCCAGTTACTAAGTTTCCAAGCCGAGGGTGTTAGGCGCCTGCAATTTGTCAGCTTGAAGGAGCCTTGAGACCTCCCTCTGAGAAGAGGAAGCTTCCAGGGCTCCACGAGGACCCTGTCGCATCAGGGCTACATGGGCACGGCGAGGCGCGGCGCGGCGCATAACGACACTGATACACCGTGACGTAGTACACCGCGGGATAGGTTAGGTGAGGGTTGGAGAAACGGTGGAAAGGGAATGGCAACAAATATGACCGTAAAATGTGTTTAACAATGTTGCCAGCGGTATATCTATAAACCTCCATAAATTTACAAATTCACAAAATCCTTCACAAATTTTTATAAAAAGTTCCCGAAAAGCTTTTCTGATAATTTTCAGGCAAACCATGGTCCTTTCTAGTCGAGTTTTGGCATTTTTGACTACAGAATTATCTGGTGTTTTGTGCCAACATTTCTGGTCAAAATGGCCAGAATTTTCGTGAAGACTGCAAAAAGTAATTTGCGGAAACTTTTTATTAGAATTCTGGCCATTTTTGGTTGAATACTATTCTTCGTGCATTCACTCGTAATTTTTCCTAGGAAGTGTCTCTAATGTTTTTGTATGAAGATTTTCAGTAGAATTTTTCAATTTCATTTATACATTTGTGTCTGAAGCGTCTCAAAACGAAAATAAAATTATCTAACTTTTAAGGGTTTTAAACCCTATTTGTTCACCGCGCACAGTCGCACACTCTACTCTTTTGACATGGGCTCTTATGAGAACAAAAGAAAACTAATACGCGCATGCAAATTTAGATCAAAATTAATCACTTAATCCATGCATTCACAATCGAAATTGGAAAAAAATCGCGCCCATAAAGTCCTTGATTGAATGGATTGAATAGGAGGGAGTAGATTACGAGTCTCGAAGGCTCCACGATGCGATAAAGGGCTCCGTCCCAGCATCGACTTGGCAACATCGCTGCTGACTTGCTCCTGTTTTTGCTCAAGTCGTGTCGGAGTAAACGTTAAACATACTCTACGAGCGCGGAAACATCGTAAAATTGTCTTCATGCTGCGCCATTTTTCTTGCGGCGAGGAAAAAGGCGAAACAGGGGTGAGATGGGAGGGGGGAACTCCCCGGTTTCGATCCCGGTTCCAGGTCCTGGGTCCCCTTTTTTTCTATTTTTTTTTTTTTTTTCAATACGGCGTGTGAGTGTGAGTGGTGTAGGTGGGCATCTCCATCGTATCGATTCCTCAAGACAATTCACGCGATTTTTATTACACCTCTACATCGAGAGGCAGCGAAGACTAAATTCTCTGCTGTTCTTCAGCTCGGCTCGGCCTCGGCGGGAGGTCTTCACTTTTACACATGCATCATATTTTATGCTGTCGACGCCTTCACGCCAGCCCCGTCCGCACAGCCGTCTACAGAGCGCCTTGCACTTGCCGCCCCGGCAACCAGCAGTGCAGAGGTGACAGGCGCCGATGTCGAAGTTATCTCGGATCATTCCGGCGAGGAATGTTAGTGTGAGAGTTAAGGGGAGGCACAAGGATGGGATGGAGGGGAGGCGCAGGGATGGGATGGAGGAGTAAGAGGGAGTGGGAAGAGCCTCGAAGGATAACTTCATCGAAGAATTACCACTGCAGCATCACACAGCTCTATTATCTTCGCCCTCGGGTTAATTTATGCAACGGTTGTTAGATTTATGTTTTATCTCTCTTTTTTGTCGCTCGTTCTTCCCCCTTGTCCCCTCTCCTCATCCACCTTTACAACGCGCTTTCCAGCCCGCTCACCACTCAACGTTGAGGATAAAATGCTTTAAGATGACATTTGATGTGACTAGTGTCTCGCAGCATTCCCTGTCGAGCAGTCGAAAGAGAACGTTAATTTTTCAAGATTTGTATGCACAATTTATGTAAATTTTACTTGAGTTTGTCCATTTCGAAATTTACCTAAAAATTAGTCTCAGTAGACGGTTTTAGCGATATCTTCATCTAGTGAAAAAGTTCGTTGAGCGTTCAAAACTATCTCTCACTGTCGGGTGACCCAACGCAAAAAGTTTTCATAAAGTTGGAAGATTATTGCTAAAAATATTGAATAAACTTTAAATTGCAAAAATGTAATTTTCTAAAATGCTATTGTTTAATCCGGAATACTTCTAATTCAGCGAAAAAATTGCTAAATCAGCAATCATTCTTCCTAAATTGGCATTCTCTGTAATGCATTTTTTGCAAGGTAAAGTGCTTTTCGGGTTTACAGAATTTTTTTTTGAAATTATACCGATTATATTTTTTTCTGTGTAAGCCCAGTACTACTGTTTTACTCTCATCGCTTAAAATCGTACCCAGAGACAGTTTTGTGAAATTTTTTGGTAGAAATGAATTTCTCGAGTCATTAAATGCGATTTTGAGAAGAAATTGTTGTGAAAGAAGGTCTCGTCAATGAAATTCAGAACTAGAAATAGATAACGCTACGCACGTTAAATTTAAAAGTGTAATGTTGCTTTACCTGCCTGATTGATCCAACTGAATGAGCGTTTACGGAGGCCTTCAGATGGGGATTTGGGAAGGGGATTGGGATGAGGATTTGGTGCTCTCGACAAGATTGGTGCGCTAGATGATGTCCACTTTCAAGCACAAAAATTCGCCTTGAGCGCCAGGTTGTACGATATTCAAAGAAATTCCAAACAAAGTACGTTAAACCATCGTTTATTATTGATGCCCCATTTAGAGCATACGTTTACTCTTGGTGAGGCATCGATGAACTCCTCTTTGTTTGAGATTTGATAGTTTACATAGGCAGCGCTTTATATGCACGCAAATGGCAGCAGTGAATAGCACTTTGCGTCTGAGTTGTATTAAGTATGTCCGAAAGCGGCGGATCTAGGAATTTGTCTCACTATCTCTGTTCTCATTTGAACGTGAGTGTGAGGAAAGAATAGAAAGAGAGGAACTTCCTGGTTACGCCTATGACTAAGAGTGAGTCAGCTGCTCTGTACATCCTTTCGTTTTGTCTATCGGAGGTAATAAACTTTTCTCGAGACGCATTACCATTAAATTCAGTCAATCGGAATTTTTATTTCTTCACCATCGTCCGGACCCGTCCCGCAACACTCCGCGCCGCCGCCCTCGCCCAGACTTTTTATTTTCTTTTAAGAGCTTATTTTTATAACTTTCATAAATGATACTTTAACTTTCCACCGTTGCCGTTGTTGAGGTCCGCAGGATCTGGCACCGGTTAGCATTCGGGTGGTGAACCGGTGATTGTGTCAACCGCGGTTAACGTTTATTGTGGCTGTATACCATCAATGCTTAGTCCATCTTCTGAACTGCCCCCGCCAGAAAAATGAGAGATTAAGCCTCGGTGGAGTGGTGATGATGATGAGGGGAGGGTGGGGGTGGGGGGGGGGGGGAGCAAAGATATAGTTTTACTGCCGACCGCGGTCGTCTCAAACGATTATCGAAGCGACATTATGTTAGGGTCGTAAGAACGTTTGATGTTTTTGTGCCCCAGTTATTCGGATTTCACGCTTTAACTACAACCACCCCCCTTTTTTATTGCTGAACAGTTCGGCATTTGAGTATGATTTTGAGTTTTCTGATTGTTTCTACCGGGGGGGGGAGGGGAGGGTTAGAGATAGAGTCTATGATTTTTGAAATATTTACACCATCTATCTTGCTCCTACGGTTTTCTGATGCCGTGCACCAAGTTGTACTTTCATTCATTTATTCATTAAAGGACCCTGACATCAGTAAATACGTTCCTCGTGGTAACTGGCTTACAAAAACTTGTTGATGAGCTTTCGAGGTAGATTAATACAGGTTGATGCATACAAATGTGGTGGATAAATACAGGAATGTTGTAAATCAACTTGCGTCACGAAGTGAAGTGCAAGTCGCATGACGCTCCAAATAAGTTAATGCACTGTCTTGATAAGTTTTTGGGAGTGTTGTTCAATTTGTCATTCTGAGCAAAATTTCTCATGGGCTAAAAATATGTTTACAGTCAGTTTGGATGTTATTTACAAATAAGTGGAAACTTGACGAAAACTCTGTCAAATGGGCTCGTTTAAGCTACGAGGTGGAGGATAGTGGAATAAATCCGAGAATAAGGAAAGCAAGAGAGATGGGGGGGGGGGTAATGCGCTCAGTTATGTTTGTGTAGATGGGTAAAGAAATAAAGAGGGATTCGAAAGAGTACGGTCAGTTTACGACTGCTCTCACGTTAGTACGGGTGTTTTGCCTTGTTTAAACGAGACCAATAATAAAGTTTTGCCAACTTTTACCGCAGCAATCGTAAAGTGGATTTTAAAATTTACTAATACTTATTTTTAAAGGATTTTCACAAGTGAAGTACTGGATTGCAACAGTTTCTAAAGCTTGCTTTAAAATAGGGTGTCCATCATCAGGAAATACCTGGAAACCCTGCAATTTTGGGGGTATCCGATTCCATCATCAGGAAATCCGTTGAATCGTCAGGGAATTTGAATCTAAAATTTGGGAGCTATATCGGTGCAGTAATTTTCCTTCTTCCCATCTTCATAAAGTTTTAGGCTTGTACATATGTTGAGATTTTTACAGCGAGCGATTTTATAACGTGGAAAAAAATCAGGGTCTTTGAAATTTTAAAATTGCTGGACATCCTGCAGAATGATTTTCTTAAGTCAAGGAGGTTGTTTTGAAGTTTTCCAATGGTCTCATCGTTTTTCTAACATACTTTTACATCAGAAAAACTAGTAGCTTCATCATAGTTTATGGCGAAAGTTTGCAGTAGAGAAATTTTGTCGGAAACATCCCCTACCCGCTCAAGCTCTTCACGTTATCGGACATTTTAGAGCTCCATTTATGTGTGTTGATCTCTTGAACGAAGCTTTGTGATGGCAACTCAGCAGCCGCGTTATAAATCATTTTGGATCGCGAAACTCAAAGCGCGCACCGGCACTTGCCGGTTGGAGAATCTATCAAAATATTTTTACGACCAAAATAGCAACAAAGTCGCTTTCCGACCGAAATATGTTACGATGTTCCTCTTTTCCCCCTCTGCATTTTTGCGCGCGGATTGGGGTCAAAGAGACGAAAGAAGGGGGAAAGAAATCTCTGTACAAATGCGCTTTGGCAGAAGAAAGCGATAGAAAATAAAATAAAAAACACCACTCCATACTCTAAATCGGAACATTGATTTTTCTTGACAAGAAAAGCTCCGTTTCAGTTGCTGTGTCCGGGTAAGTGCTATGCAACATTTTTTGTTTTCTCACTTCCCCCGGGTGAAAAAAACACTGTGAACATGAAATAATTAAAAAGTGAGTGTCCTTAATTTCTTGCAATTTCAAAACCCTTAAAGTCGGGGAAATAACATTCTAGTCATAATTCTCTTAAATGAGTTTCAAACAAGTGAATATTTTGAAAATCTAGGGGTCTCCTTCTCCTGGAATTTGGTTTTAATGTTTTGCCCCCTCCCCCAAAAAATTTTTTTGTAGGTGCCCATCCGTTCGTAACGGACCGGAAACTCAACTCGACAATTTTAATGTTTACATTCTTTTGTACATATAATTATGTCCAACTGTTTAAATCGGAGGATAGGAGTCAATTCACAAACTGACCAAAAATTATCGGAATTTCTCAAAAATAAATCCAGGTACTAGCTGTCTCGAAACTTTGTGGAAATGCATACTGATTAAACCCTAGTTGAATGTCTTAGTTCATTTATTCCAGTAAAAGTCAATTAAGGGTACTTCTAGAAGAGGTTAGTATGGGGTTAAACAAGTAAACTTTCTATTTTAGAGAACACTACAGCAAGGATTCTAATGAAATTTTGTGAAAGTTTACTCCAAAGACGGACAACATATTTTAATTTTTTTTCAAAATTGTTTATGCTGCGCAGTAGTATCCAATTAATTAAGGCGCATCAATTAAGGGTACTTCTAGAAGAGGTTGGTATGGGGTTAAACAAGTAAACTTTCTATTTTAGAGAACACTACAGCAAGGATTCTAATGAAATTTTGTGAAAGTTTACTCCAAAGACGGACAACATATTTTAATTTTTTTTCAAAATTGTTTATGCTGCGCAGTAGTATCCAATTAATTAAGGCGCATCAATTAAGGGTACTTCTAGAAGAGGTTGGTATGGGGTTAAACAAGTAAACTTTCTATTTTAGAGAACACTACAGCAAGGATTCTAATGAAATTTTGTGAAAGTTTACTCCAAAGACGGACAACATATTTTAATTTTTTTTCAAAAATGTTTATGCTGCGCAGTAGTATCCAATTAATTAAGGCGCATCGTTACTTTTTTATTATTTTTACATATTATACGTAACGTTCCTCCATTCGGTATGCGGAATGCATTGGATCAATCATGAATTTTTTTTTTCCGGGCATGCAAAGTTGGGTTTGTTTGTTTTTAAAATGGGGAAAAGAAATGGGAGGGCGATATTTGGTTGCAAAACTTTGTAACTAGACTCAATTTCAGCTTTTTTTTTTTTTTTTTTTTTCCCCAGCTTTTATATTTTCACATATTTTTAAGCTATTTTGCTATTTATCGTCCATAATCTTGATTCCCCCCCCCCATACAATTATGTCCGGGAAATTCGATGTTTCTATTCACTGTGTGTTAGCGGATGGTAGTCTGGAGATTTCGACTTTGCACACAAAATTGCAATACTCGACAAAGGGATAAGAACAAATGAAGTGAGAAACTTCAGGAGGGAACGGAGACTGCGAGAATGAAGACTGATCGCTTTTCGAGAGCGTGCAAAGGGATAAAAGGGGAAGAGGAGTGGAGAGAAAGAAAATAATCCTTCCTTAGGTCTCTGCGGTGTTCTTTAGATTTCCTCTTCACTCTTCTTAAGTCTAGAAGAATACGGAAATATGGGAAGAAGGGGGAGGTAGAAGGGAACTGCGAGGGGGGGGGGTGATCTGGGACAATCGAATGTGATGGACACTAGGGGCTTACAAAGTCTCACATACATCAATCTCTCGCCGATCCGCGTGCCTCGTAATAATCGAGTGCCATGTTCACCGCAAGTGGAAAAGTAGAGAAGTGGAGAAGTGAAGAAGTTAACCTCCAATCTTCCAGAGCGAGGTCTCGCAGACCAAAGATCTGTTTTCTTGAAAAACAAGCGGCCCATTTCCCTCTTCCTCCCAATTGTACCCTCTTGGGACTTTTTGACTTTTCCTTCTGGGGTATGTTGGAGGGTTTTTACCTTCTGAAAATTTTGGTCGAGTTCGAATTAATTGTATCTACCCTAAAAGTCGATGGGATCTGTCAGATGTAGGTCATGACATTGCGAAAAGATTATTTTGAAATTCGGGAGGTCAACGGTTACTTTGTGTCGCAAGTGGATCTCAATCTTGGGCAAATAGAATCGGTTTGCTAAATTGCCGCTGACTTAGGCAGATAGGAAGCCAGCTATTTCATAATCACCAAAAATTAAACCTACCGTCACTGTGACTCAATAAATAATTGTTTTAAAAAATACTGTAACTCATTCGAAACCTGAAAAGCTGATGAAGGTGGCGGTGTTAACGGGATAGGTTTTTCTCATCTGTTACTCAATTATGCTGTTTTAAAAGCAAGTGTTTCAAACTTCTGTTCATTCGTTCTGTTTATTTGTGTTTCAAACGTCATTTAAAGATAACTGGTGAAACAAAAACTTGATCTCTGAATACAGGCACATTTTTCAGTTTTTCAGCTTTTGAAGAAGCAAAAGTCAATTTTGATACGATTATACTTAAAATTTGAACTCGGATTGCAACTATGGAGGAGGTTCTTTATTGTAAACGTAGTAAAATGTAAAGAGAAAATAAATTAACTGTCATCAATACATAGAGCTTGTGACAATCCACTCAGAGGGCCCTAGACGGTATATTTTAACTAACATACGCTTATATTGCTGGAAATCAATTAATCTATTTTGTTTACTCAATCGGTAAAATGAGCCGTTACCGACAATTGAAATAGTTATTTACTGCCGCACGAACATTCCTTCCGCACGAATCGGTTTTACATGAAATGGAGCTTATGATATACTCTTCTGACGATTGTTATCGAGAAAGCGATGTTCGAAAAAAAAATATATGCTTTGACACGTTGTGCGGTGGCTGGGAAATGAATCTTACTTTCGTATTTCTTGTTCCTCTTTTTCAGTGAGACCTTTGAGATTGGAGCTCAGTGGGATTGACAATCACGTCGTTTCGGGAACCAAAGTCGTTCTTCAGTGCCTTGTGACTGGTGCCAGGCCAGCCGCCAATGTGACTTGGTTCAACGGTACTCAGATGGTGTCTACCGATGTCGTCGAGAGCAATAACGTGCAGGTGAGTTAAAAAACTTCGATTTCCAACCCCATACTTGTCTTTCCTCCCCCGTGGAGGAATCCCCCCCCCCCTTTGTGGACATTTTAATTTTACATGCGCGAAATCACAAAATGTATTGTTAGTTAATTCCATGCTGAGAGAAAAGAAATTAAGAATCCCAGGGGGAAAATGGGGGGGGGGGAGCCCATCACAATGTTGCAGTAATTTTGTAACTTAGGAAGCGTATTTTTGCGAATAATCTGGCTTGCATTATTGACTCGGTAGAATTGTTAGGAAACCAGCAAGCATCAGGCGTAACTCTGAACTCTTTCCACGCGCATAGAGTACAGAAAACCCCCTAACGTTTACTACGAAATGGACCTGCCATCACTCAGATGGACCCCGAAAAACGTTAGATCGGGTCGAAAATGAAATACGAAATGGGTGGATCGAGTTATCATGATCCACCAGATCATTTTCGAAAGTACGCGTATGAGTATTTAAACTAGTTCCTCGTTTTCATCCTAATTGCTTGAAAAAATAAAAAAAAAACCAAACAAAAACCAACATCAACAGCAAAAAAATCCAGAAATTTCTGGAAACGCATAAGCGTTCAATGTTGATCCATCGTTGATCGAACACAAAGTATCTATATGCAAAGTTTAACAATTATAAAGTGAAAAGTGGTGATGGATTCCGCTTTCCTCTTAGAATATTCAAATATAAATATAGTGACTATGTAAATGGTGGTTAACTCCCAACGAAACTCTGCAGGACGTTGTAAAATCACAACTTCGTTGGCAGGGAAAATTAGTATGTTGATAGTAATACGCTGTGCTGGAAGATAATTCAGACGACACGACATGTGCAAAAATGACACTTTTTCCCATTTGGAATACATTATAGAGGCTCCGTTGGGTTAGCAAAAAAGTGGTCTAACCCCAAAAGTTGGTTTTGATTAAAACACTTAAACAAGGTGAAAAGAGGGAGTGGGGGTTGGGGGTTGTTCCCCCTAAATCGGTCTTTCTCTAACGTTCATGTTTCAATGGAGAAAAGTGAGAGAAAGAGAGCTCTTCGTTACCTCTGCCGATGTATTCTCTCAATATCTATCTGGTCATAATTGGATGAAAGTTTCATCATGAAACAAGTGCTATATTACTGTCTTCTTTGTGCCATAGAAATGGCGTAGAAGCTTTCGAACCATAAGATAAGGACAATTTGACCAAAAATGCAGTTAGGCTATTTCTGCACCCAACTGCTCAATTGAGGCGTTGGTTGCAACAAGAACACTTCTCCAAAGTATCTTAAGTAAGTTGGGGATGTGTCGCTCTTACACCCATCGCTTCAATTACTGATGCAGATTGTTCCTCTCTTTAGCCACAGTTATCATTATATCAGTCACGCATCAGATTCGAGGATTCCTCAAGCGGGAAATCGCTCTCATAAGTGCGAAAGATAAAAAAACACGGGGACATCAGCAACGCTCGTCGCTCTTGGAGGATCAGATTCCGCGTTCAGTTGAAACAAAATTGATGTTTGTCATTTATTTTGTAACGAGATAATCTCGACGTGCCAAGTACGAGTAAACGAGAGGAGATTGAGAAAGAGAGAAATACATTGAGAATATTTCTAAACGTTACAACAGCGCTAGACTCTGATTGTCAAGATATAACTGTAACTTCATCTCCAGAAATTCATTGCACTCTGAGCGCGGTGTACGTTTTGTGAATAAGAAGCTGGAGACTAGAGAGGCATGATTCAAGAACGGTAATCAGCGCGCCTTCATTTCGAGATGATACCAAACCATATCCCACGCGTAGTAATAGTCGCATCATTTTTTGAGATGAATCGTCGCCCAACACTTGATTGGAGAGGATTTCAAGCGTATGGTTTGCATCAAAATTAAGCGTTGAAGATCTCAAATAACGAGTCTTGACGTTCTATCAATGTTGTCTGTTGACTTATTTCTGGGGCCAGTTAAATTTTAAACAGTGCTTTTTTATCCCGTTTTTCGAACGAATAAACTCTTGCTTCAATAAATGAATTTGCAAACCCTTTTCACTTTTGTGCGGCCATCTATTCCTCACACATGCCACAGTTTTTGTGCTAATGATTCGATCCTTTTCCTTTCTCTCTTTTCCTCTCCGAGATTTTAAGAATCCTCTTTCTCTAAGTAGGCTTCATGGACGAAATGAAATAGATAGGAAGAAAGAAAAGGGAACTAATATTTCGTAACAAACCGTCGACCACTGGTAGCTCATGCAGTTCGAATGTTTGATACATCGATAGTTTTCTATATTTTGATCTATAAGGAAAATAAAAATAAAAAAGAGACCCGTAGCCTCCTCATTTTTTTTTACTTAATTAGTATAGTTTTATGGGAAATGATTAGATATATCGAATTGTACTATCCATCTTCCTCCTAATTATAACCTTTTTTGCCCCAAAATTAAAATTTATTCCAAATAATCGAAGTAAAGAAATTTGACAAACTTTATTCTGACGTTAAAGACAATTATCAGTTGCCACATATCTATTTAATCTATCAATGTAACTCCTATTTTAACCGTTATCATTTCCAATCGTGGTGTTTCCTCTAGATGTCTTTTGTTTCTTGGGCTGGGCGTCATCTTTGACATATTTTGGAATTATCTTCTGCTCAAAATAGGAGACTTCGCTTGAGATCTATTTTATTCAAAACGTGAGAGATCACTCAATGGTTTTTCTTCAAACTCCGTAAGAAAATACGCAAAGAACAACACTATATGACCAAAACACAAGAACATTACTAACACAAAAATAAAAATTTAGTTCCATTTTAATGTGTTTCGATGATACAATTTCTCAACGTTTTCCAAAGATTACTCGTCGCGTTGACCCGATCGTCTGTCTATGTTGGAAATGAGCTTTACATCGATAGCTTTAATCAAGTGAAGTATTAATGTTAGTTAGTAATCCATGCGAAGCTTCCTCGATATGATGCCAGCACGGAAACACGAACATACACACGGGGAGGGGTAGAAAGAGAGGGAGAGAAGGAGAGAGGAAGAGAGGGAGAGAGAAAACAATAATCAATTTTTCAAACACATATTTGAAACGAATGTTTCACGCATTCATTCGTCAGATTGTGTCATTGATGAATGTTACTTTTAAAGTCCCTTTCAAAGTTGGAAAAAAAAAAAAATAATAAACATTAATAATTCGACGTATCAATTGTAAACGGTAGTCCCCCCTCACCCGGTTCATTCAGTCTCGACGACCGCGGCGGTCGGTGTCAGTGTGAGGGAAGTCGATGCCGATACTCGATTCGATGCGACCGTAAGCATAATTACGGTCATGTTTTGTCGCGAGTAAAATGATATAGGCACCACACAAAAAGGACGCGTTGGAAATCAGAGCTCCATTAATTAACCGACCGATCGGCGCACAGTAGAGCGAGTCAATGGGTGAGGCCGGATTTAGCGTGGCGACTTTAAATGCATAATCTTTGTTAATACGCGACGTAGTAGTTTGAAAATGGTTTAATAGGTTGTATTAAGCAAATTTTAGCGATCGAATATCATTCACTTCAAGAATTGATGATTGCTAACTGATGCTGCTGATCGGTGAAAAAGCTAGCCAATAAGAGTCGAGAATGAACTTCTGAATGGGATTCTCGTGAAAATGAGAACTGCGATAGTAATATTCCATAACATAACCTCTAAATCAGCTGTGAATGACATGACCATTTTTAACAAAACAAAAAAAACTAGCGTTTTCGAAGCTATAATTATGTTTGTCTCATAGGAAAATGACTTCTACGCATGGTCTGTACAGTGAACTTTATTCGAAAAGTTCGTCATTTCCGAAATTATCGTGGCGAAAGGAGCCAAAAAGGATAGAAGATCAGATTTCTGGCAACGGTTGCAACAATTCGAAAATCGAATCTACCTCCGGAGGTGAATTCGAAATTTCCAATTGTTGGAATTCAACGGTCTCCGGTGAGACCAACGAAACAATCGAATATCATCAAAATAAAATGCAAATCCATCGGATACCATACGACGGTGAAGGATATTCGATCGCTAAAATTTGCTTATTGTTAAATTTTCTACTAGAATCACCGTTGACAGTTCAATTTTTGACTGTAAAAACCATCCGAATTTGTATTTATAGTCATGTATTCTATATCCGACTCCTCCCATTGACTTAATCTACTGTGCGGCGGCACAGCTCGAAGGCGTGGAAGGGGTATTTCTGTATTTACGCGACTATATTTATTTCAATGAAACATAATTTATAGTTCCGCACCCTACCACTCTTTCGTCCCCCCCTCCCTCGCAGCTCCTCGTTCATTCCTCCGGAGAAGAGGGAAAAGGTGGGGGGGAAAGGGGTGAGAGGTAATCTCATCAACGCGATTTAGCGGTTTGATAATTCAGCCGAGTGTAAATAATATCAATAAACTTTTTTGGTTGCGCGCGTGACCTTTTTTCTTTTTGTTCCCCCCCCCCCCCTTATTTCACAATTCCATTACTCTCGGATGGTGAGGAAGGTGGGCAAGTGGCGGCGAGGGAGAGGTGGTTGCGCTCGCGAATTCTCTTAATTGGATGGAAAGATTTAGATGAGGCGATGAAGGGATGAGAATGATGGGTGGGGGGGGGTGAAGGGGTCCCGGTCTCTGGGGTCTCCTGACCGTTGTAGCGCTGAGACGGGACCCAGGAAGTGCCCCGCCGACTCGAGTCAACGACGATCCGCGCCCATGCCCGAGCCCGCGAAAACAATAGGGAAGAAGAAAAAATTCGCGGGCGCTCCTGAAAATACAATAATACTTTTGTTTTCGTCTTCGTCATTAGTCATTTGAATCTTTTCCGGAGGATCCTTTCCCACCGTTGTCAGGTTAACAGTTTGGTACTCTCGTGTGCATTTATTGTAATCCACTCACAATCAGAAGCTGGATATGCAACCTGTTAAGCTCGTAAGAAAAACCACCTGCGTTATCGGTTGCCTACTCAGCGCATGCCAATCGTGCATACTGAAACTGAGTCAGGTGCGTGCTCGGTATGAATTTTTGAATATGTTGTGTATCTTCGCAGGATAAACCATATTCATTATTCCAACAAATGTTTGGTATACGGATGGTCCCTTGTTCTCTTCTCCAAGTAGTGAATCCACACTCTTGATTGGTTGAGAATCCACTTAATGTTAAAGATGCCCTAGACCCAAAAAAAATGTTCGAAAAAAAGCATCAATTGTTGGGCCCTAGCTCTTTACCTAGTTCATGACTACCAAGCACATGGAAACTAACTTAGGAGCTGGATATGCAACAATGTATGCTCACATGATATAAACCATAAGCACACGTTACCAGATCAGGCGCTAGCTCTTGACTCTCGAGCCCCTTTTATTTTACAGGGAAATACTTACGAAGTAAGTTCTGCAATCTGCACGGGTTTAATGTTGATCCAAACGATTCCAAGAAGAGGGTCGTATTTAAAAATGACCGAGTTCAAGAAACGTCTGTAAAATTGTCATATTTAAACATTTGCCAATTAGACGTATTCATTGGTGAAGATTTTGATTCAAGACAAATTTCGAAGAAAAAAAAAAGGAAAAGTACAATTCTTGACCGTAGAATAAAATACTACTCGTATCAAACGAAAAAGTCAATAATTGAGTGTTTTGGTTGAAATACGGTTTCATCAAATAGTCAGCTAAAATTTCATCGGGCTTTGAGCAAATTTTTGACCAGTAAATTGGACGATTGGGAGGTTTTGAAAAGCTAATTTTTTCCGATTTTCATCTGAGGAAAATATTAAAATAAGCAAATGAGAAAAAAGTCAATTATTGTGGTCGACTGCAACCGTAAATCGATTGCCCGAGGAGGGAGTCGCCCTTGCATAATCACAATGGGTCTGTTGCACACTTTTGCTACAGCGATATGGAGGGATGATTCTAGTGTAAAATCGCGTAAAAATCACATTGGAGGCATCAAACAGTCATAAAATCCACTCATAAACCCGCAAAAGGCGTTTTTAGAAATTCCAAGATGGCGGGCGAAGTGGCGAGCCAGCCTTGCATGCATCCACCACGAGTAGCGGTGGACCGCGCGGCACATTCAAATAATAATGGCCGCCTGTCATCACAGCTGGCTTCATAAACAACGAAAGTGTAAACACTGAAGACGTCTGCTTGGATTCCAACGTACATTACCTTATTTGTCGTGTTCTTTTGTTAATCTTTCTCAAATTCAATTAGATTAAAACTGTGTTTTTATTTCTTTACCTCACTGATTAATTTGTTTGCCGTCCACCGGCTCCAAGTATGATTCCAACTTCAATCATCATCCTTGGAAGTTCTGTGTGTTTTTGTCTCGTTTTGATAATTTTTCGACACAAATATCGGTTCCTTTACCTTTCAAAACCTACTGTGAGGAGTGTAAACTCTTTTATAAGCTCTCAGCGAAATTTCTGCGGTTCAAAGGTGCCTGTGATTCTCAACTGGTTGGAGACCAAAATGTTGTTTTGTGGTCATTGCTCAGTGAAGTTCAGATTAAATCATAATCATACCATTCAGTCTCCTCTCCTTTCAAGTTTTTGATTGCAATCTGTGGCTGTATTAGTGTGCCTGCACCTTTTGTTAAACCTCAAGTGTGTGGATTTGTTCCCATTTCTATGCGTTAGCCCCTGATTTGAAAGTTTGGAGAGAAATTTTGTGCAGTTGTTTGTAAAGAGGTTGATCCAGCTCCCATAAGGAATGGGCTATCGGCAAAAAAATTTCATATTTTTAGGGTCGATAGAACTTGTCAAGACGCGTTCAACGATGGCCAGTTTTTTAATTTTGGTCAACTGGTAAGGGGGGGAGGGGGGTCCAAAGTCAAAACCTTCAAAGTCCCATAACTTTTGCCCAAACCAATATTTTTACTTGTACTTTGCGCCAAAAGATTTGTCTTAAAAAGAGCTTTCGATTGATGTGTATGAAAATTAAATTATACAAATTTTAACTCAATTTTTTTCAATTTTTACAGTTTTTCCAACTTGAAATTTTTGGTTTTTTGAGCCTGAAAAATACGCGCAACGGGTAGAGAAGAATAAAAAACTATGAAATAAAAAGTCAAAGCTATGTTCTTTCAAATGGCACAAACCGCGATCCGGGGAAATGCTTCGTTCAAAAGTTATAAGTGCCTAAAGTTGCGCACCTCCGAAATCACGGTGCGTTCAGTACATGTTTTCAATGTCGCGTACCGATCTCGGTTGAGCGAGGGTGACGCGCGCCATTGAAAACATGTACTGAACGCACCGTGATTTCGGAGGTGCGCAACTTTAGGCGCTTATAACTTTTGAACGAAGCATTTCCCCGGATCGCGGTTTGTGCCATTTGAAAGAACATAGCTTTGACTTTTTATTTCATAGTTTTCTATTCTCCTCTACCCGTTGCGCGTATTTTTCAGGCTCAAAAAACCAAAAATTTCAAGTTGGAAAAATTGTAAAAATTGAAAAAAATTGAGTTAAAATTTGTATAATTTAATTTTCATACACATCAATCGAAAGCTCTTTTTAAGACAAATCTTTTGGCGCAAAGTACAAGTAAAAATATTGGTTTGGGCAAAAGTTATGGGACTTTGAAGGTTTTGACTTTGGACCCCCCTCCTCCCCTTACCAGTTGACCAAAATTAAAAAACTGGCCATCGCTGAACGCGTCTTGACAAGTTCTATCGACCCTGAAAATATGAAATTTTTTTGCCGATAGCCCATTCCTTATGGGAGCTGGATCAACCTCTTTGAGATTGACTAAAACAGTTTCCCCTTTCTCTGATTGTTTGTTTGAAATCCGTGGCTAGTCATGAATCTTTTCTCTCACCTCAAGTGTGTTGAGTCTTTTAACTCTCACTAGTAGCTTGTGTCAGAGAAAAGTTTTATCAGCAGTTGCGGAAACCGTCGGAGCTCTGCTGTTTAGACTCGCAGAATGTTTGTAACCACGGAGGCAAGGTAGGTAAGTAGGAGCTAGGTAAGCACCTTTTCTGCACTATTTTCAGAATTTTCAAGCCCAATTTAAACGTTAAATGTGTCTCAAAGCTCTTCAAATGAGCAGTCAATTTTCAAAGCATTGATAAGTAAGTATGAATAATAGAAGTTTGTCAGAGCATCACTTGTGCTAAAGATTAAGTTCAAGTTGCTGGGGTGAGCAATTTTGATTTTATGAGCTGGGTTACATTGAAAGTGTCACTGATTGAATCTACTAAGGGTGCAATTCAGAGGCTTCACTGATATCACCTTGACTTGACTTGACTTGGACTTGGCAACTGTCCTTCACATTCAATAAGCAATTCAGAACAACGCCTTGAACCGAAACGCCTTGAGATTTCTTAAGGAAGTTTCAAAGGATTTTCAAGCAAGAACTGACTCAAATTGGCAATTCAGATATGCTTTAAAATCACACGGTTTGCCATTCATAAAGAGTGTCAAGGAGATAATTTCCAGTTAACATGTCAGCTACTCTGAGCTAAACTTGAGATAGGGCAGTTGCATGGGTCTGAAATTTTGTGTTTTTTATAAGGAAAATGATAGTACTTGATGACATTAGAACAATGGTGCCTTTGGTTTTTTCCCAAGTGCCCTGGTTTTGGAGAAACACTCGTGTGAAGTTGCAAAAAATTGTGGGTGTAGTGTCACTACGCGGAATCCCCATTTAAAACAATGTATTTTGGGCCAAAATCTCATCTCCGGAACAATGGAACTTCATTAGAAACCAAAGGCATTTTTGTTCTCAGCTCATCAAGTACTTTCATTTTCTTTATAAATAACGCAACATTTCAGACCCTTGCAACTGCCCCATTGCTCAAGAATTGCTGATAGACGGTGAGTGTCTCTTAATTGTAACTTTTCTCACTGGGCTGGACTCCCAGCCAAGTCAGTGAGATTTCGAGTGAAGTCTCTGAATTGAATCCTTAGAGTATCAGCAGTCCTCCGCAGCGTAGTAAAAGTAGTTGATTCCATTCAATTTTTCTGGCTCTTTACATCAGCCTGGAAAAATTGCTATCATTAGGTACCTATAATATACCCAATTTTTGACAGAGTCTGGGCTCTTGAAGGGCATCAACAGTCACTTAACCGGTGCTGTCCGACCCACAAATTATTAAATAGTCGCCTCGATGGCTGTTCCCATTCCTTCCAAAACTTTCTGGTGAAGTTTCATTAAGCGTGCGACGCACTTCGTTAGGAACTGCTAAAATGTGACACGGGCCCACAGTTTTTGGGGCCTGAAAGCAAATTAATTTAAGTGTTACTCAAACCTTTGAGAAAAGTCAAGAAGAAAAGTCGCACAGACCTGCATTCGAAAAAATGGAGGCTGTCATCTGGTTCGGAGACCTTCAAAAGCATTAAGCTAATCATAAAGTGATAAATAGGTGAGCACATTTGAATGATATATTTTTGAACTGATGAAGGTAAGATGGTGATCAGATTTTGTGAGGCCGAGTGACACTTAATTTAGAAAAAAGGTAAACGTGCCGAGCAAAACCTGACACTGTGCCCCCAATTTCCTACATTTCTCCTTCTTATCGATTGACTGTGCATTATTTCTGGCCCCTTTATGCGGTTAACGCTTTCGGAGGTCTTTTGTGACACATAATGTAGGAAATTGGGGGCACAGTGTCAGGTTTTGCTCGGCACGTCTACCTTTTTTCTAAATTAAGTGTCACTCGGCCTCACAAAATCTGATCACCATCTTACCTTCATCAGTTCAAAAATACATCATTACTCCATTTTTTCGAATGCAGGTCTGTGCGACTTTTCTTCTTGACTTTTCTCAAAGGTTTGAGTAACACTTAAATTAATTTGCTTTCAGGCCCCAAAAACTGTGGGCCCGTGTCACATTTTAGCAGTTCCTAACGAAGTGCGTCGCACGCTTAATGAAACTTCACCAGAAAGTTTTGGAAGGAATGGGAACAGCCATCGAGGCGACTATTTAATAATTTGTGGGTCGGACAGCACCGGTTAAGTGACTGTTGATGCCCTTCAAGAGCCCAGACTCTGTCAAAAATTGGGTATATTATAGGTACCTAATGATAGCAATTTTTCCAGGCTGATGTAAAGAGCCAGAAAAATTGAATGGAATCAACTACTTTTACTACGCTGCGGAGGACTGCTGATACTCTAAGGATTCAATTCAGAGACTTCACTCGAAATCTCACTGACTTGGCTGGGAGTCCAGCCCAGTGAGAAAAGTTACAATTAAGAGACACTCACCGTCTATCAGCAATTCTTGAGCAATGGGGCAGTTGCAAGGGTCTGAAATGTTGCGTTATTTATAAAGAAAATGAAAGTACTTGATGAGCTGAGAACAAAAATGCCTTTGGTTTCTAATGAAGTTCCATTGTTCCGGAGATGAGATTTTGGCCCAAAATACATTGTTTTAAATGGGGATTCCGCGTAGTGACACTACACCCACAATTTTTTGCAACTTCACACGAGTGTTTCTCCAAAACCAGGGCACTTGGGAAAAAACCAAAGGCACCATTGTTCTAATGTCATCAAGTACTATCATTTTCCTTATAAAAAACACAAAATTTCAGACCCATGCAACTGCCCTATCTCAAGTTTAGCTCAGAGTAGCTGACATGTTAACTGGAAATTATCTCCTTGACACTCTTTATGAATGGCAAACCGTGTGATTTTAAAGCATATCTGAATTGCCAATTTGAGTCAGTTCTTGCTTGAAAATCCTTTGAAACTTCCTTAAGAAATCTCAAGGCGTTTCGGTTCAAGGCGTTGTTCTGAATTGCTTATTGAATGTGAAGGACAGTTGCCAAGTCCAAGTCAAGTCAAGTCAAGGTGATATCAGTGAAGCCTCTGAATTGCACCCTTAGTAGATTCAATCAGTGACACTTTCAATGTAACCCAGCTCATAAAATCAAAATTGCTCACCCCAGCAACTTGAACTTAATCTTTAGCACAAGTGATGCTCTGACAAACTTCTATTATTCATACTTACTTATCAATGCTTTGAAAATTGACTGCTCATTTGAAGAGCTTTGAGACACATTTAACGTTTAAATTGGGCTTGAAAATTCTGAAAATAGTGCAGAAAAGGTGCTTACCTAGCTCCTACTTACCTACCTTGCCTCCGTGGTTACAAACATTCTGCGAGTCTAAACAGCAGAGCTCCGACGGTTTCCGCAACTGCTGATAAAACTTTTCTCTGACACAAGCTACTAGTGAGAGTTAAAAGACTCAACACACTTGAGGTGAGAGAAAAGATTCATGACTAGCCACGGATTTCAAACAAACAATCAGAGAAAGGGGAAACTGTTTTAGTCAATCTCAAATTTACAAACAACTGCACAAAATTTCTCTCCAAACTTTCAAATCAGGGGCTAACGCATAGAAATGGGAACAAATCCACACACTTGAGGTTTAACAAAAGGTGCAGGCACACTAATACAGCCACAGATTGCAATCAAAAACTTGAAAGGAGAGGAGACTGAATGGTATGATTATGATTTAATCTGAACTTCACTGAGCAATGACCACAAAACAACATTTTGGTCTCCAACCAGTTGAGAATCACAGGCACCTTTGAACCGCAGAAATTTCGCTGAGAGCTTATAAAAGAGTTTACACTCCTCACAGTAGGTTTTGAAAGGTAAAGGAACCGATATTTGTGTCGAAAAATTATCAAAACGAGACAAAAACACACAGAACTTCCAAGGATGATGATTGAAGTTGGAATCATACTTGGAGCCGGTGGACGGCAAACAAATTAATCAGTGAGGTAAAGAAATAAAAACACAGTTTTAATCTAATTGAATTTGAGAAAGATTAACAAAAGAACACGACAAATAAGGTAATGTACGTTGGAATCCAAGCAGACGTCTTCAGTGTTTACACTTTCGTTGTTTATGAAGCCAGCTGTGATGACAGGCGGCCATTATTATTTGAATGTGCCGCGCGGTCCACCGCTACTCGTGGTGGATGCATGCAAGGCTGGCTCGCCACTTCGCCCGCCATCTTGGAATTTCTAAAAACGCCTTTTGCGGGTTTATGAGTGGATTTTATGACTGTTTGATGCCTCCAATGTGATTTTTACGCGATTTTACACTAGAAACATCCCTCCATATCGCTGTAGCAAAAGTGTGCAACAGACCCATTCCTCAATCAGACGTTAAACTTTAATCAGCTCCACCTGATTTTTAGTCGCGAATTTTGTATTTCAACCTGTTCCAAAGAGTATAACGGCAGTTGTGAACTTTTGCTTTTTTCTCTCTGAGTTACTTAGTTAGCAACTGCAGAAGTTACGTGAGCGCACTGTTTGCATGCATGAATTTGGAAAAGGCTTTAATTATACTAAGTCCTTGAGTGGATTTTGATGATTTAGAAGTGTCTTTATCGGCCCTTAGGGCTGGAATTCAAGGGAATGATAATTTCATGTTCCATATTGCTGCAGCAAAGGTGTGCAAAAGTCCTTGTTTTGGTAGGAAGGAATTTTGGCACCACCGATTCGTCCTGTTGTTATCAGGTGTATTGTTCCTCAAGCACGGAATGCTAATCTCCAGGATATCCCACCTCCCGTCATTTTTCATTATCCTTACTGTCCCCGCTATTGTGCCCGCTGGAAAAAGGACGGAACCCCTGATCCGGGCCTATTAGACAAATAGCTTCCTTAATCAACCATTCCCTTTCTCATGCCAGTGCGATTTTTTTAGGACTACTCGCGAGTCGCGTCTCGGTTTTATACTTTTTGTTTATTCATTGACTTTTCTTTCTCTCTCATTCCTCAGGCATCATCCAAGCGCTCGCTCTCTTTTTCTCTCTCCCTCTTTTGTTTGTGAATTTGCGGAGACAAGTTCTTAAGCGTCGCATCTCTCTCTTGCTGACTTAATTTCTGTAGCTTTTTTTTTTAATCATATGAAGGAGGTGGTTTCTCTCTTTCTCTCTCTCTTACATTCTCCTTCCCAAAGGTATTTTGAGTGTGCACCCTCGGTCCCTCCCGCGCTTTCTGATTTTAAAATTTATGGGGCCCAACTCGTTCATCTCACAAGTTTTGCCTACAGGGCCGACAGATGAAGCACACATTAATCTAATCCGATGGCTCATTTTTCAAGAAAGCTTTATCTCAGAGGGAAATTCTACGACACTTTGCACCAATTTATTCTTGTTTGAATTTTTTCAGGAAGCCATCTCTCTATTTTTTTTCTCTTAATTAAAAAACTACCAGTATTCCGTCATAATTCACTGAATTTATATTTTTTATTTGTCCTTTACGCCGAGGGAAGTTTAATGTATTACTCAAAGTAATGACTCTCCTAAATTATGATACGTGTATGATTGCCAAAATCACAACGATCGATTTGTCAACCGGAGAATTGTCAGTACTTTTACCGAACAATTCTGGTTTTTTCAGCGAAGTCTGATAATAGTACCAGAATTTTCTCAACATTTTCATGAACTATGGCAACGAATCCTTGAATTCTGGTGATGTTAACAGAAATTCCCAAGTTGACGTATGTACACTGAGAGAAATGTTCCGGCCAAAAGGGCGATCCGAATGATTAAATAGTACCCGAAAAGAAATTGTTATACTTCTGACCAGAAACTCTGGTGGCAGAGACAAGAGTTTTACAAGGCGAGAGATTCTAATTAAAATGGTCAGAAGTTCTGGGAATTTCAAATGAAAATGTTTGCAACTTTAATTTAGAACTTTAATTAAGTCTTGTGAAATGCTTGCCTTTGGCGCCAGAATTTCTGGTCTGAAGCATAATGATTTCTTTTCGAGAACTATTGAATCATTTGGATTGCAATTTTGCTCAAACAGTTTTCTCTGTGTAAGTATCCAGCTATGCTCCTTACGTTATATTTCAATCCCCCGTTTTTTCAAGGAAGAACGGCCTGAGAGGTCGGCCAAAGCCTTTTTACCCCCCCAAAACCGTTCCCCTCCGCCGACGCTCGGGGAACTTGGCAGGTCAATTTACACCGGAATCCTCCCGCATTATACGCGAGCAGAGGTCTAATCGTTAGAAAAACCCAGTTGCCATTGGAGGCGGTCAGGCGGACCTATGCGCACAGGCGCAAAAGTCATGCACTGTGATTATGAGCGTCAGTTTTCCCTGGGCTGAGCGCTCCTAAGAGGCCTGCCTACTTGTTGAGCATCTCTATGCATATTTGCAAACTCTCACCTTTCGGAGAAAGAAACGTCCAAATGCAAAAATTATCGCTCGACCTTTCTGTTCCACGGCAAGTGAATCAAATTCAGATTCGTATGCATAAGGACACGTAGAAGAGGGCCGTGAGAGGTGGGGAAGGGAAGAGAAGAGAAGAGGGCAAAAGCTATCGGGGACGAAGTTCCCAACTTCACAACTTGGTTATAATAATTGACGCCATTATTCAAAATTCTCCCTTTCCTCGCTGAGGACGAGGACTCGTGGCTAACACTGAGTGCAGTGTATGCTGTAAACTGTGAAACTGTGGATGCACACTTATTTATAAAAGCTCTCGGCGCGGCGAGGACGACTTATTACGGGGCTCCGCATTTTCGGAATAATTAATTTGTCGTTTGATACGTACGCGCACGAGTCGTGTCCATGCTCGACGTTCGTTCGTGTCCTTCCATTCTCTCTCTCTCTCTCTCTCTCTCTCTCTCTCTCTCTCTCTCTCTCTCTCTCTCTCTCTCTCTCTCTCTCTCTCTACTCTTTTGAACGCATGCTCCGTAAAAAAGAATAGATTGGGGTAGTCACGTGACTTTCGCCCTTCTTCCATCCACCTCTAATACATGAGTTCAAAGGGGTGGAGAGTGAGAGAGTGGGTGAGAAAATGAATGGGAGAGAGAAAAAGATGGAGAGGGATGGACGGAGGAGACAAATCATGGATCCACCAATGTTCCCTTCTCGATCTGAATGCACACATTGTTGCAGCTGGTGTTGTTGTTTTCCCGTAATTTACTCACAAATCGAGCTTAAACAAAATCAATTACCTTCTTCCTCGAAGCCCTGCTATCACAGAGTGTGCGACGTGTGCGTCTCCATGGTACAAAGGAACCATAAGTTGCCAAAGAGCGACAGTAAAAGCAGCAAACCCTTCCGTTTTTCGCCCCTTTTTTGGGTGCTTGCGTGGATCTCTTTGAAATGTGGCCCAATGTGGGAACAGTGTCATGTAAGCGTATTTTAGCGAATAAGCCGGAGCGCATTCTGATGCTTTGAATTTCAATATTTGCTATCTATTCAAACTAACTGAACTGAAGCAAAGGTCTGACCATGAAGCAAAAGCTGCACTATTCATACCAAAATTTCAATGCGATTACAATGCTGATTTCTCAGAAAGAGCACACCCGCTGTTCTATGGAATATTTTTCCGGAAATGGCCTCAATGGGGCTCTTGCAAACTTTTGCTGTGAGCAAATGAACAGTCCATTCTGATGTAAAAACCAGCGAAAATCACGAAAATCACACTGAGAAAGTTTAAAATTCAGCAATAAACCAACATAACTACATAAATGGCAAGATCGTAATGGCGGTTCGACGCAGGTATCATGGGAGATTCCTATCTAATATGCCACTTTCTCTTTGGAAACACAGAGATATGTCTCAATTTAGATAGGAATCTCCCATGATACCTGCATCGAACCTCCTTTAAGCTCGATTCTGAGAGTGAATTTCGTGATTTTTTAGTGTACTCATCGTCATTTTCACAGGTTTTTATGCAAGAATCAACTCTTTAATCCTGTGTAGCAAAAGTTCGCAAGAGTCCCATTGACGTTTTCGATCCACCAAGTCTTTTCAAATAAATCAGGCTCATCTGAACTCCTCAGAAACAGGTCGACCTAAATTTTTTTATTATTTCAGTTTTTTGAAGTGGAATTGAGTCGGAAGCTAAAAAACAAAGCCTAAAGATTCAGCGCAGCGTCTTCAAATTCACATTTCAGAGCGAAATTTCATCATAATTGGTGCGAAAATTATGATTTATTGAGGAACGGCCACAGAACAAATAATATGAAAATGTTGGCTCTACCGGAAAAAATTAGGAACGCACTCTCAGTTCAAGAATTTATTCCTACTTTGACTCGACGGGAGAACTTCTAAAGAGAATCTTGCTTGTTCCCTTTTTTTGGTGTGTTCTTTCAAGCTATCAAAAATAATTGCACTTTTATTGTGTCTGTCCGGTTGGAAGCCCGATTGAAAAGTTAAAAAAACTTCAATCGGGAAATTTTGGAGATTAGGCCGGGAAAAATCACAAATTTTCAAGACTCAACTCTTCCTGACACCCTGGAAGTGTAATAAGGAGTGTGATTTATGGAGAGACTTCGTTAGCGAATGACGGTGGAACCGACCACTTATTGTGTCACAGTCCGTCTAATTATTTTTTTGATTCGTACATTGATCCTTTTTTCTGAGACCGAAAACCTTCAGTTTCAATATACGAACATCTCACGAGTACCTCCCCGTGTACTGCGTGTAGCTCGAGCTGTGAAATAAAAATGGTTAGAAAACCATAAAAACTGAAAATAGCTTCCCTCGTAACCTAATAATTTGCGCTCAATTTCTCTGCTCCCGCTCTCACATAATCTCGCTGCATTTTATAACTTCGTAAATCAAAGCGCTGCCATTATAACGAGCTAAAATTGGACCGAGGGAAGTGGGCGAAAGTTTAATTAGAATTTATAATTCCCTGCTAATACTTAAAAGTTATTATTCGCATTTTCGAACGTGCGAACTTCGGAAAAGCGTGGATACTTACGCGAACCACGTTTCGAATATTTGGAGCTGGAAATATAAAACAATTCAGATGTACAGTTTCAGCCGATTGCTCCCAGCTGTTTTTCATCTATTTTCATGTACCGTGTCCAGAAATTACTCTTTTCGGAAGAGGTGGGTGTTCCTTCATTACGAGTGCGATCGAGAAATTTACTTTCAAACAAGTTTTGTAATGAATGCAGGGCAAGGATTTCCGTTTATCATATTTTTTTTCTGTGAGTCAATCTTGAGCTCCGCCGGAAGGCTCTTGAATTTCACAAAGTTTAAAGAGGTAAATCATCGTCAAGGTGAAACTATTGAATTAAATTTTTTGAGATTCGAATAGTTGATTCATTTGAAAATCCTTGAGTTAGGGTTAGGTCATACTTCTACCCGGTGAAATTCTTTCCGTTTAGCCATGAAAACCGTTTTTCAAGGAATAAACATTGTTACTTGAGTGCTTTATTTCATCTGAAAACATAGGGTAAAAATGGTTGTTTATAGGAAATCAGTTATTGATTTGTGAAAATATAGGATCTAGAAGGCCCTAGCCGAAGAATTTTTGTGTAAATTCACTATTCGAATCTTCAAAATTTGGTTTTGTTCCAGTGATTTACCGGGAAAAAAAAACAAATGTTTGAAATTCTAGGGTCTTGCGCCAGCACTGATTATAGTCCGTCAGGTAGCCAGGTCATTGATTCTATTTAACTACAATCGGCGCGGTGTTAAAGGTATATCATCGGATCGATCCATTCGCATACAAATCAAAAATGTTTCCAGATTCTTTATCTGTAGCTCACCGTGCAGTCGGGCAACGTTCCATTTTCTCCGTTTAAAGCCATAAAAAAGGTCGAAACAGTGTGTGCACGCATGCAACCCTCTAATTTGACCTCATACCTGGATTTAAAAGGTCTAAATGAAACGTTGCCAGATTGTACTCTACACGCTTGTTCCTAGAGCTCATTAATTTTAAGGTACACCACCCACTGAAACCTTTAGGCACAGACTCGATTAATTTTGAGCTCAAAAATATCTTCTAACTTTGTAATGATAGAATGCAATACTCATCATTTAAAGCACAACATTTGATTTAAAACTAGAAATTCTGCTTCCTCAAAATTCTAACAAAATCAAGAGCATTTTCATTAACCTTTGTGTAATAACTTGTATAATGTAATCATGAACTAACCGCATGTAAATTTGTTTTCTCTCTGTTTTTTTCGCTTTCGAAATACCTATGGATTTGTCTTCCCTGTTCCTTAGACTCCAAAAACTAGAGTAATTGCCACAGTAAGTATAATTGTAGTCTTAGTCTCTATTTCTCCGCTTTCCAAGCTTTGTCTATCTACTCTCATCTTCCAGAAAACTTTTTTGGGGTCATCTGGACCCCAATATCAGCCAATTTTATTTCCTTTTAAAGGTCAGGTTATTGTTAAATTTAATTATTCTTTATAGATAAAAATTCGAAAATTAAAAACATTCAAGTTTTAGATTTTGTTTGTTAAGAAATAGAAAATCTCTTACTTTATCTTTTTCGAGATTTTCCTTTATTTCGACCACCATTTGTAAATTTCTCTAACAAACTGTTCTTTTTTTCTTTAATTTCAAGATTTATATGTACGTAAAAAATTGACCGTCTGAGTTTTTAAAGAATTTTTTCTCAATAAAATGATCCATGCATATCATCCCAAGTGCACGGAAAAAAACAGGTAGAATTTACCATCTGCATGCTTAGCTGATTTTGGAGTCTACTATCAAGTATGGTAAGTTTTACCATATCATATGGTATATGCAACGTACCTTGCGGTAAATGAAGATAACCTGTCGGTACATTTCACCACAAGGTACGTTATTTACCATATGTTGGTAAAAGTTATACCATACTTTATAGCAGACTCCAAAATCAGCTATGCAGATGATAAATTCTACCAGTATTTTTTTTCCGTGTGAATTCTGTGAAAACCACAACTACTGTGGGCGTGCATGGAATAAATTGCACCGGACAATAATTTTCAAATCTTGGTGAAATCTGTCCATATACTCTAGAATGAAAAGTCAAAAAGTCTCGAAACGATACCTGTGGGTAACCTCATTTTTTTTTCTTAAAAAAAAAAAAAAAAAAAAAAAAAAAAAAACCAGCTCAGAAGTCTGTTAGACCCTATTTGGGAAGATGAAAGTTTATCAAACCTCCTTTAGCTCTATTCCATATGTTTCAAAAAGAGTCTCCACAATAGTTTTCTAACCCATTCCTCGTTCTATTGAAGAAGCCTTGGAATAGTCAGTAGCAAAAAAAATACTAGCTTTTAGCAACTGATGTACAAATTCCGCCAGATTTGGCGAAACTTGAGAAAATCTGTTTTCAATTTTCCCGGCAGAATTTTTTCTTGTAAACTTCGCGCATGCATGTCGCATGAGCTCCTTGTAAGGGGCTCCTTGTCGCAGGTGACTTATTTCGCGATGCCGAAGCTCCCTTCATTGGATTGCGGTGTTGCCATTTGTTTTAACCAAAAGAAAAATGTAAAAAGATGATAAGTCGAAAATGAAATTTTAACAAAAGTAACCTCGAATCGATAAACGATAAGAAGGCAAAATAAAGCGCTCACGGTTTTTTTCTCCTTTTTTTCTTCTTCTTCCCCCCTCCCCCAAATAAGAGCCACTATGCCAATTTTTTATTCCTCTCAAGGTTTTATTCAAGTCATCTTTTTGGATAATACCAAACTTGACTTGATACAGTGATGGGCAAATAATCGAATAACGAATAATCACGAATAATTAACTAAAATTATTCGCATTATTCTCATCTTACTCCTATTAGTAAATCTAAGTTTTAACACTACCAGTCCTTCATCTTATGACAGATGAATATGCTGGTAGTGTCAAAACTTCAATTTACTAATAGGAATAACATGAGAATAATGCGAATAATTTTAGTTAATTATTCGTGGTTATTCGTTATTCGATTATTTGCCCATCACTGCTTGATAACTTGTTCAATAAGCCTGCTCTTCGGATGCTCAAACTGGATTCTCCAAATGTAGCCTTTAAGTAAAAATCTGGTGATCGGTGCACACCCCGCACCACCCACCATCAGGTTTGGTGGTCTTTAAACTTGTAACGATCATCGATGATGTAGGGGGTCATCTTCAATCTTCGCGGAGATTCATCTACCGCCAAGATACACATTTTGAAAGTTTAGACATCAAATGTCCGTTAATTTGCAAATATTTGAAAATGATGTGTGTTGCGCGCCGATCACCGGAAGCCCCATGGCCGGTGGCTCCAAGGCCGTAGCCGGACACTTGAAAATTCTCCACACATACCACCTCTGTGATATTACCCAATACTTTTGATCTTAACCTATCTCATTCTTCGCACCGCTTTCCACCCCCTCCCCTCCCCCCGCTAAGGTTTTGAGTCCCAAGAAACTGTCAGACGTTGAAAATTGGTATTCTGTCTTTCATCCCCTCCCCGAAATACGCGGCAACACTGTCCCAAAGCAATGTGTACAGGATTAGTCTTATCTGAAGCCGGCGCACTTTTGAGAGAAGGTTTTGAGGAGGATAGGGAGGGGGGAGGGGGATTAACTTCGGACGTCTAGAGAAGAGTGGAACCGAAGACGGAGCGAAAGCGATGCGGATCTAGGAATTTCTCCGTCTCTTCCTCTTCCTCTCTCTCTTTTCCTCTCTCTCTCTCTCTGTCTCTCTCTCTCTCTCTCACTCTCTGCCTTTTTTAACAAATGCGTTAGAGAAGGATAGAAGGAGGGACCATCACGTGACTTTAATTCCTATCTTTTTCCTTTTCCAACTCACCTATTCACAAGGGTGGAAAGAGAGAAAGACAAATCCTTGAAAACGCCTTTGCTTGTCGGTTGATGTGAGCGGGACCCGAAATGAGGTGGGAGAAGGAGGCGAGGGGCAACCGTACGGAGAGAGGAGTAGGGGGCGTGTGAATAAATTTATATCTCTTTAAAAAAAAAAAAAAAACTGTGTGTCGCACTCATTTTTAACTGTGTTTCCCGGAGTCTAGATTGATTACACCCTTTGATGGCAAAGCTCGAAATCAGAGGTGCTTTATCTGAAAGCTCATAACTTTTCCCCATTTTTCTTTCGCTTTTCAGCCATATTTTCTGCCGTCCTTCACTTTCTCTCTCGGTATCACCCCCTATTCTCTCTTTCTCTCTCTCTCTCTCTCTCTCTCACTCTCTTCTAACTCTTCTTCTCCCTCCACCCCCCCTCTCATACTCTTTCAAATCCTCTTTCAGTCATTTTTGTGTAGTTTTTATTTTTGCATCAACCTCTTTTTCTCCAGTCTGTCCATAAAGTTATCATTTTAATTTCTCAGTCAGAAAATATGTATTATGTTGAACATTACAAATGCTTTTTGTCTTGTTCTAAAGAGGAATTCCCAAAAGAATGGAGAATCGTTCTTCTCTCCTAAGTTCATTAGTGAATTGAAACTGTAGGAAATCTCCTACCTATCCACTATTTTGATTGATTATAGCGTTACTCAAAGACGGGTCATTAGCCAGGGCAACTGACCCGTTACCACAGAATAATATAATCATCAGAATAGAGACATTTTTTCGGCCTCCTTTCGGTATCGGCGGATAAACGTCTCTGCCTTTAACATAGCTTTGAACATGGATGCGATACTTTGGAAATTCTCAAAATGGTGGGCCAGAAAATAACTCTTCAAAACGAACGAAAGTTCCCATTTTGATTGTGGTATTCTTACTATTCTGAGCTGTTATAGCTCTCCTTTAAGATTTCAGATGTACCCTAAATATTATAGATAGTCTTTTTAAGTTTCACGTGCGTTTGCTTTCTGATTGTTCTCCAGCCTGACGGAACTTACGCAACGCAAAGTCAGATGATGTTCCCGGCAAGCCGATTCGAGAATGGCGAAACGTTGACCTGCGAAGCGAGCAATCAAGTGATGCGTGATCGAAATGAACCTCCAATGCGCAGTGCGCTCACGCTTGAAGTCATGTGTAAGTACTTGTGTTTACATTTTTAAAATATCCTTCGATTCACTCATTATTAAAATTCTGTTTCCTAGAAAGTATTTCCTCAATAATCCCCCCCTTCAATAAAAAAATATTTTCATAACTTTAATGAGTCTGCTGCAAAATTTTACCGCAGCAAAGGGCATCGATTCTATAATAACAATGCAAAAACAACGATGGACACTTTCTAATGATTGGAATTCACTTTTAAAGTCAAGGGCAGCAAACGAAAAAATTAACTGAACAAAAAACAACATCCAACTGCCGATTAGTAAAATGTCTATATTAGTTTAGCCAATGAGAGTGAAGCACCGAAGTTTTTGTTGGGTCATAAGTCAACGTATGGTTGGATGATGTTGCTCCCTATGTTATTTCGTTGAGTCTCCAAAAACAGCTGCCACGCGATTAGCTAAAGCGGTGGTCTCTAGCATATAAGTACATTGTCTCGGCTTGATTGCGTGTTTTAAACAGTTTGAAAACGCTCCCATTAGTCTGCAAGGTATTAAAATCCTTTGTTTCTATGTTTTTGGCGAGAAAAGGTATCAAGAGCCCGCCTTGTGGCCCCTTTTTTTATCACTGGAATGTACATTAGCAATTAGGTTTATAAACTCACGTTATATTGTGTAATTGACAAAGTTCTCCATTTCAAAAACTCAATTATAAATTTGGAATCCTTTGAGACAAAACTGGATTTTTTTCAACTTATTTTTCTCCACGGCAAAGAAAACGGCGCGAACAGCGTGGCGCGGCGTTTAAAACCCTATTCTTTTCCTTTCTGTTTCAAACAAGAGTTGAAAATAGTTAGGTTGATCTGATTAAGAGTACTTTCACTGAGTTCTCGACGGGTCGAAAGAGGAAGGCGGGAAAAAAATGGCTGATTAGTGGCCAACTAGCACACAAGTCATTAAGTCAGTCCCGAAAAGTCTTAATAGTTTTTTAAACAGCGAAAACGGAGTGGGGCGGGGAGGGGGAGGGGTTGAGAATTTATAATTAGTTTTTAAAACTTGCGTGTTGGGGGACCGTTTAATTAGACATGGTAAAGATGTTTTCAACTTGACTTGCTGTGAACCTAAACTTTACTTTTGACGGTTTTCGCGCACGAGTTTTCTTTTCTTCTCGAGCCCCCCTCCCCCCCCCCCCCTCAACCCAAACTTCACCAGCCATTTTCGTCATGGAAACTTTAACTGAAACTTTCTGGGAGGGGGGGCGGGATTGGAGAACAGGCGCGGAGGGACAAATTTCAAAATTTCTTGAGCAACGTGAGACGGTGAGACCTGCTTGGTTGTCAACTTGTCTCGTGGAAGGACCCTTCCGTCGTTGAAAACGAGCTATTAAACCATTTGTTTCTTTGTATATTCATCATAATTGCGGGAAATTATTTATGAGTTCCCTCTTCCCGCGTCTAACGATGAAGCACGAGGAAGTGAAGTTATTTTACTTCTGTAAAAATATTCGACGAGAAGTTGCCATGTCTCATCTCTTGCACAGTTTTCCTGATCAGACCGCGCGCAGCGAGCATCGACGCCTCAGTTTCAAAATCACGTACCCGCAAAAGTAGTCATTTAAGCTTTGATCAAGAAGAGCAGTAGTTGAGCCGAAATTCACCCCATAGGCAACAGGTGACCAACTGTTGAGCGTTGTAGCCGAAAATATTGTCCACAGAAGATAATGTTTGATGGCCCGCCAAACAAATCTTCCAAATAACCTCATCAAGCATCAGTTAGATCACCAACAGTCCAAAAACGTCTTCTATGCGTGTTTATTTTTGTATTCTGAAAGTGGCATGTTGCCTTACCTGCCTGTTTGATCAACCATTAAAAAGTTGTTGTCAGCAAATATAAAATTGGTGTAACTTTCATGGATTCCTACCTATAATTCTAGCACGTTACGACACTTCAAACCACACTTTATTTTCTCACCGCATTATGCCTTCAAAAATCAAATGAAATACGAATTTCGTCGACTAAATTAAATACGTCCAAGACCGTCAGATCTGACAACGGCGACTCTGACCACGGGAGGAAAAACAGCACTGAGAGTAGAAGGGGAGGTTGAAAGTTGCGAGGTAAAAAAGGCGAGAGTTCGTGAATAATATAATGACGGTCCAAATTAATTAGGTGCTTTTAAGAAGGAAGCCTGAGGGAGGGGGGTCGTAATTCACAATTCCGCACAAATCTGTTTCTTTTCACCTCTAATTCTGCCTCTTCTCACGAGCTCTCCTGAGTTGATATTTCTGAGGTTTTCTTTTCACTTCTTTATAGGGTAAGGGGGGGGGGGGGGGGGGGGGGGGTTGAGGTGGAGGAAGGTATTGCCTACGCGTAAATGTAAAACCAAGCATCGCGTTATTCTATTCATCAAAGCCTCCCACCCTCATTTTGAAAACCATCATCTTATCGTCCGGCACAAGTGCATAGAAGTCGCAAAAGATCACTTCAACGAACACAAACTCACAACTAGAAGAGTCAGGTGTGCCATTTTCGAGAGACGAATCACCGTGGTATAATCAAGACACTTGTTAAAGAGCATATCCAATGTTTCGCGGGCCCTTATTTCTCCAGCCAACGCAACGCTCCAATTACGACGCACCTTCCCCCTATTGTTCTGCGAATTTACGAGAGCAATATTCGAACGACAAATGCGTTACCTCAAAACCTCCTCGAGATGACGTCAATAGAAATGTTAATGGGCCCTACACTCCCACAGTCTGGACCTGTGGTATTATAGTTAGACTAGAGAGAGGGGAAACTGTTGTAACACGAGGAGGAAAGTAACGCTCACAAACTAGCTCATTTTTAGTTGAAATTAGTATTGCATGGGAAGAGGGCGTCTGTTTACTATGTCTAGTGCTTACGACTGCAATTAGATAGAAGTTGATTGGTATTTACAGTTATTCAACTATTTCCATGGTCTTTCACCATTGTTTTCAATATATCCGCTCGTTTCTATGCAAGCTGTATTTTTCTACGCAAACTGCATTAACATTCATTTGTATTTATTTGATTTTCTTTTTTTGTTGTTGTTATGTTCGGGTTGTCCGTGGTTAAATTACATTGGAGACTAGGGGAGCTGGTCGCATTTCTCCTTTAGTATCAATTGCTTTTTTCTGAGATATTCCAAAAAATGTATAGGAATACGAATTGATACTGATTGCAGATTTTGCCGATAGAAAGACACGTTTGTGCAATGATGACCTAAGGCTTATTTGTTTATGCTCATAGTCTTCCACACGGAATCTTTATCACAGGCGGATACAGGAATTTGTCCCTCTTTAGTCCTATTTGGATGCGTGAGTCAGAGAAGGACGAAGATAAGGGGCTACAGTCACATCATGGCCCCCTCTTTTATCTTTCCTAACAGCTTGTGTTCAAATGTGAAAGTTAGGAAGGTATAGACAACAATGGCGGCCATGGGCGGCGCGTGGGGTCAAAAAGTGGGGGGGGGGCTAAAAATCAACAGCCTTTTTTTTCTTTCTTTCTTTCTTTCTTTCTTTCTTTCTTTCTTTCTTTCTTTCTTCACCTTTTTCAAAATAACGTTTGACGCAGGCGGGGGAGGGGGGATAAATAACTATTTTTTTCTTTTTGCTTTTCAATTTATTTGCTCTTCTGAAACCGAAATGACTTGTAATTTTGACTTGAAAGGGGCTAAAATTTAAAAATACTGAAAATTTGGACAAAATAGACACTTGAAACAATTTGGTTAGGAAAATGTTTGAAGAATATAAACAAAAGGTGACATTCTTGTTTCCTTAGTAACTTCTGAATGAAGCAGACAGATGGCGATGAGAAATTGATAACGTTTTTTCATTCTTCTTTTTCTCTTCCCCCCCCTCGTTCAAACATTTTTTTAGCTCCTCGTTCCCAAAAAAGTGGGGGGGGGGCTATAGCCCTAATAGCCCCTTATACGCGCCGCCTATGGTGGCGGCGCGCGTTATCTGGCAACATTGGATTTCGTCCATTTAAACCCATGCAAAATATTGATTCAAGGGAGAACGCTGTGCGTGTGCACCCCCAATATCTCGACCATTTCCTGGACTTTAAATGGACCAGATGCAACATTGCCAGATTGCACGCGTCGAAAACAATTATTTTCTCGACGAATTGTGCTCGGAACCCCCAAAAGGGGGGGGGGGACGTTGTATTCGTTCACAACCGTTCTCAGTCGTCCATGAGATATCGAGTAAAAATTCTTCGAACTGATTAAAAGGAGAGAGAGAGAGAGAGAGAGAGAGAGAGAGAGAGAGAGAGAGAGAGAGAGAGAGAGAGAGAGAGAGAGAGAGGCTCCAGAATCAAATCAAAATGAGAAAAAAACTCGTTGCAGATTAAGTTGTCGTTGTTCTGTTCTGGTCCTCTGGGACCGATCGCTAGATTTTGTCTTCTTATCACGAGAAATCATATTAATCCCAAATTCCAATTCACAAAATACTTGCAAAGATGAATGGAAATATTTCTGCGAGACTAGGGCAAACCGAATATTTGTCTTCATCGGAGTGCAAATAAGCTTATTTTGTTTTACTGTTTTACTTTATTTTGTTTCACCGTGATGCTCTCATCGAGGAAGCTTAAGGAATCATTTGCCATTCATTGTTTTTTCAATTCATCAAGCAAAGAATCTAGCAAACTTTTCTTCTTCATCTTTCAGATCCTCCAATTGTGAACGTGACTCCAGAGAACATCAAAGTGAATGAGAGCACAGATATTCTCCTGTTTTGCCTCTACGAAGCTAATCCGGCAACTTTAAAGACCGTCAGATGGTGAGTGTCGCAAACGCTTACTTTTACTCAATCTTCATCTTAATCATAAACTCTTTTGTCGCGTGGAATCCAATTTCAAATCGCTTCATTTCCGGTATTTTGTTTTCTTTTAAATCTAATGAGATCCTCACTAAATTAAAAATTAATGAGCTGGGGGCCCCCCCTCATCAAATTTTAATTTAGTGCAACATGCTCTGTAAGAATAAAAAAATCTCTTTTTATTACTGTTGTTGGAGATATTTATTACTTGATTTTTATCGTGTGTTTCTTCTGATGATTAGTAATTAATTTATTCAATTTTTTTTCTTCAGTCACAGGATTTTTTTTTTTTTCTATAAAAAAATTGACCTGATTGATGCAGTATCATGACCTATTCATGTGTAAAGTTTTCAGCAAGGTCTCACAGACCTTATGCCAGCTACTTTTATAGTGTGTATCTAATTATTTGTATCAATTGAAACGAATTGAAACTTTGTGAACTTTCCTTGGAGAAATTTTTAAACTTTGCTCAACGAAAAACAAAAAACAAAAAATCATTCTTTTTTTTTTTTTTAAAGGGAACACAAAAGTAACCCCCCTCCTCCTCCCAACAGCAGTTCTCCGTTCTGCGAGATCAAATGTTTTTCAATTTCCGAGAAGATTCCTAAACGGGAATTCACTGTTACGTGCGAATGTTAAAGCCATCTTTGATTTCTCTCAGTCGTGATCCGGAGAACGTTGTTGATTGGAAATTTGTTTTATCGGAAGTATTGAAGCTTGATAAAACACGAACATGGGGGACGCTAATAACGATCCGTAGGTAGAAGATGGAATAAGCAATCGGATTTTTAATTTCAATGGAAAGAAATGGGTATTTTTTTTTTAATTTTTTTTCTTTGCAAGATCATTTCAACGATACCAAGTATAAGTAAGGAAGAGACTGCGTTATCAGTTCCTAAGTATTCTTTAGGCCGAAATTCTCGATGAAAGTATGCAGGTATGAGGATTTTTTGCGCAATTACCTACGGAAAATATATTTGCTATTCTCTCTTTTCCTGTTTCCTTTTAAACTCGAGACGGGTTTTGACTGACGCATTTGTTTTTTGAATTTCCATCGGGTTACTCAATAAAAAACGACTTCCTTTTACCTACTTCTCCGACTTGACTGATGAAAAGAGCCAGCGCTCCTTCCCAGTCCAGGAATACAGAAGCGAGAATGTCTAGGAAGAAACGGAAAAGCAAATATTTATCGAAAAGCATTTCAAGGGATTCCTTAATTGCTGAAGAGCTGTTTAAATATTAATGGCAAATGATGGGAAAGGGTGAAATGATGACATTGTGGGAGGGATGAAAGATGGGCGTATGAGGGGGGGGGGGTCAAACAAATAAGGGGAGTTTAAAAATAATGAAAGTAATTTCAATTTAAGACTAAAATCTTATTTGCTGATTTTCTTTACCTCCTCTCTTTCTCTTGCCCCTTCCACGCCCACCGCTTTGAGCAGTGTTGCCAGTCATTAAAAAAAGTCCGGTAATTTCATACCGTGAGTTAAATGGGAAAAAAATCGGGATTTAACACGCGATTCGGCAACACGGAGCACCGTCGAGAGTTTCAATTCTAAATTGAAAACCTGAGTAAAACAAGAAACAATTTCGCACATTGATGGTCCGGCATCCCCCCCCATTCCGACCCCCCCCCCCCCCGTTAAGTTTCTAAATCGCTCTCATAATTACTTTCTCAAGTTTTTGCGTATTGATCTTATAATTTAGCGTGGCAGATTGTTTTAATATCACGAGGGAGGAAAATTGAAGGTTACCCCAGAAACAGTCTCGGACGTGAGGGTTGGAGAGGCAGCAGAGAAGGCGCAAGGGGCCTTGACTTAAATAGCAAGGAGGGAGGTGCGATGATTTTTGTGCTAACGATTTTCCACCTAACATACCCCATTCTTGAATTCTTTAGCTCTCAGTTGTTGCCATATTTTGAGCGGGAATTTCGAAGTATTCAAACTTTTCACTTGTAAAACTGGTAGCGGCATCGCGTGCGATCTGACAACGTTCCGTTTTGTTCAATGAAACCCATAGAATATATCGAATTCCAGGGAATGCAGCGAACTCTCTCTAGACTAAACTGATAGAGTGGAAGGTTATCAAATTGCACGTGACGCCACGCGCCTTTGGAAAGCGCGGTTTGCACCGGATGATTCCTTTGTTGTCCTCGAGTTTTCGGTGTATTAATGAAAATACTAAAAGGAGCACGCTTTCATGGCACGTGTTTCTTTATTGAAGCGTTCAGTTCCTAAACCTGCAATATCGATTGCAACGTTTTCACGATTGCAAACTTTTTTAGCTGTTTGCCTATTTGCTCGCAATTTTTTTACGTAACATTCTCTCGATGAATGAATGAGAGCTATGATTTAGCAAATTTTCAGGAAGAAAAGACGAAACGCTTCTAACATTTAGATGCATTAGATTCGTCCATAAAAATGCGAACCATGCACAGTCGTGAAATCGCTGCCACGGATATTGCAGGTTCTGAAACCAAACCCTTCAACACAGAAAAAAATGTTCGTGCTTCAGACACAAACTTTCCGTGTTCTAGACACGAATGTACATGTCTGAAACGCATCCCGGCTTGACCTGAACCTGAGAAGTTTGTGCTCTGAGCACGTTCCGTACTGGTGTGTATATAGATCGTGTCTGGAGCACATCCTTTTTTTCTGTGAATGATCCTGTTGCAAACTTCTGCTGCAGCTATATTTAGAGGGTTTGTTCCTGTGTGAAATCGCATGAAATTCACATTGATAGTATCGAGAGGTCTCAGAATCTACTCGCAAACTAATTATTATATATGCGTTCAGTAAAATGCAAAGATGGCAGTCGAGTGGAGACTTTGGGGGAGTACCGTCTAATTGCAACTTTCTATTCTGGGAAAAGTAATTCATCTTAGATAAAGTTGCTATTAGATGGGACTCCCCCATTATGATCCGTTCATTCGACCACCATATTTGAATTTGGTTAAACGCATTTATTGAGTTTGTACATAGATTTTGAAAATGGTTTGTGAGAGACCCATGGTGGACGCTATTCCAAAGAAGAAAAACGACAAAAAACAAAAAAACAAAACGTTTTCCAAACTTAGGGGGCTCTAGTTTAAAAGATGAACATTTTCGGACGCAGGTTTATCAGAAAAATAAGTCTCCTATCGACATCGACCTCATACAACCACGCCTGACGCTGCTTCTAAAAGAAGAGCCCAGATCGAATGCTGGGAGTATTTTCTTTTTTGCTAGACCTCAGTGAAGTCAAACAAATGTTTAGAAATTTGGATTCTGCTCAAGTACACGGACCTCCAAGTTTTTTTGAACATTTTGGACTCCCGTGCCTTTTAGGGTTGAAACACTCGCATATTTTCCGGTTATAAAACTTGACAAACTTTTTTTAACCTTTATTTCAGATCTACGTGATTTTCTGCTCGATTCTACCAAAATCCTTTTTTTCCCCTTCATTGCTTTTCTTTTCTTCTTTTTGTTATTTTATATTTTTTTGTTATTTTGTTATTTTTTTCCTCTCCCCCTTCTCTGTTTTCCCTTCTTTTTTCTTTTTTAACTTCCTCTTCTTCTATTTGCTTTTTTTTTCTTGTAACGTTTTTCAATTTCTCTTTGCGGGAATGTACCGAAACTTTGTTGAGGTATTTCGAGACTGCATGTAAATTTTCTTCTCGTTCACTTGGCAACCGTGCCTCGAGTCCTCTCCGACTTATAATTACCAGCCTGATTCCTCTCTCCCCTGTACTCCACTTTCTCAGGGAACAACCCCCTTCCCTAATCTGTTTTCGAGTCATAATTGGAATTAATGAGTGAAATTGTCTCGAGTTGAGTTTCAATCCGACCCGTGATGAACAAATTTTGTAGCCACTTTCCTGGAAATCTGGAAAGAGCCGAATGTCAACAATTATTTTCATAAGCTCCTCCCCCGCAGCTTCAACCATTTGTTCTCTCTCTCTCTCACTCTCCCTCCTCGACTTCAATGAAACATCCTTAAATTAATAATCCGCGCCTCATGTCCATGTTCTAATCGTTAAAAGTCTCACCGCAACCATGGCTTTTAATTGAAGAATACATACCTCTTATTCCGACGGCAATCATTATGCTTCAGTGTAGATTCGATTGCATCCCTTGTTGAAAATGATGAGCCGAGAGAACCATGCATTCAATTTTGCTCGCATAAGCAGAATTTGTGTTTATATGAGCAGAATTGCTGTTTGCATAAGCCCTGACGGCGCGGCGCTTCATAAGGCCCAGAAAGATTCAAGCCCCCCCCCCTTTTTTTCCGGAAAGTCCGGGTGTATCTCGAAACTAAAGCATAACGCTTTAATAGCATTATTATTCATTATATTTTGCATGTAGTAAAAAGTGGATATTACAAACAAATTATTTTTGTCGACTTATAGTAGCATGTATCGTCGTCTTTTTTGAAGTTCCAACCTCAATTTCTTGAAAAACTTGAAACTGCGGGGAAATTTTAAGATGAAGAGGGAACCTGGCAAAAATTTGGAACCAGCGACCAAACTTCTTTTTAGATACGAGTTTACAACGAATAACTGTCTTTATGGGTATAAAATGTTTTCTCAAAATGAGTGATAAGACCTTTCGAGGTGTTAATCGTTTATACTTCTTTAGAGTCCCGGTCAAACGTAAAAACCCCCTATTCGTTATGTTATGTGCAGACTGAAAAACGTCCTCATAGCACAATACCTATCGCGATCCAATTTCTCACCGAAGCAGGAGCCCGTGAAAAACTCCTCATACTGCTAGGAGAGTTACACATAAATAAAATAACAATGAAAATAAAACATTGTCCGAGTCTCCGACACACGTTGTTTGGAAACAAAGGAATAGGACGATTTGGTCCGGGGTCAACCGTGAAGGATTCAGATTGCCTATTCTCACGGCGTGGCGTGGCGCGGTGGTTGCACCCTTGCACCTCTATACGCGGTTGCATTTTCCGAGTTGGCGGTCGGTGCAATTGCAAAATCGGGACGTCCGCTTCGACGCGGCAGGGAGTTCCGAATTCTCAACATATCTCGGTTTCATCGCGCCAACTTATCCAGTGGTGCGTCCTGGCACTTGCCTTTCTCTCTCTATGTCGGTAAGAAAGAGTATGTTAGAAAAGGATAGAAAGAGTGGCTATCGCGTGGCTGTATTCTCTCTCTCCATCCTCCTCCAACACGCGCATTCGATTGGACGGAGAGAGAAAGAGAAGTTTCTAGAAGCGCGATTGTGACGCCGAAGGTCGACACAAATGCCGCCGTAGGAGAGTGTTGATTCGTAAATCCTGCTCTCGTGATAAATTCACCCGAAACCTGTCAATGAGCTCAGAAATATTGGTTTTATTTAAACAAAACTTTTGATTTAGGAGTGTTTTTTGCTTGGCAGCCAGCAAACCTTTTGTCTACGGTCTGCCGCTGGCTGCGCTGCTTCTCCGCTCCAGGGGTCATCCTCTGATTTACGACTCCGGCTTCGTCTCAGGAAACGATTTGATATCTGTTCTACATTTTATTTTTCTGTGAGAAAAGGAGGAGTCTACCGCGACTTTTGGATTTTCTTGAATTTAATATTTCCTCGAGTCTCTTACAATGAGTTACGTGTCCAAATAGGTTTCATGCAACGAGCTGTAACCAAGGGCGTTGTGAGGCGTAATTTTAAAGACATTAAGGAGGTATGCTACAGCCACGATGGAAACTTCTTACGTACATATTTACACAGGCTACGTGTCTTTGTTTCTAATTTTTTTTTTTTTTTTTAAATTAAATCAAAAGTTGAGACGGATCAATTAGAAATTGGTTTGAAACAAATGTAACAGTGGTTTAGAGTGGCCATCTGGACAAATAAATCGATATAGGTACCTAACTGTTTCTTGGAGAAACACTATGAAAAAACTGACACATAATAGATACAAGCGAACTTTTCTCTGGATAGTTTTATTAAAAATCTATGTCCAGAAAGCTTCTCTAAATCACTTGCGCTTTCATTCAAATCGAATTTTTCAATTGAATTAATTACAGCTTTTAATTTATGATTAACAAACAAGGAGCAAGCACAAAAAAACTATGTCCATACTGCCTCTCTTTTGGATAGGACTTATAGCGCTATGTCGCGTCGCCTTTCTACAGTTACAGCTCGTTCAGTGGCGAGGTGTAAAATTTGGCAACAATGTATGTTCTCCATTTAAATTCACCAAAAAAGTCGAACGCTTCGGTCATCG
Source organism: Trialeurodes vaporariorum (assembly GCA_011764245.1). Lineage (NCBI taxonomy): Eukaryota > Metazoa > Arthropoda > Insecta > Hemiptera > Aleyrodidae > Trialeurodes > Trialeurodes vaporariorum. The sequence continues at coordinate 30,138,455 of VMOF01000002.1, forward strand.
GCGATGACCAGGTATTTCGACCTTTCTAATGTGTATAAATGGGGGGAAAAGAGAAGTTGCCAAATCGCACGCTTCGCCCCTGCGGTTCGTTGGTGTACTGAGCGTATTCCATGCGGGAGAGGGGGCGCTCGGCACCTTTCCTAGTCCCCGAAAAAAACCAGTGGTGAGGCGTGCGATTTGGCAACGTTCCTTTCCCCCCCCCCATTTAAACACGTTAGAAAGGTGTAAATGCCTGGTCATCGCCGATGACTGGAGTGTTCGACTTTTTTGGTGAACTTAAATGAAGAAAATACATTGTTGCCAATTTTCACGCTTCGCCACTGAAAAACGTCAGCGTAAGAGGGAAATCATAAAAATTGCGTCAAAGAATCAAAAGATGGGCATAATTTGAAATGCTGCCCCTTTGCTCTTTTTCTGTCTCCCCCCCCTCGTATTTTTTTTCTTTCTGGATACGTCATATGTCGTCATCTGCAATTTTTTCGAACCGTCGTTAGTTCGTGTCAGGCTCCATACCTACATTTTCTACTCGTCGTTCTTTTTACGAATACTCAACGATTCGTTCTTTCTGCGAGGACGGGCGCATGCACATCAAAGTCGAAAATCCCGTCTGTCCTTCGCGTGACGACACGTATTCCGCGACAAATGCAGAAAGCAAGCGTGATGGTCGGTGATAATGTGGCGGGCGGTTCCTTTCGTTCGATATAACTCTTCGTCTCGTTACAATATTGTATTTATTACCTTCGCCGGCGTCTCGCTGCCTCGGAGTGCTTTTATACGCCCATAAAACGGTTACAATGTACCAACTTTTGTTAGTTGACGCATTAACATAGACCGGGCTGGAGCTGCTCTGTTGAGTTGTCTATAAATACAAAAGCGGAACAGGCTCAGCTCACACTGTAGCACGAAACGGCAAGCAAGCAACACCTTCCCCCTCCCTTCGCCCCCGAATGCTCTTTCCTTTTGGTCCCATAGCTATTAAATTATCAGCCATTCCTGCTCGCTGCTGCTGCCCGCGTAACATTCAATCTGGCAACTTTGCGTTCCGTCTATTCAAACCCATGCAAAGAGTTGAGTTTGAAATTTGTTACCTTGCACCTAATATAGTTCGATCTTTTACATGGGTTCAAGTGGACAAAATGCAACGTCATAAAATTGATCGCTGCGCCACTTCTTTGTGGAGTCTGGATTCTCTCATCAGCAAAAAGGTTACTATTTTTCATCTATACAGCTGCGAAAAATCCACCTGATCCCTATTTAATTCAATCTAAGTTAAGATAGGTAGTAAGATATGCAGGTTTTACTTTTTCGTTGGAAGGAAGAAGAAAGATAGGCTGTTCGTTAGGTCGATTTTGATTTATTGCCTCTGTATTTCGTTCGTCTCCAATTATAAGAATAACTTCGCAATGGCAGGTTCGATTTCAAGTAGAATAAACTTCGCTTTTATTCAAAATTGTATTATATTAGATAATCTGTATACTTAATTAACAATCTTTGTCAGTGGAGAATATTTTTTCCAAAGTTTTGGAATATTTCTCTCCGTTGAAATCCTTTTCCTGGGTTAGTTCGAGTATTTAGTGGTTGTGGCTTTATAACAATGCCAATTTTTAGTTTGGAACCGAACGATTTGTCGAAGTTTTGCTTGTGACCTCATCACCCAATTCTTCTATTTTCCTCTAATGCAGTTTTACACTTCTTATAGCTGACGTGAGTGTTATAATGAATGACAAAATAGTAGAGTAATATAGGACGATTCTGTGAGATGCAAAGTATAGAAATGGAAAATTTGGCCGGTGATTAAATACAGTATGAATATTGATTACAGAGCTCCTCTCCTTCAGCCCACGAACCAGGCACATCAATTTCCGTCCTCACTTTAACAACGCTTTTTGCTGCAGCCGAGAGTTATGGCTCTGTAGACCATTCACCATATTACGCCGTGTATATTGCTCCGGCGTAAATACCTGTCCCTGCCGTACATTTAATAACTACGAAAATGCACAATTTTTGAATATTACAAATCCTTAGTTTTACAGTTTCCGGTGAGCATATTCTGGCGCATTTCTGTGCGTATTTCGCACCACGGCCATTATGTACATTTAGGATAGTGCTTATGCATCATTTTAGTGGACTGCTTGTAAAAAGGGACGCATCCGCTCCACCGACAAAAAAAAATAAATTGATCCTTTGGTGGTTTAACTCCCTTCCCAAAATATCGATATTTCTGCACGGGTTCAAATGGGAGAAAAATCCATATCGATTATTAACAAGCTTCTTCCACGCCACTGTATCCGCATTATCTGTGTAAAGCAAATTAATACAAATAATACCAAAATTCACATCAAGATTTTGAACCATTCTTTCTAAAACTTAAATATTGTTCTGCACAGAAAAAAAAAATGGTGCTAAATTGAACTGTTTGCTTAGTGAAAATTATGGAAAACACTTAGAAACTATTTGTTTTACCGTTTGAAATAGTTTGATTACACCCGCCTTGTGTTAATTTAACTTTTACGAATACTTTGTATATCTAACAAATTTTAAATGTTATCCATACTTTTTACCTAACGAATATTTAAATTAAGCTCTTTTTTCTTTCTAGTGGTTTTTTTTTTTTTTTTTTTTTTTTTTGTAGCCTGAAAACTTATACCTTCATTAATAATTGAGGAGTACGATAGATTAGTAAATAATAATAGTAAATTAGTAATTAAAATCGTTCCGTTGTAATAGTAACATAGTAAAATAGTAATTAGTAATAGTAAAAAGGCGGCTAAAACAGAGGGTGTGCTCGTGCTCAAAAATCCTGATTACAAAAAACTTTTTACACGCGCTTAAATGAAGAAAAGAGAGAGGCAAACAATTTATCATTGCGTTACTGGTCTAGTCTTTGCTCGATTTCGGGAAAGTTGGAGTAAGGGAAGGGGGGCTTAGATAGAGGCCTTGGTTCCCGACTCAGAGCAACTGAAAATTTTCTTCGGTTGACAAACATGGTGAGATTGCGCGGTACTCTTTGTCTTTTTATTATTATGTATTTTAGATCAGCTCAATGTTCTTTTCTGGAATTTTCGCCTGTTTCTATATCCAAAACGATTCAGTGTTGCCGTATGGTTTTATGGGCATGGGCGGAGCCAGCAATTTGGCAACTGTGGGTTCTATCCATTTGAATGTATGAGAAACAATCGATTCTTGAGGGGGCCATGACCCAATTTCTAATCGATTGTTTCCCATACATTCAAATGGGAGAATCCACAGTTGCCTACTTACTATGGCTCCACCCATGTTAATGGGATTCCCAAATTCAATGATAAATCTACCGGTGCGCAAAAAAGATTATGTACAACTCAGTTTAGAAATATGTTTGTGACTTTGTGAACGTTCTTCATTATATAATCTTTTTGCTCGCCGGTAAAATCATCGATGAGTTTTGGAAGCTCAACGCGAGACGGCGGCTTTTAATTGCTCTGATATTGTCTGACTCAAAATCGTCGGTTTGTTGCCAGGTTTCGGAACGATCGAGAGATTGACGTGAACTCAGATCACTACGAAGGAGGATCGGTGGATCAACCAACGCTGCTCATCAAAAACTCGACGCGGCACGATCACGGGATCTACACGTGCGTCCTCGAAAATGAAGTTGGCGTCTCGGAGTCGATCAATTCCATCAATGTATCGATCCTGTGTAAGTTTCTGACCGTATTTTCGGGTTTGCCTTTCTGCATGGATCTATTTATTTATTCGTTTTTTTTATCTATTTATCTATTTATTTATTCATCTATTTTATCTATTAAATTCCATTACAAACAGAATTCCCTTATAATGAGCTAGTGCAAGTTAAATTAAAAGTAAAGTAAGGTGCTAAAGTAGATATGAATGGAGGGCCAGTAAGAAATATTTACTGGACATGTAAGTAGAGCTCATCAACATATATCACAGAAAGCATTCTCTAAGCAGAAAATCTCAAGCTTTTTTAAAAAATAATTTAACATCACCTTGTCTAAAAATCTCTTTAATAGTAGGTATAGTGCATCAAAGGTTGTAGCCCTATCTTCACCGTGTAAATTAACCAAACTTTCGGCGCACATATCTCAAGACCATTCGCATTCTGGGAGCTACTTTTTACATTAAAATTTCTGACTTTAGTTTTTTTTTTTTTTTTTTTTTTTAACAAAAAAATAATGTCTTGAACAACAAGTGTTTTTGGCTAATTTTTTTTTTTTTTTTTTTTTTTTTTTTTTTTTTTCAAATCAAACATATTCATGCAATTTAAGTTAATTAAGTTCGTTTATCTCTTCTCTTGAAGATGAACATTAAAAAAAACAAGCGCTCTCTAGATGCAAAAGAACTTGAGGTTACGTGTACCCAAAGTTGAAAAAACACACATTTTCTGAAGAGCAGTTTAAAGTGGCAAAAAGTTTTTTAAAAAAAGGAAAATCCTGTTTACAATTTTCATTATTCGGTTATTCATAACTCTGCATATCTTTTTGCTTTACGTGAAAATGATCCTTTAGATTTTTTTAACGCAAAAGTAAAAAAAGTACAAAAATAACAAAAAAAGGGGGAAGCCTGGGGGGAGGGGTTCTCCTTTTCGAGTCTCATTTAGAAACTAAATAATGGAATAAACCTCTGCTAGTGAGTAGTTGTCTATTATTATAATTATTATCTAGAAGGTTTAATTAATTTATTGAACTGAGAGAATTAATTATTCTTTTAATCCAAGGTGTATTCCGTTTGTGTTAGAGATAATGCACAGTGAAATATTGACTAAGGGGAAATTCCTTTAACCCAAGAAAAATGTCTGCTGCTACAAGTAAAAGATTCCTGGTTGTGACAGTGATTCTCTTTCATGCAATCATAACTTTACCTCGCGCAAGAAAAACTGTCACAAGTAAACGTGTTTCCTTGGTTTTAAAGAAGTGATCTCTGTTAGTGTATAGATTACATATTTTAAGCTGAGAAAGGATGGGAGAGTAAACAATGTGTGAACAAATTTTGCTGCAGTAACCGAAAAAAACCATCTGAAATAATTGACTCAACGACCTTGCCGGGTCATCAATTTCGGGATCTATTGTTATTCTTAATTTTGATACGTTGTTATTGTTGATTGACAGTCAAACCTGTTGTGAAGTTATACATGGATCCTCCGACTCCAGTGAGCGAACTAGCTCGAGCCAACATAACTTTGGTGTGTCAAGTGGAGGCTGGCAATCCATCAACCCTCCAGGCCGTCAAATGGTTCCTCGACGGCGATCTGCTCAAGGAGCTGCCGGACTGTGATAGCAACACCTCGACTTGCGACATTGATCCGAGTCGACTCCTCCTGCAAATCGTCGAGAGATCCTTTCACGGCAACTACTCCTGCATCGGAATGAATGAGGCTGGGTGGGGACCTCTCTCGCCCGACACCGAGCTCATCGTCTACTGTAAGTATTCCTTGTCGTAACATGTTAATAGGTACTTCAAATCAAACACACAGTTCACCAATACGGTAAACATTTGCGAAACCCAATGTTAAGAAAATGGCGGGTGGCGATGGTGGCAAAGCAAACGGCCGGAAGGTCACAACTTTTACTCTATTTTACTCGTTATAAACAGTTTAAAAACGATTCTTACGATCAAATATCACAGGTATTTTAGTTTCTGTTAGAGCTCGTTTCAGAAGTGTAAGCCGCACCTAAACCACAATCTTTGGCGAATTTTCAACTTGAATTCCTTCAAATCAAAACCGAACTTGCCACTGACTGTATTATTTGGCTTTTAAAGTATTCCTCATTGAAAAGTGAACGCTCGATTTCATTTTCATTCATTTTTATTGAGTAAGATCAGAAATAATGTTGACAAATTCCAAAGATTATCGGTGCAGGTGCGCCTACACTTCTGAAACTACATCTACTCGTAGAGGCTTTGATTAGAAGCTTCTTTGATCAAATTCATTTGAGTTGTAACCTTCCGGCCGCTAGGATTGCCACAGTCGCTCCGTCTTAGCCCGTTTTCCCGAACATGTTCTAACTCATTATCTTGGGGAGGGGGGTTTATTAATCGCCGAAATGGATTTTTAAAAAAATAAAAAAATAAATAAATGAAACTTAGGGTGGGACCTCCCCCTGATTGCGTCGGTGCAGTTGTGCCCTTTTAAACGTACCTAATACATAGGTACGTTTATTTTGCATCTGTAAAAGCTAGTTCTCTTCTGAGTTCAGCCGTCACATTAAGTGTTAGTACTTAGTAGGAATAACGATTAACGGTGGTAACATCGAAAACTTCTGAGATCCATTCGTAAACTTATTAATGAAAGCGTTAGAATTCGCAACTGTAAAGTGGCGCCAACACGCAGATACCATGAAGGAGGGATGCCTATTTCAAGTTTATCATTTTCTCTATACTGACAAATAGAGATATCTATAGAGAAATTAACGGCCCTTTTAATTCAATTTAGCTTATTGGAGCAACATTCAATTTTTCTCTCCCCCCCCCCCCCCACCATTCTCCCACTTCGTTTCCGTTTTTTCCAACTTTTGATTCTGAATATATCTTTGCGTCCACAGATCCACCGGGGCCCGCAACCCTGGTCTACGAGCCGAAGAGAGTCGTTAAAAACGGTGCCGTTACATTGAGTTGCAGCGTCGAGGACGTCGGCAGACCGGAAAGCGCCGCCTTCAAGTGGAAGCGCGGCTCTCATATAGTTCCTGATGTTCAAACAGGGAACTGGTCGATTGAACTGGTCACCCTGGAGTCTGAATCCAACTTCACCTGCTACGCGTTCAACGAGGGTGGAGACGGCGAGCCTGCGACAACGTACATCGACGTTTTAGGTATGCAAAAGAACTAAAAAACAAAAGAAGTAAACATAACATCTATTGCCTGAGACAGTTAAAAAGGCCTTGAGATTGAGGTTACCAGGCAAAAATACCCAAATTAGACAAAACTGCATTTGATGCATTTCAAAAATGTCCGTAGTGTTTAAAATAATCTGTGAAGGCGTAAATAGATGTCAAGCAGCAAAGACTGTGAAATATCACACCGTTAGAATCAACGAAATCTTTGCCTTGTACCAGCGCAATGGCCCTTAGAATATAAACAAATGTGTAAAAATTCCTGCGCACAAGAGATATTTTTGTCGTGTCTATTTTAAAGACTTGAAGTAGGGGCGTTAGTAATGGTTAGAGGATTTGCTGCAGAAATACTACGGTTCAATTACCAGAACTGATTTTTTTCTTCCTTTTTGTTCCAGCTCCGCCTGCTTTTATTGAACGATTGCCTCCTTATTATGGCGCCTTAATTAATGCTCAACATATAAGCATATCATGTCGTGTTGAATGCTCACCACGCTGCTCCATAAACTGGCTCAAAAATGGACGTCCTATCGAATTTCGTCCTGGAGTTCCTTCACGGTAAGTACTTATCCCCCCCCCCCCCAATTTTCGTACATTGGTATACCTTGCAGATTGAAAGAAGTGAAAATGAAACAGGAGCAAACCATGAATGTCGGCAAAAATATTGTCAAGAAGTAGACATATTTTACCTTTCACAGTTTGATGCGATGGAAAATGAAATGATATCGTTATTTCGTCTTCAATTTTCCAGTTATATGAAATAACAGCGTAAAAAAAAAAAAAAATAGGAATCGCAATTACTGTTCGAAATACAGCCAATCAACGTGTGGAAAGGAACACGTTATTGAGAGTTCCTTCGATTCACTGCACAGGCTAAATCGGTGGAGTTTCGTGAGAATCCTATGTTATATTTTCATTCGGTGCGAACGCGTATGAGAGGAAGACTAGGTATCAGTCCGCCTTCAATTTGCCGTATAGGCAAAAACAGAGCGGGCGTGCAGGAATAGTTAGCTATAGCATTAATGACTGCAAGACACTTCTTGTTGCTGACGTTCTACATGGATCTTGACTACTCAATCTCTGTCAGAATTCCAGTCTCTATGTTCTCACTCTTCCCGATAAGCCGATTTTTAACTCTCTTCAATTTGTGATTTTGACTCAATAGATAAAATAGTCGGGTTGATACTTCCTGATAAGAAATCTATCACAAGAGTAACCCAGCATCTTGTTCGGTTTACTGATTGTGAGATCAGAGTACTACTTCTTATTGGGGGTCTATTTCACTCACATGCGTGAGGTGAGGTTGGTGTTAGCCCAACCAACGGCGGGACCAATCAATGGTCCTGAGCCGCAGTGCTTAGGAGCGGCATTCAATTTTGAGCTGCTAACGGTGCGTAGTATTTTTACTTATGAATTCCAAATTAAATTTACTTCCTTGTACCCGGGAGTGGGAGTGTTTGCTTCTTATTATTATTATTAATTATAATCGTTCATCGTTTCAGGTACATTATAAAAAATACCGAAATGGAGGCAGAGCCTAGATCTAATGACTTTGAATCAACTCATTCTGTTCTTATGTGGAATATGACAGCTTGGCCTGGTGGCCAATTAGATCCTGTTTATGATAATGTCAATTACACCTGTCAGTCAACGGGTAATTCAGTCGGAGTGGGTGTGAAGAGCACAACGTTTTTCGGCATTGAATGTAAGTTAAACAGTAATATGTTCTTAGTGCCTATTCTTATGGTGAGACTGCATAAAAAGTTTCTGATCCCCCCCCTCTCCCCCTACAAAATTACAACTTAATTTTATTTTTATTTTTTACCCATCCATTTAATACTAGGTGGAATGCCCGTGCTTCGTACCATTGTTTTCTCTTTTTCTTTTTTGTTGTTTCTTTTTTGGATTTATCTTTGTTTCGTTTCACGAAGCGTCACACTATTATTCATTTTCAACAATTACTTTATTTTAAATATATTTGTTTACCATCGTTTTAACTCAGAATAGTCAACTAGATTTTGTTTGATTTTTGTATCAGCACCTATAACTTGTGCATGAAGAATGGCGGAGCATGCAATCTGGCATCATTATAATTCCTCCATTTAAACCCTAAATTATCAAATTCAAGGGTCTTCACCAGTAGCGTACACAGGAATTTGTCTCTCTCTCTCTTTACCCATTTGAACACGTGAATAAGGAAAGGACGGAAACAGGGGCTCGAATGTGTCTTCAGCCCCTATCTCTCTCCTTCTCTAGTACATACACTCAAATGGGAAAAGAGCGAGAGAGACTGATTCCTGTGTACGCCATTGGTCTTCACTATGAACTCTACAGTTCGATCGTTTTTGTGGATTTCAGTTTACAAAATACGAAGTTTTGTCAGATTGCATTCTACGCCATAGTGCATAGAGCACTCCAACATACACTCTCAACAGTTAAGATACACTAGTTTTTCATCCTGTCCAGAGGTGAATCTAAGACCTTGGATTTCTTTCCCAATGCCAGTTTTTACAGATGTGTTAGAAAAATACAGGGAGGAGGTATCATGTGACTTTAGCCCCTACGCTGTCCTTTCCTAATATCTGCATTCAAATGGGCTATGCGAGAGAAAGAATACTTCCTGTATCCGTCTCTGATCCTATGGAATCAGTCGCAATTCATTATAATCATTCAAAACATCTTGTTTCATTTCAGATCCACCTGACAATTTGACTGTCTCAAACAAAGTAGTCAATGTAATTGAAGGTAACGTACCTGAAAAAGTTGTCTGCAATGCCAAAGCGTATCCAGAGGCATCATATCATTGGAGACGCGATCCTGAGCCCTCAATAGTCATGAAAGGCAACGCGCTCATTTTAAATTATGCCATATCAAAAAAAGATGGTGGCAATTACATATGTGAAGCTTACAATAGACATGGGAACAATACCATCAAAACTTATGTTAATGTTATGTGTAAGTATTCTCGTAAAAACAAACATTTTTTTTATGACTTTAATTTGTTCTCTTCTATGAGAAATATACTTTCACCACCAAGAATAGAGGAGGTTTTTGAGAGCCAAGAGGAAAAACGAGTTTGTCACCTTTCTTTCCTATTTCATAACCTTTGGATAATCCTTGGAGAGAATTTTCAGAAGATCATTTTTTGAAAATAAACTATTTTAAGTTTGATAAACATTCACATTGTCAAACAAGACTACCTATTTACCTCTAATTTTTGCTGGGGGGGGAGTGGCTCAGAGCCTTAAACAATTTTGCTCTAAACGTATCCGTAGCAAATTTTGCCAGCTTTCATTTTGCACTGAAGTGTTTTTAATGTTGCAGAAGAAGGAACATTTTCTCTACAACATAAGCCTTGTAAATTTGTGAGTCAGCCATAGATTCTACCATTTAAATATTTTTACTTATAACTTTACCTTTGTGTTTCGATAGTGAAACAAAGACACATGCCTTTTATGTCAAGCTTTTCTGAATTTAAGTTGACACAAGTAATTCACTATTGTCTTTTCTTCCTCTTACAGACAAACCTGAATGTGATATATTCAAAAGCGAAGTGGATGGAAAAGTAGTTCTCACTTGTAATTCCCACGCCAATCCTTCCGAAGTGGACTTCACTTGGAAGATAAAGAATGAGAACGAAACAATTAGAGAAAATATTGAAAAAAAGGGAACACAAAGTATATTAACTTTAGAAACACGTGTAGAAAATTTTAGAACTTATTTATGCTATGTTAATAATTCAGTAGGAATTTTAACAATTCCTTGTGAAGTAGATGTTTCTGGTAAGTAATTTTCTCTTTTCTTCTTTCTAACTACTTTTTAAGGTGACCCTAACAATTTTTCTAATAACCACCATTTATTTTGATTAACTTTTACCTATTCTCTCAGATGTTTGTGACACGATCTGTAAAATGAGTTTATGATCTCAGAGAGGAGCAAACATTTTTCAAATGCAAAATTTGGATTGAGCTCAATTTTTTAGTGTTCAATATGTGGCACCAATCGCTCTCAAATGTCTCCTAAATAATTCAAAGTAGCATACACTCTACTCATAATTTAATTTGAACTTAAAAAGTATTTTACTGAAGGTATATCTGAAAGAGTTGTAAAGTGGTTCAGGGGTCTATAACTGTAATTTCCTCAAAATCACAGATTTTTGCCGTTCTGGTGTCTCGTCACTTTTTTAAATTTATTGAACGTGATTTGCTTACAGCCGTACAACCAGCTTGGAACCATTACTTTTATCAAATCTCTTTCAAGACTCTTTAATTTTCTTTGGAACTACTCTTTTTTTTTTTTTTTTTTAACCAGTGGCTAACTTTGTTTATTCCCAGTTTGATATTTTGATCTTACAAAGTAAACTCAAGGTATTAACAGATCGTACCACTAACGTTTATCACACTGTCTTGACAGTTTGTGTCTTAGTCTTCACCCTTACGTGTGTAGCACTTTGCCTTTCAAATTGGTTCCAGCTTTTTTTTATCTGCTTCAGATACCTCAAATACATGGAATCTGTTTAAACTCAATTACATTGATCTCTTTTTTGTTAAAAAAAAAAAAAAAAAAAGATGATAGAGTAAGCAAGCACAACTATTCTACTGTATAGAACTGTAGGTACAGTTGCTGAATTAAATAATGTTAGTCAACTCCTTAGATAAAGGTTCAGGTTGGCTACGTCATCACTCATCACAATGAGTAGTTGATTAGCATTATATAATTCACCGACTTTACCTTATTTTTTCTGCTTAAGGTGAAAATTTGCGGATAACTTTTGTTTGCTTCATGCTTTGCTTACGTGGTCCCTCTAAGCAACTCAGTAATTTGCACTGTCTGAGAGTATTCTCCAAGCTATGAGTATTCTCTATCTGTTCTCTGCATACATATCCGTAAATCAGACCATGAAAACTTTGGTGCCAATTGATGAAATCAGGTGAAGGGGCTAGTGAAGGGGAGTGCTTTCCACTAACCTCTTCTTCTATTCGTTGGTCATTTGAACAGGAAAGAGGGCCGTACAAATAGCTATCTTGAGCATACTTGTGTCTTAAAGTTTATTCCACACTGCCTCTGTTGCCAAAAGTATCAGTGCAACTGTGATGATTACTTCACTTGTGATTATTTACTCATGCTTTCATGGGATGAAAGGAAAGAAAATGAATATTTAACATCGGCGTTTATAAGAGGGAGAAATATCATAACTAATGGTCAGCCTCAAAATTCAGTTGTGACTATGGAGAGATAGTAATCAAAGCCCCTTTTTTTTTCAAAGAGAACTGAGTGAGCAGGAACCTATTAAATGTATTTTTTAGAATACAATAATTTTTTTTTTTTTCCTGCATTTAAGTATACATGACCTGTTTCTCTGATAAGATAGGAAATAATCTTCAATTTATGGAGGGAAGTAATAAAGTTTTTTTTCCTTTTTTTTTCTGGCGGATGTTGGTCTCTGTTTGTAAGCAAAATTAACTCTTGTTTTTTTGACATAATTGATTGAGTATTCGAATAATTTTTTAGCACACGAGGAAAAAAGTAGTAAATTTCTTGATGCAGGTAGGAATTCTAGACATACTGTCAGTGTGCTTAAAAACGTTTTTCTTTTTTTTTTGCTCAGCTGCTTTATCAGTATTGTAATCTGTACGGTTTTTAATTTTACCAGTTTTAATCTATTTCATTATTATTTCATTTTACTTATTCTTTATTTAGTGCAAGTGCTATTTAGAACAAAATTGTAAAAATAGATTCTGTCAAACTGTTTTCAGTGAGTGCTCTCTTCTAGACGCTGTGTTCTTTACATTTTACCTGTTCAATTTCTTTCAGTTTTTAGCTGCTCAAAGAGAGATTCACCTCCCCATCCATACTTAATTTTACTCACCCCCCTCCCAATTTTCTTTGGAATTATTTTGGTTTGCTTCTATAGTTGATAGCTAGTTGATGTTAAAATAGCTGCCGTTTTTTACTATCCATGGTTTTTTTTTTTTTAAATCTTGTGGTAGGTGTTGAATTGGCTATTTTAATTTTTTAGGTACTTTGATCTAAGCATCAGATACAGTCTTGATTCTTTTGTGGCTGCTGTTTTATCATGTAGTTAGAGCTCCGGTATTTCGGTTTTATTTCAGTGTTTCAGAAGAAAGGATAGGTACCTTTACATAAGAAAATGCTTCCAGTACTGAAATATAAAAACTGTTGATGTAATCAACAGTTAAGAAATTTATATAAATGAGGAAAAACCTCATTGTTTTCCGTTTAAACTCTTTTGATTCTTGATATATTTTGATTGCAGCATTTTCCCTGTTAATCATAAGAGGGAGATCCACATTTCTATTTTTTAGCCATTGTCCTTTTTTTGTGACTCCTTGACTTTTATGGTGGTTTCTGGTTCAGACACTTCTTTTTTATGGTTTTCTTTTCTCTCTCTCTCTCTCTTTTATCATATCATAGCTAGTAGGTATCCAGGTCCCAGGGCAAGTATTTATCGGTACCTTTTTTTGAAATACTGAAGCAATTCTGTGATACTGATGTCCCAAGCTGACTGTGGCTCTGTTTTTCCACTTCCTTCTTGTGAACTAATGACATTTCCTTAAACTTTGCGATCATTGCATCAGAAAACTGACCACAGTTAAAATGATGGCTAGTAAATAAGCCATTCGGCGAAAAAGTAGTATAGGTCCAAAATTCTGATTTTAAGAAAATCACGCTCGCAAATTCATTTGCTTTTCAAAAAAATTTCAAAAAATCACTTGCTCATTGTCCATGAAAGTCGCTTTATTTTTTAATTTAAATACAGTCATTAGTGAGTGCAGTAAGCGATGTTAATTATTCAAATTAACTGGATATAGCAGAGACTATGAAATCATTTGAATTTTTTTAACTATCACGGAACGGCAAAAATGATTGTGTAAAACAATCGAAATTGAAAATCCAATTTTTGTTATCATGAACCATAATTAAATACTAAGTGATTTCAGTTTTTTTTTTGTTTTTTGAAGAGTTTGAAGGTTGTTAGCTCTGATATTGTCCTGGCTGCTGATTTGAAGTAAATCATAGTTGAACAGTTGTGTTTCTTGCTCTTAATTCCACTGTCTAAAGTGTTTTGTCTTATATTTTTTCCAGGAAGCACAGCCTGGTGGCGAGCTTTAGAACAAGAAAAAATGTTAATACTTTTAGCAATAATAATTAGCGCCATTTTAATGGTATTAATAATTTGTATTGTGATCATCATTGTTTGTCGTCGCAAGAGACACTCAAACAAATGTAAGTATTCTTTTTTGCTGCCTTTATTAATCCTCTTTTATTCTATCAATTTGAGCTTCTATGATTTTTTTTTTAGTTAAACGGAAAGACAGAGAGGAAAAAGTGTATTTCATGCCAAGTTTTCTTTGTTATTTGATCTCGAAATTTATTTTTCTATTTTGGTTGCTGAATTTTTTATGTAGTCGTGAGTACTCTTTGTGGCTTCCTGTTTCATTAAGTGGGAGGATAATAATCAAGCGCAGGTAATGTGAAAAAAATGTTTCTAATACCTTTTTTGAACTCTTTGCATTGGCAATGGTATACCTAATCTTTTATTTTTTAAAAGTTCTGAACCTTTTGCCCCTTAATTTTTCAATTTACCTACATTTGTAATAAAATCAAGGAGCAATGCTTGCCTGCAATCATTTTAAAAGCAAATAAATAAATATCGGAAAATGATTCTGGAACTGCTTCACTGGGACGGCTTGAGTGTAAACATTACTGTAATGGAGGGGGGGGGGTGGTGGTGTAATTAATTCAGTTACAAAAATTAACCTCCTGTGGTGAAACCTCTTTATTTACCATTTACTTAAAATACATTTTTTATCGGCCTATTTATGAACTTTAAAAAAATAAACAGAATGAATTGCGCGTATCCAGATGCCAAGTAGTCGTTTGTGCTTTTCTTTGTGCAGTTACAATTTTTATGTGTCTTCTGTGAGACGGAATGGTAGTGATGCTTTGCTTCTTTTTTTTCCCAACGCAGCTCTTTGTGATTAAAATTATGTCACTTGTTCACCTAGAAAACTTAGTTGCTTCGATTGAAATCATTTTCATGTGCTGATTTTTATGTCGTACTGTCTGAATTTTTTTTACGGTCCTTTTTATGATTTATTATTTTTCTAACATTCATATATAGTGTAAGTGATGACATCAACTGTGACCTTTTCCGATCAGGGGTTGTTTTGGTTGTGATTCAGTCAATTATTAGATGTGGCAGGCCTATGAAGCATCAGAAGCGTCTCTCTAGAAATTAATATGGGATAGAACCAGATTCTACTTTCAGTTAAGGGAATTAGTTTTTAACTCCAGTTTTGGCGTGTAGTAAGGTGGGGGCAATCCGCCCCGGGTGACACTATCACAGGGGACACTCTCAGTAAAAACAGAAACAATTGAGAAGAAAAGGAAGAAAATGAAAAAAAGAGAGGGAAGCGAGGAGAAAAGAAGAAATAGAAAGGAAATAGAAAGAGAAAAAATTAGAAAAAGTTAAACAACAAAATAAAGGGTACTGAAAGAATGATAAAAGGTGTACGAACAAAAAATGGGTGTGGAAGAGGACTGGTATGATTAAAATATCAATCTGGCTAAAGTGTGTCACCCTGTAGACTTGAGTGAATAATATTTTTTTTTTCCTTCTTTTTTTCTTCATGTTTCATTTTACTCCCGGTGATGGCAAGAAATGGGATCCCAAAGAAATCATAATTCTTAACTTGGGGGGGGGGGGGCTGATACTGCATTACTGCAGTGCTTCGCCCCAGGTGCCACCAACCCTTGCTACGCCACTAAATTCATACTTTCAAATGAGAAATAAAAGACATAGGATGGTCTTTGGATGGGCCACTAGTTTAATTGACCCTCTTCTACTCACTCTAATTTGTGACCTTCTACTCATCTACTGCTGAGGATTTATAACAACTCGCTCAGCAGTTATTTTAAAACTCTTCCTCAGTCGTTTTTCTTGTTTCAAATGTATTTTGAAGGTTTTGATCTTCAACCTAAGAGCGCCACAAATCCTTCAGTTTTTTGATAAATATGGATTATGTTCTCTTTAAATCTTCAAATTCTAATTCAAACCTCGTGAAGTCTAGGGACGAACCCAAAAGTACAAATACCAGTAGCGTGCAATTTGGCAACGTTGCATTTTATCAATATCAACCCATCTCAAAGATCGACCCATTTGAGTGTTCGGAGTGCACCCTTTAATTCGACGCTATGTCCTTGTTTAAATATACCTAATACAACTTTGTCGAACTGCCATTGCAATCAAAGAACCGAAAACATTCTTAAATCCAAACCGCGAACGCATTTCATATCTGAAATTTGCGGAGAGCAGCGTATCGAGTTCAACGAGCGCTTTCATTTAAAATTCCCAAGCTACAGGGACTTCATTTGCGGGGGGAAAGGGGGCAACTGCCCCCCCCCAGGGTCGGCCAAAAGTGACCTCTTTTTTTTTTTTTTTTTTTTTTTTTTTTTTTTTTTTTTTTTTTAGAGAAGAAAAAAGTTTTGAACTAAAATTTGGTGGTCATCAACGAGTTTTGTTGGAATTTAGGGCCTAAATACAGGATATGCAGGGCTGTAGAGTGTCTAAAATAATATTGATGAGCAAAGAAAAAGAAAAAAAAAAAGGAAAAAAAAAAAAGTCATCACATTTTTGCCCCCCCCCCCCCCCCAAGCCGAACCCGAAATGACGCCCCTGAGGGAGACATGTTGCATAGCAACCGCTTCCTTGCCACATTGTGCAGTCGACGTAGAGCACGAGTGAGTAAGAGTTGTAACGCGCTTTCCCCGCTGCCGCCCCCCCCCCTCACCGTAATGTCCTCAATACGCTCTTCATGATGCTTTTGACTTCGGCACAAATGGAATTTTCTCTAACCCTCCCGCATCGTCTCATGAAATCAGTGTACGATCTAGGTTTGTCGTTCGGCGTGAGTTCAATGGAATTCCCAAATTCAACGGCGATTCCACCGATAGATTTTAATTTCGAGTATTTTCATGGTGTGGTGGAGTCTACTGCTAAAATTCGTTATAGAAGTGGATGCGGCGATCAACCGATAACTTTCGGAATTTTCCAAACATTATAACTCTTTTACTTCATGATAGATTTGAGACTTTGTAGATGTTCACTATATAATGCACTTTAAAAGCGCAATTCCTTACTCTCGGACACAGGCAAGTTTTTTTTTGATATGAAGGAAGGAAAATTGAAGACTCGCCCAAGGTTATTATAGTTAAGCTCCCCCACCTTCATTTCTGAAAATGAGCAGTTTAATCTGTTTGTTCACCGGCGAATTACTGTTTAAATCGGGAATTTCATCAAATTCCCGTCAAAGGGGCGACTATGAGTGCGATGAGATACCCTCAAAGTGATTTTGCACGCTCATTGCTCCGCGAGCAATCCATGCCATGATCGTGCGACGATTTTCTATCGATAATTTCTACAAATCCGCTGAATGTGTAGATGTACGAACAAAAAATTGCATTCGAACAAAATTAATTTTTCTCAAAAGAATCACTCACAAAGTGGCGACTTGTGCAGTCTGGAAACCATGCTTTTTTTGCCCTTAAACACAGGTAAAAAACCGATTCTTGGAGAGGTAGATTTTCTTTTCAAGAAGCGATCATTTTACATGAGTTTTGATGGAGCAAAGACGCTGTTGCCAGGCACGGGCCAGGCTATCAAGGTTTGCTAAAAGAACATTACCATCCCAAACGGCCCCTGAAAATATGTTGAAAAAAAAAAAAAGAATCTAAATCAAATGCAGCAATTTACAATAGAAAGTGATGTTAGTATAGCCGGGGTTTGTTTTGGAACCAACGGCAAAAAAAAAAAAAAAAAAAAAAAAAAAAAAAAAAAAAAAATATTTCGTTTTTCATATTCTAGAGTAAAACACCAATTTTGTGTTCATTTTTTAATTCAAATTCACTCATTTTGTTTTGTGCCTCTAACAATCACTAACTCGATTAATTAACTTTTCTTTCCCTTATTTTTCCTTGCATAGATAATAATCCAGTGGAAATGGAAGATAGGCAGAAGTAAGTTTCATTTTTTGTTTTGCTGAGACATTCATTTCATTACAGCTCTTTCCTTGTGCTTTGCAATTTCAAATGCATGTTCTCAAAGTCCATTCACCAATTTTCACATTGCCTCCTCTGAAGTTCTTCCAATGCTATTTTACGCACTTTTCGCAACATGAAAAACAAATTGATGAGAAATAATGGAACAATCAAGTTAGTCAGGAAAGAAAATTGATGGTCATTTTATGATATGAACATTCGTATAAATAGTGAAGTAACGAAACTATTTTTTCGGCTGAAAGTCATTTTTTCAGGAATTTTCTGCGAGTCTAGCTTTTTTCCTCCGAGAATGGATTTTCCGCAAAACAATATTCTTACCGCATATCGACTGTACCATGAAGTGCAACTTTCGCTTCTCTTTTCTCCTCTAAGTATGCATCCCTCTTTGTGTCATACTGTTTACCTATCCATTCTTGTGCCTCATTCACTTCTTGTTTTCCTAACTAGTAACTTCTTTATCTAATTCTCTTTTAAATGCAGCCTTGGCAATTATGTTATGAACATCTATTCACCCAAGTAAGTCTTGACGCTTCATTTTTCGCACTCCTACGGACTCATTTTAGCGTTGATGAGTGACGTCAGACGATCGGGCTTTATCGTTTCTGATTCCTTATTTTTTTAAACTAGGTCTTGTCTCTCTCACACTCTTGTGACCCCTACGTAGTGGTATCTCTCTTTATCCCTTTCAGGACCAAGTTAATCAGGAAACTCTCGACGCACTCTCATTCAAATCAAGCGAGTAGATAAATATCCCCTCTCCGCGCGCGGTACTTAGTTAATTTTGCCTAGACATCATCAATTGAAGATGCTCAACGAAGTACTTTTCGAAATATTCCAGTGCAAAAGGCTCCTTCAGTTTCTATTTAATAAATTGGAAACATGTGAAATATACCGTAAATTAAACGGATGTGGCCGGGTGTTGGTGTACCTACTATAAAGGGTTAATCTCTAAAATCATACTCGGAGATTTTCGAAAAGTGAAAGTATTTGGCAAAAAATGAATTACTCGAATCGACATTTAACTGACATTTTTGAGATAGGAGTGTCTTGGGACAAGTTCAGTCCCCGCGTATACGCGATTCGTCATTAGAAAAAGACAGCAATTCCACGAAGGTCACGTGAGAGTGAGAGAGATGGTTTGAAACCACGATGACAGTTGATGGTGACTGATGAGGCCATCGGTGGCGAACTGTTTTCCTCTGCGACGTCACTCTACAGAGTTTCGCGAAGGTAACCAGGCTATCCTCGCATTTCAGACCAATAATTGGTGCTAATGTTTTCGGAAAAACGAGAGGCATCGATTACTTACTTCGGGCTCGTTTGAGCCAACGAGCTACTTATACATTTATCCAGAGTGGCGGTTTAATACGTAACCTGCGAAACCACCATGGGGGATTTTTAGGTTAGGTTTAAGCGAGTAATTTGTCCATTTGATTCCGTGTATTTTGATGCGGTTCCACCGCGCAATGGATCAAAACATGTTCCGGTCCATTGTGCGGTGGCGCCGCATCAAAATACACGGAATCAAATGGACAAATTACTCGCTTAAACCTAACCTAAAAATCCTCCATGGTGGTTACGTAGGTTACTTATTAAACCGCCACTCTAGATAAATGTATTGCTCGTCGGTTTGAGCCCCATTTTTCTGCGGGGTTCAGATGAACCCGCGATGTATTTGATCACCGATGTCCCGAAACTATCAACACCAAATATTAGTTTGAAACACGAGGGTAGGCAGCCCACACTGCGCAAAATGTTCACCCCACCCTTCTCAATGAACCAGATTAATGCTTTGTTGGTTTAAATCCATGCCCAGCTCTTAATTTATCTTTGACTTTATTGCTATGTAAAGGTAAAGCGTCTTTAGGATCATAAGGTGGGATTTTGTTTTCTCGAGAATATTGTTTCTCCTTACAGCCATTTCTTTTCTTTTGTTTTTGGTGGCTTTTCTAGAACAGTAAATTTCCCACTTTTTCAATAATGATCTATACTTCTCATATAGAATCCTTTTATCCTAAACCCCCTCTTCATTATCACCTTAATACTGGTGGGAAAAAACCTCCCTAGGCCCTCTGCCCCTCTCCTCACCCAAAAAATTCAGCGCCCCTATCCTTTTCAATAATCTCAATGAACCAGATTAATATTTTGTAGGTTTAAAACATCCTCTCAAGCAGTGGTGGTTGATGAGTTGTGATGCTGGATTCATTTCACCTCCACCTCAATACACAGGACAGGTTATTAACATTACCTATCACCCAGGATACAAATTACGCGACTCCTTATGAAGGGTTTCTCTGTTAAACTGTATTAGTTTTAAAGTCACAGGCAAAACTATCATTTCAAATCCTATTGATATTGATACTTAAGTCGTTTGCCGATTTTTTGACTCCTTGCTTCGGTCATCTCTTCTTACGAGTTTTAAATGCTTTTAAACAACGAAGTTTATTTCTTAGACTCTGGCGTGTAAACGCTTTCGTCCTCTGCAAAATCCTAATCCACCGCTATTTATCCTTTTTCACCCGCTATTTGCTTAGTAATTTATCATTATTTTGTATTATACAATACCTAATACGTTTATAGTCTGTTTACTATGAAGATTCGGTTATTACTTTCATTGATACATTTAAAATGAAAACATAATCATTCTAAAGGGGCAAAGAGTGACTTTGCGGCATTAAAATCTTATCAGCATTGCTTGGGTATTTTTGGTCCCGCACTAATGAGGCTGTTGCACTTTTTTGCTGTAAGCAATTTAAGGATTGATTCAGATGTAAAAACCTGAAAAAATAACGATTGTAGCACTAAAACCGCACGAAATCCACTCCAAAACTTATAAAATGTTTTTAATGCCCGAGTGTGATGGCGGCGTTGGGCACTAATAGTGGGAGACTCCCATCTAATAATGATGTAGCTCTACCAAGAAGTGATCGATAAGAGGCGACTTTCCTTTGACACCGGTGTTTCCAAGTGTCACGGTATCATTAATCAGATGTGTGGATCACTACTCTGATGTCTAATTACTCTGTAAATCTTCCTTGTCAGCCTAGAGAGATCGACGAAATTAGATAGGAATATTCTATTATTAGGTATTAGTGCCCGACGCCGCCATTGCGTTTGCGCATTTAAAATAATTTTATGAATGTAGGAGTGATAATTGAGTGAGTTTTTAGTAGAGGTACTACAGTCTTTATTTTTTGAGGTTTTTACACCTGAATCAATCCTTAAATCGCTTACAGCAAAAGTGTGCAATAGCTCCATTGTAAGTAGCGGGACGGACTTGCACTCGCCTTCACACCCATCGAGTCAGCAAAACCAGCGCTGTTAATGGGGCAGTTGCGAGGGTCTGGAATTTTGTGGTTTTTTTTACAAAGAAAATGAATGTACTCGACGAGCTAAGAACAGAGGTACCTTTGGTTTTCTCTCTAAGTGCCCCGCTTTTGAAGATACACCCCTGTAAAGTTGCCAAAATCGCGTGCATGTATTGTGACCGCAGAATTACCATTTAAAACAATGTTCTTTGGGCATAAACCGCATCTTTGGAACTGTGAAACCTATAGACTGATTTAGTGAATCGGCTGGACATATCGAAGTTCCGACTGGTTCGATATACATGGGTTTTCCCATAAGGAATCGGAATGCTATTTTCAAGCGGAAATTTCGGCCTTTTTGAGACATTTTTTACACGTCGGGGGCTGCGATAATGGAATCTACGTATCCTCAAGTGCCGGGAACCAGCATAAAATAGGGCGATAGCGCAAAATTTAAACTAGTTATGCCGCATATATCGAACCAAGTCGTGAAAGTGAGGTTATGGAACCCCATTGTTTACATCCTTACTTTCAACGTCTATGAACTGCAAAACTTCCATAAATTTCGACATTTAGCTGTTATTTCTTCGGAACATTTGGAGGAATTATGTGCCAGAGTATAGTAGCATACTTGCACTAACATTTTGAGTCCTGTAATGCCTGACATTACCACAGATTTTAGAAAAAGCCACGTACCGTAACTCTACCCGAGTCTTCGTTTGCATTTTTCAGTCATATTCTTCAACCTGCCGGTGTTTCATTCGTTTCTTTGATGCTTGTATCCTTCATTTACCTCTTACCCTTCAATAACATAGTTCTAAAAACATTGTCGACTGTAAAGAACCTTTCGGCAGGGTGATTCAGTCCAGCCATCAATCAACCGTCCTCCTACGCGCTCCTGACTGTAGCCTTCCTCTAGCTTTATTTGAGTGTTCCCCTTTTTACTTGTCTAGATTTGATTTACAGATAGAAGGTAAGAACCTATTGTTGTAATTTAGATGTGTTAGTAATCCAGAGATAAAATTTTAGACTAGGCAAACGACAATGAAGTACCTACTTAGACTCTGTACCGTTGCGGCGATGAGGAAACACTAACTTGTTGAGTAATATCAAGCATAGTGGAGCTCAAAATTTCAAAGCAGGTGAACTAAAATACTCTGGTATATTATTCCTTCAAAAGTTCTAAAGAAATAACAGCTAAATGACAAAATTTATGGAAGTTTTGCAGTTCATAAAGGTTGGAAGTAAGGATGTAAACAATGGGGTGCCATAACCTCACTTTCACGACTTGGTTCGATATATGCGGCATAACTAGTTTAAATTTTGCGCTATAGCCCTATTTTATGCTAGTTCCTGGCACTTGAGGATACGTAGATTCCATTATCGCAGCCTCCGACGGGTAAAAAATGTCTCAAAAAGGCCGAAATTTCCGCTTGAAAATCGCATTCCGATTCCTTATGGGAAAACCCGTGTATATCGAACCAGTCGGAACTTCGATAGGTCCAGACGAGTATATCGCATATAATCGCACGATATATCGACTCACTAAATCAGTCTATTTAGGAATCAAAGGCATCCTCGTCATTAGCTCACCAAGGAGCAGCAGCGGCGGCTCGTGCAATGTAGCGACAGCGCATTCTCTCCATTTAAACCCATGTAAAACAATCGATCTTCATCAGGAGGCTCGATTCCACCCCAAAGATATCGATACTTTTGCATAGATTTAAAGGGCACAAAAGCATGGTTGCCAAATTGCACGAGCCATCACTACCGAGGAGCCGAGTACTTTCATTTGTTTACTTGAAAACCACAAAAATTCAGACCCTTGCAACTGCCCTATTCAGAGGACAACCATTCGTGCAATCCTGGCTCAAAGCAATAGCGCATTTCCTCAGTACATCCTACTTCCTGTTACCATTTTTAAGCCTTTTAACGATTTGAGCAAGAACAACGGGATCTTTCACTCTCTACTTACCGACTTTATATGAACCAGTTACAAAAAAGTTGATCGTGGGATGTAGATTCTTGAACCTCCGAATAAGTGATACTTTTTAAAGGTTCAAATGGGATTTTAACGGTAATTAATTGCGCCCAATCCGCTAATGATTACAATGCGATGTATCATCAATAATCCTTCTTATAAACATATGGAAAAGCAAAAGAATATGTCCTTTATAGGGATTTGACTGAACCTTCAATTATTCGACAGTTTTGCTTTATGTAGGTTCAAATAATGGAAGCTAGTTTCACAATTATCAATTGCTCACAGGCCGCCGATGATTACCACCCGTTTCCTATGCACGCTGCTTTGTTGTGTGTTTGTGTAAAATGCACGCCTAATTATCCACCGATTTATGTCCCTCAGTTTTCGTTTTTTGTTTTGTTTTGATTTGTTTTTGTTTTTGTTTTTGTTTTTTTTGAGCATTGCCGCATGCGCTCCTTGAAAGCAGCTTTAAAGGCAGTCGGAGGTTGAACATGGTGAAGAAGAAAAATATTCTGAGCCCTTAACCGTGAGCTATTGGTATTAATTAGAGATCAAGTTTACCATGGCGAAAGTTTTAATATTTGAATCGCTGAAGTTTCCGAGGATATCTGATGTGTTGAAAGTATTTTATCTCAGAAGTTTATTTTCCGATGTTTTAAAGTTTTGGATCTTTAAAAGCTAGTTTTTCGCGGTCTTTGTAACGCGCACATCCTTGAGGTCATGTCGTCATGGTAGTAAACTGCGAGATAGAGACCGCCAAACTTCCACCTTCCAACCTCCGACCTCCGCCGTTAGTATTTACAGTAACCCCATGGCCTAATTGACCTACTTATTCAGCCCTGAAGGTAACTCCGCACCCCCACCAATTCTGATCTCACCAAAGTGGCCTTTAAGACCCGGAGTGTTGGTGCACGCGAAACCAAATCACAGTTTGAGCGTGGGCCGGTTGCCAACGACTGTCTCCTTGGGTAGTCCGAGCTCGGCTGCCGCTGGAGGAGGAGGTGGACGGAGCCCCGAAACTAACAATAACAATATCAGCAACAACAACAATAACAACAGTGGGGCCGGGAATAAGATAGGTTGCGAGAAGCAACGACGGAGACAATGCAGGGCCGCGAGCTTGGCCGACTTGAGGAACGAGAACCAGCACAGTCGGGCCACAAGGATTAAACAAATGTTTAATAGCGATACACTGCCTGGTGTTTTCCATGGCACCTCTGGAGGTGAGTTTTCCAACTCTGTCCTATATTCGGTTGAGTTCTAGAGGCCTCTTCAGACGATCAAATTGGATGATGGCTAGAAGAAATGTCGAAGGAAATCAAGTTCAATACGAAAAAGCGTCTAAAACATTTAAAGTCCAAATAATCTTAACTTGTTCCAGTGTCAGTTTACGCCCAAATAATCTACGGTTTCGTGTAATTTTTGGTCCAAATTTAATTGAACGATGTCCTTGAAAATTTTTAGTCCAAAATACGTAATGTTCAAATAATATTTAGCCCAAAAATGCTTCAAGTCGAGAGTAGCACTGAGCTCAATTGAATCGTATAGTTCGAAAACACGCCATCGTGATTTTTAAGGAAACTACAAAAACTGTGCAGCTCGGGCGGAAAAGTCATTGCAGAAAAAATCTTTTTGGTGTTAAGCAAGGTATTTTAGTACTTCTTCCTTAACACCGAAAAGATTTTTTCTGCATTGACTTTTCCGCCCGCGCTGCACAGTTTTTGTAGTTTCCTTAAAAATGACGATGGCGTGTTTTCGAACTACACGATTCAATTGATAAATGCTTTAGGGCCCATTAGAAATTAAATAAAAAAATACTAACAATTACCCCCAAAAAGTTGAGATTCAAGAATGTTGAACGGAAATTGTGTTGGACTTCGTATAATGTTAGATTTTACGAACATTTTAGTGGATCTTCCCCCCCCCTTTTTTTTTCTTTTTTTTTGCGCCTGACAAAAAGTGTACTGTACTGAACTTTTTTTTGCACTTGGTAATTTTCGTTGCTGGATTACATTTTTTTGGGCTTTAATGCTTTGGAAATTTAAAGTGAACAGTTTTTCTATGAGCCAATTGAAAACTCAAAGTATAGCCTCCAAGCGAACATCTCTGGTGATTGGACTATTGTCGATGTTGTCGGCTTCACCATTTATGGCGCGGCCGTGGATTCATTTTCCGTCAAGACGCACAACATGTTGAAAGTGTAGAGTCAAATGTCTGTACATTTGCGATTATTGAAAATGAATAATGTTGTGCACGTGCGTATCCTCAACGTATTTTGAGGATCCAACTCGGTCGTCTGAAAAAGGCTGCAGAACTCACCGGAGCGTTGCAACGGTGTAAACAAGATTACACCGGAACTAATAATATTTTCAACAAAAATTCAGTAATCTTTGATGTACCGGTGTAAATATCATGTAAGTCCTAAAACGCTTCTTATCGAAAAAGTTAGAGCGTGCTAGAATTGACTGGTGCTAAAAAGATTGCGTTCAATAATATTTTCAGTAGAGTTCATTTCTCAAGTTAGGCAGAGCCTCGCCGAAAATGTTTCTCTCCTACTTTGGCAACTTTTGAAGGTCATCGGTCGGGGCCCGCCTAATTTTCTGAAACTAATTCTATAAATAGAACTTACTGCAACTCAAAGTTTAGCTCTGTAATCTTTGTTGCACCAGTGCAAGTCTCCGGTGAGATCTAGGGACGCTTCTCTTGTGATGTGCCGCGTCAAAAGGCACCTTATCTTCTCGGACTGAAACTCGCAGAACATAAATAATCATAAGCTCCCACTCAATGATGGCTTGTGCTCTTTGATTTATCAATATCTTTCTCATGCAAATGTACAGCAAAAGTCGAAAAGAAGAAAAATCTAGTGGCGTCCCTTTGATTTCGATTTTTCTTCTTATTTTAAATGAGGATGAGATCGATGTATCTTTCGATGCAATGTTCTCTTTGATTTCAACCTAGGGGAAGGTAAGGTGCATTTTTCAGGTACACCGCTCACATTTGACCTTCCATTGTCACTTCTTTTCGACATCTGACCTTTGAATTTCACTAACTAGTTTGCAAATACAACCGATCTGTCCAACCGCGCATTTTCATGTTCCTATGTCTTATCTAATATCTAGCCAGAGCTCTGCACACTTTGCGGTGACGAAAAATCACGAGATCTCTGATTTTTATCAACAGAAAATCTATGGTGATTCTTCTTTAGCTAAAGCCATAGGCGTCGTGTATACGACCCAGCATCGTTGTAATTGGACCATTTAAACTTTGTAGAATATCGTTTCGAGGGAATGCATTGTGCAGCCTCGATACTCTGACCTTTTTCATGAGTTTACACGGACTAAGTGCAGCGTTGTTAGATGTCACGAGACGCCTCTGGCTACATCTGACAGCTATGCAGAAAAGAATGACACTGTGAAGTGATCATTCATTTTTATGTAGGTGTCGTAGGTCTTTTTTTTTTGTTTTTTGTTTTTGTTTGTTTTGTTTTTATTATATTTTCATGCAAAAACTAGCCCCTCGAAAAACAAAGATTTTAATTTTTAATTTTTATTCACTAATTTATTTTTTATTTATAAAAAATAATACTTTATCTACGGACTATAAATGTTGAATAATACCTAACGAAATAATCAACGAACAAAAATTGTGATAATTTTCCTGCGGTTGATCGTTTTTATTTTTTTTATTTCCGCTGTAAAAAAAAAGACCTGTATTTAAAGATCGGGAAAAGTGTCTTTAAAATGTATATTCTGAATCTGTTGTAAATGTAATGGGAATAATCTCATTAACATTAATAGAACAGTATTTCTCGTCCATATAACTTTAATGACACTGATCTAAATGTATGATATTGGAGTGCGTAATGTAATTGCTTGATATTCACCTTCATCTTGTGATCACACTGTAAAAGTGGAATTTTCGTGCCAAGTCTGTTCGGGGCTTTGTTCATTAGTATCAAGCGAATCTTCCACGAATAGTGCCAAATTTTTTTTAAGTACAATAGATGAGCTGAAAATGGAAATTGCATTTTTTAAAGAGACCAATCCTAGTCGGACAAGACGAGTTCCCGCCTTGGCCAGAGATCACTTAAAGACCTAACACAAAATAATGGAACTCCAAAAATAAAGAGACCATCTCAAAGCTTCCAACATTTGTTACTTTTTCCGGTTCAAAGTTCAGGACTCATGGAAACACCAGCCAAACGTCGCCGCGCCGTCTGGTCGTCTGATGTTGAATGATGGTCAATGGACATCGTTATATCGATGAGATTTGCAACCTGGTGTAAGTTATCATTTATTAAATGGACTAAGAGTCTCTGAAGTTTTATTTTGCAATTAATTTCGTATGAAAAATAAAATGAGGACTTGGAGCGAGATTTCGGGTTTAAAAAAAAAAAAAAAATACATCATCTGAGCTCATCGATCAAAATTAGGCGACAGGCAGTGTTGGCTGTTGTTTCGTTAAGTGACCGGAAAAATGAAATCGACTCAACATGCCTCACTATACAGTATGTTTCAGAAGTCCTGGCCACCCCCCTTTATCTCGACTACGGTGCGGAAATTTTGAATTCTGTGAAAACCGATCATAGGGTTTTTGGGAATGAACTTTCACGTGAAAATTTAGGGAGGGTTTTTAGCCCCTACCTCAAAATTTTCAAATCATGACCCCAACCTTGAAATATATTTTTAGAAAGGGCATAGAAAACTGAGCATTTAGGCGAAAACCGAAGGTCAATGTCGTTTTTCGTTTTCGAGATGTCGATGGTCGAAGTTCGATTTGGACCCATTTTAAAAAAATCATTACCTACTCCGATTTGAAAAGTCGGAATTTCAAAAACTACTAGTCTGAAATACTCTAAATAGTAAGTACTTTTCAGAAAAAATACAACTATGACACAAATTTGGCCAAAATTTAGTTTTAGAGCCCCCAGCAATTTGTAACGTTTTTACCCCTCACTGGGGGTGATTTCAAAATTTCCGATGGACGGCCCCTGATCGAGTGATTCATCGGCATAAAAAAAGGCATACAAAACTGAGCATTCTGGCGCAAACTGGTGTCGACCTCCGTTCTTTTTAGAGTATTTCAGACTAGTAGTTTTTGAAATTCCGACTTTTCAAATAGGAGTATTGATTTGTTGAAAATGGGTCCAAACGGAACTTCGACCATCGACATCTCGAAAACGAAAAACGATATTGACCTTCGGTTTTCGCCGAAATGATTAGTTTTTCATGCCCTTTCTAAAAATGTATCACAAGGTTGGGGTCATCGTTTGAAAATTTTGAGGTAGGGGCCAAAAACCCCCCTAAATTTTCACGTGAAAGTTCACTTCCAAAAACCCTATGATCGGTTTTCACAGAATTCAAAATGTCCGCAATGTTCTCGAGATAAAGGGGGTGGCCTGGACTTCTAAAACACACTGTCTAGCTGCAGAAATTTTCGTTGGACGTACTCTGACACTTTTTGAAATCTTTCAAATTTAACAACTGTCAACTACGTACACTGACATTTTTATTTGGTACATATTCATGGAGGATTCACCTGAATTACTTACCGTGTCCTGCGATTTTATTGTCTTCTTGGCACACGTGGATCTTTCACAACTTTGATAACAATTAGACTACCACTGCAGATTGAATCTAAACCCAACATTTTGGCTTACTTCTGACCCAAGAAAAAGTATTTTCCTCATAATTTAAAAGCTTTTAACTAGCCATTTTTAATGCTTGTTGTTGTAGTATACATATATGCATTTGTTTCAATTGTTATTCACGCGTTCCACGCCTTTCCCACCTCTGAATCTTTTGAAGCAACCGATCGTTTAAGTCTTCCCCCTGATTTTTTGTTGTTGATTATTTTGATAATTTTGTTTGTCCCGTGTTTTGTTAGTTTGCCTTTGGTTTGCATGTAACTGTATGCTTCTGTTGTTTTGTTTTGTCTTGTCCTCGCAGTTGTAACGTTCAAGAAGCTAAACGACACTTCAAATCTGCCTCCGTCAAGGAAACGCAAAAAATCAGGTACTTATGATTTTGTTGGGCTGCTAGCTTCTCCTTATTTCTTATCTTCTAGGTAAAGTTTAACAGGTTCTCAGGTAGGTGCGGTGTAATCATTTTTGTAAAGAATGCGCAAATAAGTGTTTCTTTTTATCTCTCTACCTCTTTCTATCCTTCTCTCTCCCCCTCTTTCTATTCATCTCACTATCTCTCTCTCACTCACTCTCCCTCGTTCACTCTCTCTCGCTGAGTTTTCTGTTTGGGATTGAATGGCTCAAGACTTTTAAATTAGTGTAATCGAAAAAATTCTCCTGATTCGAGGTCCACTGCAGAAAAGAAAGTGAAGTTAAGTTAGCTTAAAGTTGTAATTATACGCTATTTTTTTTTTTTTATCAAAGAAAAATCAGGAAACATAAACTGATAGCAAACTAGCGCGGGGGAAAAGTTACCTGCCCAGGGTATGCAATACGGCAACGCACCGTGCAGCACGTGCATATGGTGTGCTTTCATACCCTTGCCAGTTATCTGTATCTTTAGTATAGTACCTTGTTTACAGAACACCCTGTTATTATGTAAACGATCTTGTACAATACGCATCGTTTCTCTCGGATAAATAGCATGACAATTTGTTGAACATTTGATACTATCATCAAGTCCACTTCTCCTGTCTTCCCTATTTTTTTTTACATTTTCTCCCTTCTTTCACCTTTTTCTTACTCCCTTCTTTTTCATTTGTCTTTTTCGTCTTTTTTTCATTTTGTTACCTGAGTTCCTCTCCTTGTTCCACCGTCGAAGCCAGTGTGGCCAAATTCAGCGGGAAATTCAAAACATTTACTTTCAGTTAGATGGAAAAATACGCATAATTATACGCAAAATGGCTGCCATGCTCGTAACGGCCCTATTGCGCAACGATGGTCGATAACAACGTTTTCAAATCTGCCGGGAGATCCGAATCTTACGTTGAGTTAATTGGAAATAGTCAGAATACTTTCCGAAATTTAGCGACATTGATTGGTAACATTATTCTTTTTTTCAGCTCGTCTCTGAAAGCGGTAGTCAGCCGTTTTTCACAGTTATCGTTTGGGTCTACACATTTTATTTCCTTTGTATAAGATGTCAAGTTTTCCTACTACCCGCGTTTTACTATGGATGTTTTTGTTTTATGAAGAGGGTTCGGTCTCCTGGCAAATGATTTCCGTCACCGCTTCTACAGAACTTATTTTGATTTTCAAACTTTAGTTTTTGTTCCTTCTATGCAGGGGCGTCATTTGCGGGGGGGGATTTGCCGCCCCCCAAAGGATTTGAAGATCCCCCCCTCCCCAAGCTGAACGCGAGATGACGCCCCTGCTTCTATGCCGATTTCGCTGCGGCATTTGAGCGCTTTCTAAAAATGTTGCACCAGACACTTCTCCTTCTCTCTGAGGATTGGATAAAAGTTCAATTCATACCCATTTTCAACCTTCGATCCAAACCAATATTGACCTTTAGTTTGCGTAAAAATTCTTGGCTCTTATGTCCTTTCCTCCAAATTTTTAGGATAGCATCTCTAAGAGACAAACATTTAAAAAATGTTTGGGGGCGTTAAAACAAAATTTGAACTATGTTCATGTCGAGGCCGTATTTTTTCCCAGGAGGAAGTTTTTGTTTTTATCCTAAAATTTCCTCCCTTTCCCTTTATGGAGTACTTTGGTTCCTAGTTTTTTAAATTCCATCTTTTTGAATACTTATGAGTTTAGGTTTTTTGAAAATGGGTCCAAATCTAACTCTGAACTACAATGTATCGAAAAAGAAAGGCTGCACCGACCTACATTTTGCGTCAGTAATATTATAGTCTTGTGGCCTTTCTCACGACGTATCACATGGGTGGGGTTGTCATTTGGAAATTTCGAGGTAAAACGTCAAATCTCCCCCTCCAAATTCTTTATTATTCTAAACATTCTTTATCCAAAATTCTAAAGATCCGTGCAAACAGTATTTTTTCATCTCAAATCTTTCAAAATTTCAACCGGGGGGAAGGGGAGGAGGGAGGTTAGTTCTATTACTCTGGGTACGCAAAGTCGAGAGGTATTTGAGCTATCAAACTGCGTGACTATAGTCGAGCGCTGCACTCGGGAGACTTGAACCGTCGCGTCGTTCAAGAAAGTAAACCTTTCTGCCGTCCTTCTGAAAGCTCGAAGAAATACGGAGTGTGACAGTCTTTTGCATTTGGAAGTTTGATACATTTGAATGTAGAGGTGCCTCTTTTAGAATGGCTAATTCAATTATACCTCGGCCAATGTGAGTATTGCTCGTCTATCACGAAGTCTGGGACCTCTCGCGACTCATGTTCAGTGGCGGCGCGGCGGCCGCCTGGCCGCCCGTGCAATTTTTCCATTTAAACTTGAGTAAAACAATCGATCCTTGAGGAGACTGACAGCCTCTTAGAGAATCGATTGTTTTATATGTGTTTAATGGTGAGGGGGAGAGCGTTTGTGAAACAGTGTTGCCAAATTGGTCGAGCCACCACTGTTCATGATTGATAACGGAGTCAGACGTGAAGAACTCCCTTACCGGTCATCTATTCCTTTCTTTCAATTTATGATTGAGGCTCTGGATCAAAACCTAACCTCCTCAATTATATAGAACCCAACAGATTAAAAGTAAATCTTAACGGAGAAATTCGTCAATAACTCAGTTTATTACGTGGGGATTGGGGAAGTTTCTTAAATAAATAAATAAATAAATAAATAAATAAATAAATAAATAAATAAATAAATAAATAAATAAATAAATAAATAAAATAAAATAAAATCATCATAATGTTAATAATGATAGTGAGATGTTTGCCAGACTGGACGCTACACCATGCTCCACCCAGACAAAAATTACTTATGTGATAGAGATTTTGCGCAAGCTGTCCTGCCCGATGAGGGTGATAATTAGTACAAGGTTTAAATGCCGAGGGGATACTGAGGGGATCAAAAATATTACAAAATTCTGGCATGCAAAGATTACTTGTTAGACGTGCTTTGTATAAACAGGCTGACACACAGATTACAGATTATCTAGTATTCGTAAACTTTTAGATCCGTCAGTATGTTGACTTCGTATCTTTGCCGGCGTTTGATTAGACATTTTAAACTTGCTTTGTATCTGGTAAGGGGATCAAGAAACGTCTAAAACTTGTCTCTAACGTCTCTAATGTCTTATTTCCCTTAATGGCGAAGCGTGCACTCTGGCAACGTTTCTTCTTGTCCATTTAAATATGCGGAAAAGATCGAGCTTCTTTGTGTGCGGTGACCAATTCCGAACTCGACTTTTCTTATGGGTTTAAATGGACGGAATGCAGCATTGTCAGATTTCCCGCTCCATCAAAGGAGCACCAGTGAGATCATAACAGAGAATAACACAATCAGAATTGAAACTTGTATTCATTTTGAAGCATTTTTTCTAGTCCACCATTTGAATCATACTTTTACGTAACTTTATTCAAAACATTGCGAAAGAGAAAGACAAAGATTTATTCGTAATTTGGAGAAACTTCAACATTAGGTGAGAGGACGAAAACAAAATTTACGTTGGCTCTTGTGACAATAATTTCCATTCTGATTGCGTTATTCTGTGACCACTCACCACAGGTCCAAAATTCGCTACAAATTAAGTGCAGTCTGGAATTCCTCACGTGCAGGAAATAAATAATTATGAACCAGTAATTTTTCTAAAGGGGGGGGGGGCGTTCGCATTCCATCATCAGTGAGTAATGCAATGATAGTTGAATTATTATTTTACATAAAGGTGACCAATTGACCATTGACTCTTGACTCAAGCATCGTTGTTTTCTTCTTTTTTTTCAGGTCCGAATCCATCCAGTACTACCGATAAATCTAATTTAAATTCATCTCCTAGCGATGCATTATTATCGCCCGAAAATGATAAAGCATTTTATGAAAATTTGCCGTTTCACGGCTTACAAAACCCTCCAAATAAAGTAAGTGACTCATGAATGTTGACGATATTTATACGTGTTCCTTTTTCACCCACTAATATTCAAGTCTACTTGCTTCAGTGGCGTAGCTTGCGCTTTGGCAACGTGCACGCTACGCCACTGACTTGCTTAATATCTTTGTCTTCACTTGCAAAATATATCCAGTATTGTTATTAATCCTTCGAGAATTGTTTAGGAGGTCTTGCTGTGGGTCTTAAAATTTACTCATTCACGTCCTCTACATTCTTACTATCTGTACATAGCGTGGTTGAAAACAAGGTACCTACAATAAAAATGTGTCATCTATTTAAAATTAAAAAGTAAACCAAACTGGGCCCTGTGCACGTTATAAAAAAGAATGTGTTTTTCTACGTTACGGCCTTTCTGACCATAGATACTTTTTTCTCTGAAGTAATACGATAACCAAGACTTTGGACTAGAAAGTTTCGACTACGTTGAGCTAGAGCTGGGAAAATAAAAGCGTCGACAGTTGTTTCAGTGTTAAAAAAAGACACGGTCAAAACAATCGAAACTATTTTCAGTGTGTTTTCATATTGTTTTCAAATTGGAGGATTGAATTATTTATCCATTAAATTGGTCTTTTGCGCTTTTTGGCTGTATCAATATGAAGAGCGAGTTATCTTAAATTTCAACTCAAAAGTAACAATAAACACAGTTGGACCCTTCTAAATACACTCATAAAGTATTAAATGCCCTTTTAAAATTCGTCAATTCAAACAGCAGTTTTTCAATCTCTTTGGAGAACAATTAAGCAATTGCCAAAGTCATCTCGGAATCTAGTGTGATCGTAAGTAGCTAATTGCTTGATCAAATTGATCTTATTTGAGCTCGCATCGATCTCAAACGTTTAATTGTGATATGACAAGCAGAGGAAATATAATTACGATCGATGCGTTTGAAGAAGATCAATTAATTTAATCAAGTAACTAGCGCTTATTGTGACTGACCTAGGTCGTTGTAAGTGCGCTGAGAATTTAAATATTCCTACTGTGCTCATCGGTGTTTTTGGGTCAAATTCTTTCGGCATGCTTCATGTTTTCTGAAGGAAGAGTGTGAAAAAGACCGAGGAGGTGTTAGAGTAAATCTGAATTTTTAAGGACCTCTGAAGCCAATAAAACTATTGACTATCGATCCCCATCATCATTTATGAGCTTGCTTTTCTATTGTGAAGTTTGTTCATTGTAAATTATTGAATGAAACAAGTTTTAGAGCAATTTTAATGAAAATAGTTGCCAAATTGAGACATTAAAGAACCCATCGATAATTGTTCACCCAGCTCTCCTTTTAGCCGAATCAGTCTGAATTCCCAACAATTATTTGGCAACCTTGCACTTTGTTCGTTTAATCCCTTCAATCCTCTTCAGATATAAGGTTTGAATAAGCTCCAAAATTTCGTGTTAGGATTTTTAGAAATGCAGGAGTCTTTTGTACAATAATTTTCAAATCTTAATTGAGAACACTAAATAAAAAGCTTTGTACAGAAAAAGAAGCAGGGACAAACAGCTTGGTGGATGGATCATACAGAAAAGTTTTGACTTTAATGATTTCCTTTTGCTTTTAGGATTTCTTATTATATGAGACGAGACTGTAAATTTCGTAAAATTAAAACAACATTTTTAAGTAAGTCATTTTACTTTAGAAAGCATGGTGAAAAAAAAAGAACAAAAAAACGGAGCATAAATTAACCCATTTCCCCTTGTTGACCGGTTCATTGAAATCCTCCGTCTTTTCTAATGCTATTCTCAGTGTTTTAATCGTGTGACAAATTATCTTGAATGTGACTTTTATTTCAAAGACGGTGTGATCCTAAACCACCATGGTCACAGTTATTAGTACCTGCTTTAAAAATCGACCGAGAAAAAAAATATTTGTTAAAAGAAAATCATATCTTAAGCAGCGCTTGCAAAACCTTGCCAATCCGTTCTGTGTAACCCATACTTTGCTATCCAATCGCAGAGACGTTTTAAGTTTATTCCGTTCACTTTTTGCTTGAAGACTGCAGTGGTGGCTTGCGCAATTTGGCTACAACGGATCCTCTCCATTTAAACCAGTATAAAATAATCGATATTTAGGTGGTGGTGGTTTATTGAACCCTCAAGAAATCGATACTCTTGTATAGGTTTAAATTGCACAAAAGCATGGATGCCAAATTGCACGAACCGCCACTAGTAAAGAACGTTCCCTTTGATATGTTCCCAACTCATCTTACTGCTCGACATTCCCGTCATCGCTTTTAGACATTTAGACCTTTTGAACTTGCGTTTCTTCGTCTGTTATCATATTTTCCTGGTTTTTTGGATTTGGAGCATAGAATGTTTCGTGTTTTTGGTTTTAACTATCGTGTGAAAAGGTGGGGCCTCATATCAAGGCGAGTGTCCTTTATTTCGTGAAGTTTGCAAAATTTTGACACGGCATTTTTAGTCACATTAGTGCCAAAGGCCCAAAGGGTGCCATTTAGGCAGAAAATTGCTGTTCAAAAAATATACAAAAACGATTCTAAATATTGCCCCATGGCTATTGGATTTTGTAATTTTTAATGTAAATTGGAAAAAAAGTCAACATTTTTCAATTAATACAGTCAATCCTTGTAGAAATCGTCAAATTATTGCGCCTTCAAGGACAAAAGTGTGCTCCTATTTTCCATTACTTTCATAATTCATCGCAAAGCTGCTTAATTGCCATTATTATCATTTTCTCCATCAGCACAGGGAGCGATTATACAGCCTATTTTCTACCTGCTGAAAGGATTTGAGTGGTGGCTCTCGAACAATAGATCAATTTTATCCGTCCCTTTTAAATCCGTGGCAGCATTGGGCTGTTCGCGTATTTTTCAATTACTTTTTTAAAGTATAGAAAATCGAGGTGGATTTTGGCGATTATCAGACGTGCCGATTTCAATGAAACTAATTTTATTTGATAAACAACAATTTAACTCGTCTTGACACGTCGGTCTGCCTGATTACTGGTGAAATCCAACTTGATTACTTTTTAACTAAGAAGTGAAGAATGATTAAAATTTGCGCCAAGTTCTGACCCCCAAGCAAAAATATATTTTATTTTAAGGTTCAATGGAACCCTCTTTTATTAATGGTGAATTATTTTCCTTTGACTCCATCATCCGAGTTGGATCTCATAGTTCTCTGGACTATATTCTTGAAATAAAAAGTGTCCTGCCCCTCTCCCACATATACCTGTCACCGGTGGTTTACTATTTGATCACCCTGACCTACATGCAGAGTTGGGCAATTGGAATGCGACTTGAGTACCTGGGTTGAATT
Organism: Trialeurodes vaporariorum; assembly: GCA_011764245.1. NCBI lineage: Eukaryota > Metazoa > Arthropoda > Insecta > Hemiptera > Aleyrodidae > Trialeurodes > Trialeurodes vaporariorum. The sequence goes on from VMOF01000002.1 coordinate 30,174,909, forward strand.
GCCTAGTACTTTCTGTACCAAAACTGACTCTAAAAGTAAATTTTGTACTCGGGATTCGGGCAGTTTTAAACCCGTTATTACAGAGTGATCCGGAGCTGTTTCCTCCTCCCCCCCCCAAACATCCCCCAAATCAAGGGTAACCTTGTTCAATCATACTCATAGGAGTAGCGTACTTTGGACAGGGGAACCAAAGTCTGTGGTATATTATAGTTGCTGAGGCGTCTTTGGGCAGGGTTACTAAAATCTTTGGACAGAGCAACCAGTCCTTGGGCGAGGGAAACCAACTTCAAAAGACTTTGGTTACTTTGTCCAAAGATTTTAGTCCCCCTGCCCAAAGACGCCTCAGCAACTATATAATCACCGCAGACTTTGGTTCCCCTACCCAAAGCTTTTTCTCCGTGTACTGAAAATAATAATTGATTTTTGAAAATTAACGTCGATTACACTTTAATTATTGGAGTTTAAAAACTGTCCTCCTCACGAGTTTAAAATGTACTCGTTTAATCAGCTCGAAAATACTGGAAGTTCTCGGCAGTTCAACCTTGGTACTCGAGTCCCATTTGTCCAACTTTGCCTACAAGGCAGCGCAGTAGTTCGTCGGAGTAATTAATAATTTCTAACAAAATTAATTTTTTTGTCGATTACCTTAACCCTTTTGCTCACCGTATCCTAGAAAAGGGATTACATTTTACATATGTTATGGACTTTAAAAAAAAAAAAAAAAAAAATGACTCAAACATGAAATCATGCAAGGAAGGTTCGCTTCGCTCGATTCAATAGAGTAGGTCTTCAATTACAGTGACAACTTCTGCATAGTACTTGTGCGTAAGGGTTAACTCGGGATGATTTTAACAATGCTCCCCTCTCACGATCGACACCATTCCCCCTTTTTTTTTAAATGAAAAGAATTTCTGAAACATTGTTACCAGTTAGTAGCGAAGCACGCCATTCGACAACGTCACATTCGTTCATTGAAACCAGAGAGAAAAGTCAAATTCGAGGGTAATCACCGCACATAACCAACAGCTTAACCCTTTGCACGGGTTTAAATTATCAAAATGTACCGTTGCCAAATGGCACGCTTCGCCTTTGATTGCTACGTCTACCTTTAGGAGCCCGAATTATTTTATTTAACCTTCAAACTTAATTTATTTTATTATTTATGTCTGCTTGTTTTGATTTTGTTTTCTTTGAATACCTTAAACTTTTTTCCCTCCATTTTTGAATTTTTCCTTTCCTTCAGCTTGTTTTGATTTCTTTTCTTTCTCCTTTATGTTTTTCAATTTTTTTCCCCTCGTTATTCTTTGTTTTATTTTATCGTTTATTTTTGTTTGTTTTTTCTCTTTTAACCCGCCAGACTAACCCACAGACGAACGCACCCGGTACAATAAGTCGTTCGCCGAGCGAACTAAGTCAATACGAAGGGTCATCGGGTTATGGGTCGACGCGGAGTCAATTAGGACCTCACTTGGCTCAAGCGTGTCTTATCAATAGCGCGTCTTCAACTGACGATCATAAATTCAATTCGTTACGAACGAAGCGTTCGAAACTGGATTGGCCGCAATTCCGCTCGTTAAGGACTACTTGCAAAAATAAGCGAATAATGCTGCCGATCAAAGAAAGTTCTCACGGATCGAAACCCTCGTTGGATATCGAAGCGAATAGTAACATGAGCGATGTTAATTCGTCGTCAGATGGAACAGCCATCGTTAGTTCATCTAAAAAGCAAATCGACTGTAATTCATTACGTGCTAATACGGAACGTGATAGTTCCAAAACTTCCGTGAAGGTAGCTGCTGTTGCCTCTGCGGCCCCAGTGGTTTGCCCACCCTCCTCTGTTAAGACACCCCGCAAACCTCCTTCCCTTTCCCCTCCGGTGCCAGCACCTCGGGCAGTCATAAGTCAACACCACAAACGATGCAATACCAAACATACCTATCAAAATATTCCTATTCCGATTACGCCGAACAACAGTAGCAATATTGAGCCCGCGTCATCTAATGACTCAAGTCAGGTGAGTTTCACTCGCATACATTTTCCGATCAGACGAAGCATGGTGAACCGTTCAGGCGACCCATCAGCGTTTGAATCCGCAATTTCTGCCACTTGAGCACTGCCGCTCGATCAAAGTAAAATGATAGTACAAAAGCAGTTTATCTCTAAGAAATTGGAAAGTCAGATACGAGAAGATAGCTTTTGACAAAAGTCGTATTTTATTTCTATTCATCCCGATATTTTGCAGGAATTTTCTTATTTCATCATGCCGGGTCTTGTGGTGTCATTGATAATCCATTGTTCTGTCACTGTAAAAAATGTTAAAAAAAAAAAAAAAAAAAAAAAAAAAATGTGTACAAAAATTGGTAAGCCCCTTCAGCAAAAACAGAGTTTTCTCAGCACTTCTTCATAGTTGGCGTCATTTGCCTATTTTGACATGCTTGTAGGTAGTTTTCATTTAACATTTATCGAAAAACTCACCTGAAAAAATTAACAAGTATTTTGATGAAGACTTTAATGATGATATACCATGTACCCTTTAATTACAAACTGCACATTGAATCAGCATTTAATTAAATTTTTACAATATTTTAAAGTTTTACTTCTAAAAATGAAGGGAACGTACCTGGGAATTTTTAAAAAATGGTGAATCTACAGAAAAGTTGAATAAGTTATGTACGCATTTCTTTGGATTATTCTCCAACCTGCATTATACGTTGCCTTTACAACAGAATTATTCGAAAGTTTTTTCTCCCTCCTCCCTCGTTTCAGCTTCACTAACAGCATGGCGTTTTTGTCTTTTTTTCCTTTTTTCCAGGCTTATCATCACAAACTAACGTCACACTCAACTTTAGATATTCCAAGACCCAACGTACCTCCTAATTTACCGAACGGTAAACAAATATCATCTTTAAAGAAGCAAAAATCACATAGGAGTATAAAACATAGTACTAGTCGAGATGAATCTTTATTACTTCCTAGTTATTTAAATACGCCTCCTCCGCCACCATATCATAATGGATCTATTGTCTATGCAGACTTAGCACTATCTAGGCACCGTGTAAAGTCATTACAATCTATTCCATTATATCACATGGAGTACACGGCCATCAAATTCCATGATGTGGGTAAAGAAATAGATGTTTGAGGTACGTTCGCGATTTTTTATATTAAGTATTAAATTGATGTTATAGCAGTCGTTGTAGTTGTTTGTGACCCTGAAGTCTCTAGAGGCAGGGTTGCCACCAAATCTTAATCTCAAAATTCCCTATCCTTCCCAGGTTTTTCAGAGATATTATTGACAAAATTCCCTGACTCATATCACGCGCGCAGCTAGCGAAGACATTTGTTTCAACTATTCTATTCCAAAACATTCTATAAGAGATTATCGAAATCTGAGGAAGAAAAATAGGAAATGAAAAGTTGAGAGCAATGGAAAAAGAAAAAAAATCATACATTTCCTGACTTTTTCAAGTATTTTTGAAATTCCCGGACTTTTCCACAGTCGTGAGATTCCCCGACTTTACCCGATTTCCCAGGTCGGTGGGAACCCGAGCAGTGTGGTTTATGAACTGAGTAGATATACTTATTTCTGCCATCGGTCTCCGAGTTGTTCATTTAATTTTGGGGGAGGGGGGAGATAGAAATAAAGCGAAAACTAGAACCTGAGGAATCGTCCAAAAATTTAACAACCACAAGAAATTTGTCTGGATTTGGCAACTCTCGCTGGCACGCTTTTAGTGTACACTGTACATACAAGTAAAGTGGTAATGGAGATGTCATCTGTCTCAGGAACCTTTTCCGTCTTGACAACCGAAATCTTTGAACCTAATTATTTTCTCAAAATTTGCCTTTTTAATGACTATTATTATTTTCATTTACAACTAGAGGGAGGAATTAGATTGTTTGGATGCACTTTTGTTAGTTTATAATTCCTTGGACCGTGGTCACAGTGGAGTGCGATGTGGCAACGTTAAAGTTCGCCTGTTTAAACCCATGAAAAATATCAAACTATTGGGTGTTCGGCGAATACATTCGCATTCAACCTAAAATTGGGGTTATAAATGTACATAATACAACATTGTCAAATTACACAGTACGCCACTGGCAATGAGTGGATCGCTCAATCGGGCATATTTTGGCAAAAATCGCTTATCGGACTAATTGTGAGCTGGCCCGGTGCTAATTGATCTTGATTATGCTGACTAAAAATTCTTTTCAACTTAGGAAAAAAACCATATCCCAAAACGCAACAAAATCTTTGTTCCGATAGTGCGAGCTCAGACTGCTGATAAGACAACATTTATTAATATGGGTCAGTTAATTTTTGGTTCATCTCATCCTTCTCTCCTCGTTGACAGATGTTTAATGTTCGTTAATTGATCTTTTTCCAGCCGTTTAAACCTGAGCTTTCCGATTTGGACTACGCAGATGTGGATTACCGATCTTATGGACCAATTAACTACAAAGCTGCTTCATTGATAAATCAGAAAAACTAAATACTCAAGTTAACTCATTTCTGTTTGATTTTAAAATTCATCAAAGTTTTACAATTTTATTCATATTAGATTTTATGTCACTACTTCTTGGGCCCTGCAGGTGTCTATGTAATGTAACAACTAGGGACCCCTTTGTATCTATTTGGGTCCCAGAGTTACTTTCAACTTTTTTTACTAACTGAAAGCCGGTGTTTTTTATTCTAACCCTAATCCCCATGAAAAATTTACGTCTCGCAGTAATTATAAAGGATATTGTGAATACTAAAAGGACAATTGAGAAACATAATTATTTTATTCATCAAACTTTTGGCTTAAAATAAGAAAAACACATCTTCATTCGTATGAAAGCAATTCTAATGACCTAATAATTGGTCTCAAATTAAATGAAAACCAACGTGGAAGGAACAATTTTTTTGTTTTGTTTTATTTTTTTGTTTTTTGTTTTTTTTTTTACAAATATATTTTCGTTTTCGTAAAATGATTAGATTTTTGTAATTTTCGAAAACTATTTTCCACTGAAGTTTGTACGCAATTTAATAGAACGGGAGGGAGAGTATAAATAGGTATTTATGCTTCGCCCTTCCAAGGTATACTGTAGCTACGTGTCATTTGAGCGTAAACACTTGTTCCTTCCACGGCCTTCTGAATTTAAATCAAGTCCATTTGTAAATTCGTAAAAAATTGAACAGGAAGAAGTCACTATAAGCAAAAATATCCAAAGAAAAATGAAGCAGAAAATCGTATTACCGAAAATTGAGTTCGGGCAATAAGAAAATTAGGATCGCTGTCCTCACACATCACTCTGTTACATTCACGTCTAAGCTGGAAGCTCTGTAACTGGCTCAGAAGATGTCTTTCATAGTTCAAGACCCGGATAGAGCTTTTTGCTCGGCTATATATAAGGTCGTGTCTCACGTACGAGTGAGTGGTTCGCAGGAAGTGAGCGTGGATCGGTTCCCACTCATCACGTGATTCAGTTTGCTACAAATATTTCCTTTGCCGACTAATCAGCGCTCACTTACTGCAAAATACTTCGTACGTGTCACACAGGCTATAGGGTGAAAACCTTGGCAACAAAATTAAAGACAATGAAAATTGCTGACAATTTTATACTTCAATCTAGGAATAATTAGCAATAGATTTACAAGTCTCGCTCTTGTATCTTTGGTGAACCTGCAACGTCCATGTCCGATTTTTGCTTTGGCGGCACGTGAACGATTGACTTTCGTTTTTCTACCATTTGAACCGATGCAAAAGTATCGATTTCTAGGAAGTTCAATTGAAACTCCTAGTGATCGATTTTTTTTCCATCGGTTCAAATCGAATTTCACGAGCCGACACTGGATTTTGGCCACCAGAATACAGCTGATTGATTCATAGAAAATAATGGATGGTATAGGTAAATTGTTTCGCAAAAAAAGAAGATTTATCTTGAAACGAGGTTAGCGAAGTATTCTGCTGAAAAAAAAAGAAAAAGAAAAATTAAACTATTGTTACAGGTGTAAAGAAATTCAATATTTCTTTTTTTAAAACTTCTCGCTTTTATTTTCTCCCAACTAGACGAATTATCTAGCTAAGGCATTATTATTATTGGTTTGATTACCTGGTATCTGATTACTCTTTCTTTTTCCTACTATAAGTATTATTTGCAAAACGTTATCAATCAATCGGCATCATTCTGGAGGCCAAAATCGGAACAAAATTACTGTAGATACGCCTTGCAAGCGAAATTGCTCAGAGGTTAGTACTTACAGCCGGGTAATCCATAGAATGCTATGGAGGTTAAGGTATAATTAATTTTTCGGTAACTTCTTTTATTTTGTGTCTGTCTGTATAGTAGGTGAACTCCTTCCCATTTCTATGTGATGATGGCAACAGTAGAGAATCAAAATACTTTATTTTATTATTTTACTAGGCATTCTAGGCTCGTGTATTTGTGTAAATAATTGTAGAAAAAATTGGATTTAAATTGTATGATAGTAACTAAGTACCTGTTCGTAGGGGTCTTTATTGTTTGATTTATCAAAATTCGGCTGTTACGAGTCCGCATCATCGATATACTTTCCTTATAAATTGTTATATCTTTCTTCACGTCCTCTCAATTTATTTCTAAATACCCTCTCTGAGATTTGTTCAATTTTTCTTTTTCATACTCAATCAATTTGAATTAATTTTCTTTTTCTTTTTTTGAAAAGAGATGGGAAAAAATGAGGAAATTTGTAAATAATACGTTGATAATTTTACAAGAGAATGCCATACCTACATTTTTCATATTTTTACTGAGTTGCCTTCTTTTTCTTTTAACAATATAATTTAAATTTTTATACTTACTTGTATATTGAAAATTTGTGTGTATGTATTGTAAGATATTGTAAGTAATGATTTTCAAAAAAATGTGATCAATTTCTGAAGAACAATTTTAATTTAGATTTTAACTTCAAATAGGATTATGAAGACTGTTGTACAGCTGATGATTCGGAGATGTGATTGTTTTGTTCTATGATTCCTTTGCACTTAGAAATACATATTTACGTGTTTTGTTGACGTAATGTTTGCTGAGCATGTTCAGTGATTTAACACGAAACGCGATCCCCTTTTCAAGCGAGTAAATTTATTCTGCCACTTATGCAAATACATACAACAAATTGATATGATACTTTCTCACAGGGAAGTTTGTCAGCTGCTTTCTCTAGTGGAGGAAAATTGGGCTTTGGCCTACTTGATAGCGAGTGGTACGAGATAGATAGTCGACTAGACAGGTTACCATTTTTGAGATGATAGATATCAAACCTATGCTCAAGGTTTTTTTTAGAAAGATAGAAAGGAAAAAAAATTGATGGTTACCCTCTAAAACGCACTTCAAATTTTCATCAAGGGAAAGTAGTGGATAGCTCATTAAAGACACCATCAGATTTTCATCGGTTCAATGTATTTTCAGTAGAGCCTCGAGCTTAGTTACTGTGAAGAAACTTCCAAGTTTTGGCAAAAGTTATGCACACCTCAACATTTGCCCAATCCTGTTTGCCTTTACTTACTCACTTCATTTCATCAGTGACCTATTTCAGCTTGCATTACTTACAGGTTTTCTTTTCAGAAAAAATCACTGCCAATTTTTATGACATCGTGTGCTCCTCCTTTTTGTAACCATGCTTAAATGTTATTTTTCTAGTCTCCTCACCTTACATTACCTGTAATACCTGTAACTTTTCCTGATTTCGTTTTTTCTTGAATCAAGAAGTAAATAAATCAATCCATTGTGCAAAATTTAACACTTACTCCCAACGGCAATAAAAAAAAAACGATTTGCTGAAATTCCGAAGCGTTATCTATACATATTTTACAATCAAAGATTATCAGTCAAAGGAAAAAGTCAAGGATTCAATCCTTGCCAACTTAAGAATGCTATAATTTTTTTTCTATTCTATTTTATGAATCAACCTCTTCGCCAACTTGATTTTTTTACTGACATCAAATCGCAACCTCTAATTATATTCAAACTCATGTTCGTCTTTACTTAGGGGGAAAAATTGTTAAATAAAAAAAAAAAAAATACTTTGTTTTTACTTTCATGTCTTTATATAACAATCCTTACCTTTACTCAGCAAGCTGATTATATAAACAATCGTGTCGTATTGCTGTCAAGTCGATGATCGAGCACGTTTTATTCTTATGGGTGATGTTGTTACGATAGGTTTCTATCGGAATGATACCACTCATAAGATAACACGTATACTCGATCATCGACTCGATGGCGTTACGATACGATCGTTCATATTCAGCCTGCTTTACAATTGCAGCAACAGATTAAGAGAGAGAAGTCAAAAGTCACAGACGCGCATTGAAAATGGGCAAAACTCGCTCGTGCTTAGAAAAAAATCGATTATTTTACAAAGCTTTAAAGGCTAAGAATTCATTGCCACCTTATAATACGAGCTTCTGATCTAAAACCCAACTTTTTTTAAATTTCTAGAGTAAAATATATAAAAAATAGGGTAATTAATCAGAGGTAGCTCCTTGAGCAACCTTCGGACCGATCCTTGACATTTCCGACTTTTGGATAGACTGGATAGTAATGGAAACTGGTGATTGGTAAAGGCGAGTCGCGTGGCAGCCAAGTCTAGTTAAAATACAGAATTTATCCAATCGGTTATCAGATGCTCAATACTGCCCGATAACCAGTTAGATGAATTCCTTATTTTGATTATAGACCTGGCAACCACGTGACTCGTCTCCACCAATCACCGCTTCCCTTTACTATACCCAGTTTATCCGAAAGTCCGGAATTTCAAGGATCGGCCCGCAAGTGACATTAGGTCTCCTTCATTTTGACCAATGTGAAAAAAGTGGTTCGTGTGTGAGACACGCCATTTTGGTCCGCTCTGCATTGCAAATAATTACCTATCTTGTTTTGCCCAATGCTTTCCTACTTGTCTATGGGGGCCGTGCATTGTGCTCCATTTCAATTCAATGGACCTGAGTGACTGTGTCATCAAAGTGTGGCATATACCAAAGATTTCTTCGGGACTATGCAACGCATAAAAATGAAGTTTAAGTCTTCAGAGAGAGTGTTTCACAAGCCCCGCGAATTCGGAAGAATTTTATTTCAAAACTCCAATAAAATCGATTGCGTGGCGGAGAAGTAAATGAACGTGTTTTTTAAACTTTTTTTTAATCCCCATCTCCCAGGCACAGAATAATACAATCAGAAGGGAAACTCCCATAAGAGCCAATGGAAACAAGATTTGGAATTTACTGGCACAAACTGGCAACTGTGCCTACTCACTTCTCAAGATGGCGGACATGCTTTTTCAGGCTATACAACCAATCACAACTCGGCCAGTTGCCGAAGATCTGCCGAAGATTGCCGAAGATACTCACTTTCGAACATGGCGGCCCGAAGTAAAGAATGTTTCAAAATGAATTAGAGTTTCCCTTCTGATTGTATTATTCTGTGTCCCAGGTTTTTTTTTTTTCGCTACATGAGGTAGTGTTGCGATTTTGGCCATTCTTCGTCACTGTAGTTCAATTTCAGTGGCGTAGCCAGGGGGCGGGGGGGGGGGAGGGCAGGGGGTCTTGACCCCCCCCCCCCCCCCTTGACACCAAAATGTGGCCTGCAAAAAGGTAATTTTTTGCGTTTTCAGACAAATTTTACCAATTTAGTATCTTTGGACCCCCCCCCCCCCACCTTGACAATGCTCGGACCCCGGACCCCCCCCCCCCCTAGAAAATTCCTGGCTACGCCACTGTTCAATTTCCATTTTTTGGGGGGCCACCCCCTTCCTCGAAACTCCCCCGGGGGGGGGGGGGGGGGGGGTTCTAGCACAAAAATGTACAATGACAACCCCTATTTTGAGATACATCGCTTGAATGAATAATATGTATAAAATTTAAAGACTTAAGACGCAAACCGGAAGCTGCTGTCGTTTTTCGTTTTCGATTGATCAAAAGACCAGCGTTTAATATGGACCCATTTTTAAAAAATCAAAACTCTTATTTAAAAAGTTGGAATTAAAAAAAGCAAGGAGTCTAAAATACTGTAAAAAGCATTATTTTTTTCAGATTGGAAAAACGGTTTTGACACATACTTAAAATTAGTTAAAATTAGGTTTTAGAGTCTCCAAAAATGTGTTTTGTCCCTCAGGGAGGAGGGGGGGATCTCAGAAACGAAGGACGACCCTTACACTCCGATCAAAAGGGAGTATAAAACAGAGAAGTGTGGGAGTTCAGAGGTCAATATCGTTTTCCGCATTCGAGATAGGTATCGAGCTTTAACATTTGATTTTTCAAAGGCAAAAAACGTTACCGACGTCCTAATCGCGACCATGTGCTCAGTTTTATACGCCTCTCTGATCGATGTATCTTTTGATAGGGGTCGTCCGATTAGGGATGGCCCCTCAGAGAGGCAAAAACGTTAACAATATTTAGAGGCTCTACAACCTAACTTTGACTAAAGTGTCCAAACCGTTTTTTAATCTGAAAAGTACTTGCTCCTCAGAGTAGGTATTTTAGACTCCTAGTTTTTTTTAAATGGGAGCTTTGATTTTTTGAAAATGAGTTTAAATCGAGTTACGACATCAACTTCCGGTTCGCGCCACAAGTCTTAGAATTTTAGGTAAGTTCTTCCTATAACGATGAATTACAAGATAGGGGTTGCCATTTTACATTTTTTAGTTAACCTTCTCGCCTCCGGGGGAAGGTTGTGACCCCAAAATGAATTTTTATCTAAAATTATGAAAAATATGCAATATTCTATCTCAAATATCTCAATGAGCAAAAAAAAAAACAATAACAAAACAAAAAAAAAACAAAACAACCAAGGGTGCGGGGGAGTTAAAAAAAAAAAAACAAAAACAAAAACAAAAACGACAAAAAACCAAATTGTAGCTGTGACACTTTGAAGTACTGGCGAAAAGGACGTGGCACAAACCTTACGAGAAATGACCTACAGTCATACTTCATAAATGTGGCATCATTTTTTTCCTCTCGTCGCCTTGATCAAAAAGTCTCATGGGCCCAACAATTTTTTAATCCCAGTTTTCGAGATAATCAAGCTTAGTTTGAGAAAATTTAGTCACTTAGCAACGGAATTCGCTCAGCAATCGAGCGTGCGTGCGTGCGTGATACCCAGGAGGCAAGGTAGATGGAGGAACATGTATGGACAGGAGGCGGAGCTTAAGGAGCGAGCTGGTTCTCGGCGATGACGTAGCTCTCTACGTGTGACGTAGCCGTCGTCCACTTTAGCCACACCCCCCCCCCCCCTTATACCATCGTGATGTAGCTGTCGCCTAAAATCACGTAGTACTCACACATAATATGCTCGCTCAAATATTAGCCCCGCCTCCTGTCCATACCTGTTCCTTCATACACCTTGCCCAGGAGGCCAGGAGGTGGCTCCAAAGAAAACATACCTACCAAAGAAGTGCAACTCCACAAGCGTCCTTTTCAATCGGAATAATTCCACTTTCCACGGCGAATTTCAAATAATCGTCCTCGAGTAGTCCCATTCCACTCCGCCCATTTCCGATCATTGCATCATAAAATTGGATTTGGAATGTGGAAAGTGGAATGTGCGCTTAGGCACCAAAGAGTAAACAAGAGTCGCAATTGAATGGAAGTCCTGCGTGGTCAACGCAGATAAGGGATCGGAACGCGGGTTGGCCTCTGATTGGCTGCGACGCGTGGAGCAAAAATGTCTTAGGGTATAGGGAAATTAACACGGGGTTTGTTTTCGTTCCGGGTCGTTTATCTCGAAACCTGTGCAAAATCATCTCTAAACATTTTATGCGAGTCGATTCACCAGAATTTTCCGAACAAATTGATAGATCATAAGTGCCACTTTATTGCAAATTCGAAAAGACTGTTTCAGTTTAAAAGTACGCACAATAGTGAGTTACTCAAACACTGCTCGAACACACGCCAAGCATGTAAACACACTATTGTGCGTACTTTTCAACTGAAACAGTCTTTTCGAATTTGCAATAAAGTGGCACTTATGACCTATCAATTTGTTCGGAAAATTCTGGTAAATCGACTCGCATAAATTGTTTAAGATGATTTTGCATAGGTTTCGAGATAAACGTCCCGGAACGAAAACCCCGTGTTAATTTCCCTATACCCTAAGACATTTTTGCTCCACGCGTTGCAGCCAATCAGAGGCCAGCCCGCGTTCCGATCCCTTATCTACGTTGATCACGCAGGCCTTCCATTCAATTGCGACTCTTATTTACTCTTTGTTAGGCACATTCCAAGTCGGACATTTGTTATCCAAGTTCCGCGAATTGTCCTCTCAAATTGCCGTTCCACTTCCAATCCCCCATTTTAGATGTGACTCTGGAATAATTGGATTTGAAAGAGGAAAGTGAAAACCAATTGAAAAGGACGCTCCACGGCTGTTTTCCTTTACCACATTTTCAGATCGACTGCAGCGGTAGGTCGGAGAACCGTGAAAGTACGCGTGTTTACGCCATAACGTTAACAAAATGTCCAGCAAAAGTCATCATTCATCACAAAAATCATCTGCCACGGCCGGGATTCGAACTCGCGTTTCCGACGTGGCAGTCCTGAGTCCAGTGCTGTACCAATCGGCCACAGCGACTACTGGCGATCAGCTGAGACAATCGGGCTACTTCAACGCGCACGGCCGTCACCCGCTACAGAGGCGACGCTGCGTTGTGCCGCGACTCCACTTACCTCGCGGCAACTTTGAAGTGCCCGCGGCTGCCTAGTTCCACACGCTCACCGCGAGAGGACGCGAGCACACCACGGAACACCTGTTTCCCGACCAGTCAAACGCGCCCCGTTTGAAAGGGGTCTGCTCAGCGCAACCTGCCTAGCAAGCTTGAGAACATCTCAAAGTGGTCCTTGTTTACTTCGATCACTCTTATTTTGTTTCTTTTGTCCCATTCACCGCTGTGTAAACGGCGGCGGCCAATTTAGCAATTTACGAGTGCCTTCGAAAGTAGATTTTCTGTCGGATCCTCAGTGCAAACTGTTGGAACTGAATATATTTTTGGTAAGGCTCCCACTCTCTCGCTCCTCTCGGGTGTAGCTGAAAACCGGCACACTCCATTCCCCCCAACTCGCTTACCGCCGGCTGGATCTCCGCTGGCTGGATTAAGCAAAACAAACACGCCTGGCTGGACCGACCGCTGGGTAAGCCCTGAGAGACTGACTCTAGGGGACAATACCAAGCGCCTAGCGCACATCAACACTTTGGCCCTCGCGCCAACATATGGTCCCTCGGGCCGGATTTGGTCAACTTAAACAATTGATTTTGACTAGTCCGGGACAACAGACACTTCTCTAACGCAGTGCTGCTTCCATTCAAGATGCCAGCTGAAAACGAAACCCTGGCGACTGGCACATCCACAGCAGCTGGTGCTGCCACAACTGCTGACAAACTGACGGAGTTGAAGGCTCTCTACATGGAAAGACAGCGTATTTTCGCATCCGCTCAGAAGATAGCTGATCGATTCCAGGGAGTAACTCCCGAGAATGCCGACACGCACAAGATGTCGGTAGATCGCTTGCAGTCATTGCAAGATCAGTTTGACCAATGCCAAGCAGCAGTCATCAGAGCCAACCTCGCCGTACCCGAAAAAGAACGTGTTTCTGTCAACTCTGTCCAAGACAGTTTTGACGAACTCATACACACTGCACAAGCGCTCTATGTGAAAAAGGCTCGCAAGAAGGGCAAAGGTGATGTAGAATCAGACGACGACAAGTCTGAAGCCGCAGTAGCCCCATCCAGAAGTATAAGATTACCCAAGCTCCAACTCCCGCATTTTTCGGGAAGTCTTGAGTCTTGGTCCGCTTTTTACAATCTTTATAAAACTTCCATCCATGAATCAACATCACTGTCACCTGTTGAGAAATTCTCTTACTTGCTCTCCTTACTTGAAAGAGAACCTCTTGATCTAGTCAAGACCCTAGCCCTTACTCCAGAAAACTATGAAGTAGCTTGGACTTTGTTGATCGAACGTTACAAAAACGAGCGTCGACACCTGTCACATCATTTCTCCGGATTACTAAATCTCCCGGAATTGAAAAATGATGCTTGCGTGCCTAATCTGTTGACCAAGCTGCAAGAGCACACCCACGCTCTGGATGCGCTATCCTACAAAACAGATACGTACGGTCCGCTCCTAGTAACGTCTCTGCAATCGAAGTTTTCATCTTACTTCACAAGGAGGTTCGAAGATTCTCGCAAGGATTCGACAAAGTACCCTACTATAGAGGAAATCATTGAGTTCTTAAAGGCCGAGTGCGCGCGTTTGGACGACCGGCCAGCTATTGGTTCGCAACAGAGGACATCCTCAGACCAAGTAGCTTCTTCCAGCCGTCACCCAAAAGTGCTGCACCTCGAAGCCCGCTCAGATTCCAAGGCTAACAGTAGAAAAAGTCTACGTGACCAAGCTAGGTCTCAATCAAGATTCCAGAAAACATCCTCTTCTTCCATTCAGTGCCCTGTCTGTAAACGTGATCATAACATCATGAGGTGCCCAGAATTCCAAGGCAAAGAAGTTTCTCAGCGATGCGACCTTGTTGCTTCTCTAAAACTTTGTTCAAACTGCCTAGGTCGACATCCAATTTCGGAATGTGCTTCCAAGAGGTTGTGTCTAAATTGCAATCGCAAACACCACACTATGCTGCATTCAGCATCCGGTGCTCCCGGCATCCTCATGTCAACTCTAGCACCTCCTAACACACTTTTGGAAACTGAGCCTCGTAATGGTTACGCTCGCGTTGTACTGGGAACGGTACAAATGCGACTCGAGTCTCCAAAGGGTACCATGGTCGTGCGAGGATTGCTGGATTCCGCAGCCGAAAGCTCTCTGCTGACCTCCGACTGCGCCGAGCAATTGAACCTTGTCTTGAATAATTCCCGTCAAGAAATAAGTGGCGTGTCTCAAACCTCCATACCAACTCGAGGCACAGCCGCGGTCACAATCTGTGGTCGTGAAAACCTTCATATCGCTAAAAATCATCCTGTCATAGTGGTGGATGAGATAACGAACCTCTTACCTTCTGCACACGTATCTCCAGCTGTCCGAGCCCAGTGCCACGATCTCACGCTGGCAGATCCGTTATTTGACGTTCCAGGCAGAATCCAGTTCCTGATTGCAGCTGATTTGTACCCTCGTGTAGTTACCAGCAAATCGATTTCACTCGGTCCTTCAATGCCTCTTGCTCAAGGCACCGTCCTAGGCTACACTCTAATTGGTCCTACACCCAATTCAGATCAAAGCCGAAAGCAATCTTCCAAGACTTTGCTATGCATACAGGACGCTCCTTTGCACAACGCTCTCCAGCGTTTTTGGAATCTCGAGGAACCGAAACCTCCATCCATCAAAGAGGAACCTGAGGACCCAGCTGAATTATCCTTCAGAACCACTCATCTGAGAACACCAACTGGCCGTTTTTCAGTGAGGTTGCCCTTCCGAGAGCCCGCAGACAAGCTTGGCCACTCGTATGGACAAGCGCTCAGACGCTTTGAGTCGCTCGAAAGACGCTTCCGGTCAAATCCTGGATTACGAGAAGAGTACGTGAAGTTTATGAAAGGTTTCCAAGAAGCAGGATTCATGGTGCTTGCACCTCCCGACTTCATGAAAAATCCTCATTACTTCATCCCTCATCAAGGCATCATCAAACAATCCAGCACCACCACCAAATTCCGCGTGGTGTTTGATGGGAGCGCTAAAACCTCCACTGGTTCTTCACTCAATGACTTGTTGCACGTTGGTCCCAAATTACTCAATGACATACGCACAGTTTTGATAAACTTCCGTCGTCACGCCATCGTGTTCGCCTGCGACATAAAGCAAATGTACCTCCAGGTGGAACTTCAAGAGGAAGACCGACCTTTCCATCAAATAATCTGGCGTGATTCAGAAGAAGAGCCCGTTCAAGTTCACAGACTAACTACTGTAACCTTTGGGATTTCAAGTTCTGCCTTCCTGGCCATCAGATCACTCCACCAATTGGCGCAGGAAAACCAAAACGAGTTTCCTAGAGCCGCTCAAACCATTCTCAAGAACATATATGTAGACGACATGATGGACGGTGACGACACGCGCGAAGGCGCCCTGGCTCTGAAACGAGAAGTGGTGAGTCTACTGTCCATTGCAAAGTTCGAGCTGCGCAAATGGATAAGCAATGACCCAGCTCTTTTAGAAGGTGTAGACCCAGAGCATTTGGAAATCCCACGTCTATGGAACGACCAGGAAACATCATCCTCGTCGATTCTGGGGCTTCAATGGTTACCAGCTAGTGACACCTTCACCTACAAAATCACTCCAGATGAAAGGGCTCCTACTAAGCGCCACATTCTTTCGGCCATAGCCACTCTGTTCGACCCTTGCGGCTGGGTTGCCCCAGTTGTGTTCTCGGCCAAGGCCTTTATGCAACGACTTTGGCTATCCGGAGCTGGCTGGGACAATCCAATATCTCCCGAGCTGCAAGAGGTCTGGAAAGATTACACGCGGGATCTCCCAAGGCTTTCCGAGACCAGAATTCCACGACGCTTGTCAGGCAACCCAAAAAATGTACAATTACATGGTTTCTGCGATGCCTCAGAACTGGGCTACGCAGCCGTCCTCTATCTGCGTTCCGAAGACGACAAAGGTAGTTTCGAATCCTCCCTGATAATCGCCAAGTCCAAGGTTGCTCCCTTGAAAAAGAAATCTATACCGCGACTTGAGCTATGTGCAGCCGTACTACTCACATCATTATTGGAATTCACAATTCCTCACCTCAGTGAATACTACAATTTGCATGCCGTACGAGCTTGGTCCGATTCAACCATTGTCCTGAGCTGGATCCAAACTCCATCCTACAGACTCAAAACATTTGTAGCGAACCGGATATCATTTATCCAGGAGCAACTTCCGACCGTGGAATGGTCACATGTCAAGTCGACCGACAATCCTGCGGACTGTTGCTCCCGGGGTCTAACAGCCTCTCAGTTGATTCGACATCCCCTCTGGTGGCACGGTCCCCAGTGGCTGACTCAACCGATCGAGCAATGGCCTCAAAACACATTTATCCCGGCAAATGTGATTCCCGAGCTCAAACCTCAGATTTTGCTCACAAAGGGACACTCCACACCTGAAAATGAAGATATTTTCTATCAACTCTCTTCCTGGAGCTCCCTCCAAAGAATCATAGCGCTCCTTTTGCGCTTCAAACATAATGCTTCGAAAGGACAACCTACTCACTCTGGACCTCTAAAATCAGAGGAATACCAAGAAGCCGAACGCTCCATAGTAAGGCGAATCCAGAAAGATGCATTTGCTGAGGAAAAGCTACTACTTGAGTCAAATCAGACTCCAACTGCAAGAGTACGCAAGCTGCATCCGTTCCTCGACAAACACGGTCTCATTAGAGTAGGAGGAAGGTTAGCTCACGCTGAAATGTCCACACAACGTCAGCATCCCTGGCTTTTACCCTCCAAACATCACTTAGTGGACATCCTCATTCGTCACTACCATGAGACACACCTGCACCCTGGCCCCCAACTCCTGCAGTCTCTCTTGCACCGCAAATACTGGATTTTGGCCGGGCGTTCAAGGATTCGAGCAGCTGTGCACCAGTGCATAAAATGCTTTCGCTGCGCGCCTCGCAACAACATGCCTCTCATGGGTGAGCTGCCAGCCTGCAGAGTGCAACCTTCAAGGCCCTTTACTCATACGGGCATGGACTATGCGGGACCGTTTAGAGTCAAAATCCATACTTTACGATTTGCACGCATAGTACCTGCCTATCTATGCATATTTATATGCATGTCAACAAAGGCTGTTCACATTGAAGTGGCGCAGGACCTGACTTCCGATGCATTCATAGCGGCTTTAAGCAGATTTACTGCTAGGAGAGGACACCCTGCCCACCTATACTCAGATTGCGGAACAAACTTCAAGGGTGCCTCAAATGAGTTAAAGCAGCTATACAAGGAGCTCATAACGCAGTTGCCTGAACATCCGGAAATCCGACAACTGGCTCAAGAAAGACAATTTGTTTTTCATTTTAACCCTCCAGCTGCCCCTCACCAAGGAGGGATCTGGGAAGCGGCCGTGAAAAGCGCCAAAACCCATCTCCAGCGCACGCTACAAGGCCAAACCGTGACTATGGAAGAATTCAACACCTTGTCCATCCGAGTAGAAGCCATACTAAACTCTCGGCCTCTCACGGCCCTCTCAAGCGACCCCAGTGACCTCGCACCACTCACTCCAGCACACTTCTTAATCGGGGATACATTGGTGGCTCCAATCGAGCGGGACCGCTCGGATCTAAAGCTAACCCCACTAAAAAGATGGCATAGAGTGCAAGCAATGTCACAAGCAATATGGAGGCGGTGGAGTCTGGAATATTTGCACACCCTGCAAGTCAGGACCAAATGGGACAAGAACACAGAAAATCTCCAGACCGGTGCATTAGTTTTAATTCATGACCCTGCGTCACCCCCTCTTCAATGGCCTATGGCAAGAGTCATTGCAGTACATCCCGGTGCCGATGGAAAAGTCAGGGTCGCCACGGTCCGAACAGCCAAAGGCGAGCTTCAACGACCGGTATCAAGACTCTACCCGCTCCCCTTGGAAGCCTCTGCCTCCGCGGGGAACTAAAATCAAACAACTTATTAGTGCGAGCTCTTTGAAACATCCTCGGATATTTCAAGGGGGGGAGTATGTTTACGCCATAACGTTAACAAAATGTCCAGCAAAAGTCATCATTCATCACAAAAATCATCTGCCACGGCCGGGATTCGAACTCGCGTTTCCGACGTGGCAGTCCTGAGTCCAGTGCTGTACCAATCGGCCACAGCGACTACTGGCGATCAGCTGAGACAATCGGGCTACTTCAACGCGCACGGCCGTCACCCGCTACAGAGGCGACGCTGCGTTGTGCCGCGACTCCACTTACCTCGCGGCAACTTTGAAGTGCCCGCGGCTGCCTAGTTCCACACGCTCACCGCGAGAGGACGCGAGCACACCACGGAACACCTGTTTCCCGACCAGTCAAACGCGCCCCGTTTGAAAGGGGTCTGCTCAGCGCAACCTGCCTAGCAAGCTTGAGAACATCTCAAAGTGGTCCTTGTTTACTTCGATCACTCTTATTTTGTTTCTTTTGTCCCATTCACCGCTGTGTAAACGGCGGCGGCCAATTTAGCAATTTACGAGTGCCTTCGAAAGTAGATTTTCTGTCGGATCCTCAGTGCAAACTGTTGGAACTGAATATATTTTTGGTAAGGCTCCCACTCTCTCGCTCCTCTCGGGTGTAGCTGAAAACCGGCACACTCCATTCCCCCCAACTTGCTCACCTCCGGCTGGACCTCCGCTGGGTGGACTAGCACAACTCGAGATTCATCTGGCTGGACGCTCCGCTGGGTTGAACAATCTCACTCACAGACGCCTGGGTGGATCGACCGCTGGGCTGACTGTAACATCATCTTTCATCTGGCCGGATCGACCGCTGGATTGAAATCATCAATTTCATTTATCATCTGGCTGGATCGACCGCTGGATTGAATTCATCAAACTTCATCTTTCACCTGGCCGGATCGACCGCTGGGTTTCATCCATCTATCATCATCTGGCTGGATCGACCGCTGGATTTTGATCATCTCCGCTTACCGCCGGCTGGATCTCCGCTGGCTGGATTAAGCAAAACAAACACGCCTGGCTGGACCGACCGCTGGGTAAGCCCTGAGAGACTGACTCTAGGGGACAATACCAAGCGCCTAGCGCACATCAACACTTTGGCCCTCGCGCCAACAACGCGCTCCACCGCTCCCTTCGTACCCCTTGGCTGCCTACCGTTCTGCTTCCCTTTCATCTTAACACCCGTTTATTTCCCATCCGCTGCAGCGGCTGGCGTCCAGCAAACCGTTTCTCTCAATTCCGCTGGCAGCGGTCCCTGCGGCCTCAGGAGGCCGCTTGGACCGCTGGATAGGCCTTTTCCTAACCTCGAGCGCGTATGGTGATGCTGTTAGAGTGCCTATTTCCTCGCTGCGTTGAAGTTTCTTCCTGCCCTGTACTCCAGTTTCTCCTTTTGTTTCTGTATTTTTTGGTTTTAATTTAAGTTTTAAAGTTGAAGAGTACAATGAGTGATCTACGTATTCAGCTGAAAGTGGGTGGTGTCACCATGACTGATCTAGTACCCTGCGATGTAGCCCCTGTTGTTCGAACCGGTAGGTAGTCTCTTGAAGTTTTATTACAAAGAACTTAAGTTTGTACCGTTTCCACTCATTATTATAATTTTTGAGCTTGTATTTCTATACTTCAGGTTTGAGCTATGGTAAGCTTGATTAGCTTTCCTCTTGTTTCAGTTGGCTTGCTATGATGTGTGATAGAGACCCGAGTTCGATTCAGAAAACTGACCTCCATCGAAAATC
Organism: Trialeurodes vaporariorum; assembly: GCA_011764245.1. Classification (NCBI taxonomy): domain Eukaryota; kingdom Metazoa; phylum Arthropoda; class Insecta; order Hemiptera; family Aleyrodidae; genus Trialeurodes; species Trialeurodes vaporariorum. The sequence continues at coordinate 30,195,288 of VMOF01000002.1, forward strand.
GTCAGAATTTTCCAACTTTCATTTTCATGTTACTTTCCAGAAATGGATAAAAATTAATTTGAGCCTTGGCTTTTCACTGAAGGGTGCTTTTAATCCAAAATGTCTGTGGCAAGTATTGTTTCGATGGAAATGAACAGAAAGATTTGCTTAAGATCATCGGTGAGGTCTGCATAGACTTGCCTACAGACCCGCAGGTCTGCGTGAAACAAACTCTTCTGTTAAGCAAGATAGGCACTGCCTGCCCTCAGATTTTCTGCATTAATCAATGTGACCCTTGAAACCTTCAGTTTTCATCAATTTGTTTCGAGCAGAAGCATTTTGAGTGTTGGGTTCTGAGAATATTAGTGGTGACAGCTTCCGAATTACATCTAAGCCCATCGGTGATTTGCAATGAATTGAATCTGTGTGCCAACCAACCTGTGCTCATCAATGTCTTTTGATGTGATTTGGAAGCAGGCTCCACTGCTCGTCAGAACCTGTTACTCCAAATGCTTCTGCAACTAAACGCTGCGCTCGAGAAGTAGAATGAACAAATTTTTCCAAGAGGTGCCTCTGATCACTCTTTGCTATATGTATTACCTGCCTTAATTTCCTATATTCCGCATTGTACTGGGTCTATGAGTGACTTTTGCGTTATCTTTAATTATTTTGGCCAGTGGCTCCTCCAATGTTAAATTGCTTTTGCACAACCTGTACTAATTGGTATTCCATTTTTTGCAGATAAAAGATTGGCTCAGGATTATGTCAGGGACTTATACAGGTCATACCAGTTACAAGGGAGCTTCCCCGAAGAAGAATCGGCCACAGTAACATGGAGCTTTTTGGAGGGTGAGTGTTTGGTTTTCAATTGTTTTACTCAGGTTTATTCCTTCCCACACAATTTCTCATTGAACTTTAATGATGTATCAGGAGACGAAAAACTGTAATCTACCTTGTTCAAGCTTCCCTCTAAATTTTCCTGAATGTCCAATGAAGAATTGAGAAAAAATGGTCAGTGATAGAACAGGACCCTTTTGAGTATCGGATTCTGACAAGTAGCAGTGCATGCTACGGAACCGCATCGGTGAGGGATTGATTTGCGCAAAGGTTTGACTCATTGCCAATCAACCGCTCACCAATGCGCTTTGATGCGGTGCGGTAGCACGCACCGCTACTTGTCCGAACTGGATTCTCAATATGTCCTGCTCTAATTCGATACTTCAAGGTAAACAACATTTTCCTCCAGTAAATAAATCAAGCAACATTTGAGGCATTAATGTTCTAAGTATTCTCTTCTTGCGAGGTGAAATGAAAGAAGGGTCGAGCGGAGCTAGGCATGATCCTCGTTATGGTATTTATCTGCAGACTTTATATTATCCCTTTGCCTGAAGAGTAACAGCTAGTTCCTGCCTCGCTGTCTCTTTTTATTTGAGGATGAGCGCAGATCATTCTAATGTTTTATTCAATACTTGGCCACAATTTCAGTAGTACCAATGTACCAATGTGTTATAAATAAATAGACCATGTGTATTCTTCGTTTCGCTCACGTGTTGAAAGACAAAGAAGGAAGTTTGTATATGGATGGACAGAATCAAACTGTTGCGAGTTTGTCTCATTGAATTCTAATCACCTGGATTATTGAAAAGTTTTAAGTAACGAGCCAAGAGTCGTTTTGAAAAATTCTATGTTTGTTTTTTATCAACTCTTCTTTCCTTTTTCCCCAGATGATTCCCATTGCTCTCAAACTGCGGAAACTACACCAGCGTCTTCTTCCTTTGAACTCTGTTCTAATGGTATGTAACTGTATCAAATTCATAAGATTTATTTTCCGTGAGAAAGGAGAGGCAGACTTTATGTGCATACGATCACGGGACTAAGTTAACAATTCTGTCATCCATAGATTCAACCCGACTCTTGCAATCATGCAGTAGTCTTCAAGCACTACTTACTAGAGTGTTTTCTACAAAATTCTACCTTTCTGTTTCAATTATCTATGCGAGGATATGTATTTACATCAGCCGATGGAAGGGTGTCAGATTCCAGCAGCTGCTAATAGACGGATCTAGTGCAAAGTCAACGATTAGCCAACAACCACAACAATGCACTCATTGGTCGCAATCGGTTGTGATATAACTTGCGTAGCGTTCCAAACTATCTCACTCACTTTCCCGTGACCCCCATGTACAGCGTGTTCAAAAAGTCCGTCCCCCCCTATCTAACTTTTGAACGGCTGCAGATAAAAAAACGAAACTCGGGGGATGTTTATAACTTAATGGGAACTACTTTTCGGCGTATCCAAAATTTCCGGGGGGCGCTCCTAAGGGGGGGTTTCGCCCCCTAACTCAAAATTTTCAAATGGCAACCCCTATCTTGTGATACCTCGTTTTAAAGGGCATAAAATTCTAAGACTTTTGGCGCAAACCGGAGGTCGATATCTTTTTTCGTCATCGATATATCGATAGTCAAAGTTCGATTTCGACCCATTTTCAAAAAAATCAGAACTCCCATTTGAAATGTCGGAATTTAGAAAAATAGGAGCCAAAAATACTCTAAAAATCAAGTCCTTTCCAGAAAAAAATACGGTTTTGACATTAATCTAGTCCTAAAGCCCCCCAAAATTATTTAAAAAAATGACCCCTCAGGGGGGCTATCTCAAAAATTCCGAGGCACGACTCCTATCGAGTGATACATCGCTTGAAAGAACACACAAAACTGAGCATTTTGGCACAAACCGCAGGTCGATATCGTTTTTGGTTTTCGATATATCGATATTTGACGACGGGTAAAAATCCAACTTTGTCATTCGATATATCGAAAACCAAAAACGATATCGACCTGCGGTTTGTGCCAAAATGCTCAGTTTTGTGTGTTCTTTCAAGCGATGTATCACTCGATAGGAGTCGTGCCTCGGAATTTTTGAGATAGCCCCCCTGAGGGGTCATTTTTTTAAATAATTTTGGGGGGCTTTAGGACTAGATTAATGTCAAAACCGTATTTTTTTCTGGAAAGGACTTGATTTTTAGAGTATTTTTGGCTCCTATTTTTCTAAATTCCGACATTTCAAATGGGAGTTCTGATTTTTTTGAAAATGGGTCGAAATCGAACTTTGACTATCGATATATCGATGACGAAAAAAGATATCGACCTCCGGTTTGCGCCAAAAGTCTTAGAATTTTATGCCCTTTAAAACGAGGTATCACAAGTTAGGGGTTGCCATTTGAAAATTTTGAGTTAGGGGGCGAAACCCCCCCTTAGGAGCGCCCCCCGGAAATTTTGGATACGCCGAAAAGTAGTTCCCATTAAGTTATAAACATCCCCCGAGTTTCGTTTTTTTATCTGCAGCCGTTCAAAGGTTATATAGGGGGGGACGGACTTTTTGAACACGCTGTATACCCATCTCTTTCTAGTTTTCAAGTTTGTCTACAGGGCCTTGTTTTACGACATGTTCTTAACAAAATCGCATTCAAATGCCTCTAGGAATTAATTTCAGCCAAAAAATGTCTCAAAAGATGTCTCTGTATATGATTTTTGAAATTACAGTGAGATGGCAACACACAGGGGTTATGTGAGAGCGAGAGAGACAAACTGTCTTTGTTTGGAACGCTCATCACCGGCAGGCTGCCATTACTCAAACCCTCTGTTAAGAGCTACTACCTGCAATGAGTCAGTTTTTCATGAACCCCACCACTGTTAGAACTTTACAAATCTTGCTGTGCAGCTTCAGGTATTTTGCCTATTATGCTGATGTGGCCATCTCCTGAAAGAGAGAACCTGCCTATATCTGGAGAGAAGAAGATTTCATAAAAACCTTATATGGCGATTTTTCGAATACAGCCACTACTTCCCACCAATTTATTATTTTCTCGCGAGCCAATTTCTTTTCCCTTGAAAAAGTAGGGAATCAACTTGATGTAATTGTTGCTTCTTCTTTAGGAGTGTAGCCTAAGAGAGTCTTCCTTCCTTTTTCCGCTCTTCACTGAACCGCCACAAACTTTATTAATCTGTTTATTTTCCTCCTTTCTTTTAACAGATGGTCCAAGTGAGCCCGCAGGTGTGACAAAGAACGATGGAAGTCATAATCCCGAAGGTATGTTCTTTTCTTTTTTCTAATCCTGACTGTCTTTCTCTCACGCTAGTCTTGAACTACTGACAACGTGACTGTGTCTTTTAAAATTTTTAGAAAATTGCATCCTATCCAGACACTATGTATTCCGGCGACCACGTGCTAATGATCATGGCCTCGTTAAAATTGGATGGCAACTTTATTTCAGCATTTTAAAAAACCAATAAGAAACTGACTCAGATTTTCTTTCTTCCATTGGTCTCTGAACTCATTTTTCATGTCTTCTTGACTAAGGAATACAATTCAGAGACCAACGTTCAATAGCTTCTTTACTCGTGATAGCTCTGTGGAAATCTAAAAGGAGGGGAGACAGAGGATATACAAAGCATCTGCATGGTCAGAAAAAAATCCGAGGAATCGTGAGATTATTCAATGTAGCTATTCAAGTTCCTGAACATGAGGATTTCTCAAGATTTCTTAGCACTTTCCATAAAAATACACTTGCTCTAACTTTGCAGGTCCTATCAGCCATACATTGAGTCATCTCTAGTCAACCTCAGTAATCACAAGGCTGTCTTAAACCCTGCTCTCTGACCTTGGTCATTTGTGACTTGCTACTGGCTCTAACAGCTATCTTTGATAAACTTGCGTGAGCAGCATAAACTTGAGCAAAAGCTCATAGATCAAGAACAGCGTTTTTTTGAGCCGAAAAGGCCAATAAACCTTGAAATTACTGCAACCTAATTGCGATTATGAATTCCTCGTCCTTGGAAATGCTTTCTTATGCCTGGTTCCACAACTAAAACTGCCGGTAGATATAACAGATTAGCGAAGCACTTGGAGGTTGGAATCACCCGAGTGTTATTGATGTTGTTGTGGAGTGCGTGGGAATTCGGACAGTCCTAATCTCCAAATACATTGTGTAATTTGTAATATCTTGTGGATTTTGCAAGTTTCAGTCATTGAACCAGGTATTACTCAGCATTTTCAAAGACTTAGAATTCATAATCGCCCATAGGTCCCATTAACTTCTTGGTTCAATAGCCAACATTTTTTATGAAAAATGTGCTTATTGGGGAATTGCATTGAACCAGAGTTTGATGGGAATTGGAGATCCCCAAACAGCAATCGATTCAATATGCCGCTGTACTGTAAAAATGTATATTGTTTGTTAAAAATGTTGTAAAATCAAACAAATGTGATGAATGAACGGGAGCTAGGATTCAAACGCCTCTGATTCTCTTGGAGCACCCTACTTTCATACTCTTGAGACTAGTTTTCTTTCTCTTATTGACTGCGCACTTAGTACCCTTTGGTTTTCTAATGTCTTACTCTCTTTGTTCCACAGGCCCCGCCTTATGGCGGTCAGGATTCACCCGCCTCCTCATTACATCTCGGTTAGCCATGGAGCAAGAATTCATCAGACCCAAGTGTAAGAAAATAAAATTATGGGACAAAATCGCTGCGACCATGATGACACATGGATATTCCTTTTCGCCCAACCAATGCGATGTTAAATATAGGAACCTGCTGCAAACCTACCGCTCCAACAAAAAGAAGGCGGACAGCACTGGAAATGGTAACAGCTCCGTTTTATGGGAGCATTTCGAAATCATGGATGAAGCACTAAGCCACAAAGCCTCCACGATTGTAAGACCTCAACATATCGGCTCAACTCTTTCCCTCACTCCACGCCCTGCCCTCTCCACAGTGACTGCCAGGGTCCTAAATGTGTCGGCCAACAACCCTGACGATACAGAGCATAACCCGGATTCGCCTACCACAAGCGAAAGCTCGGAAACCGCTGAAGAAACGCCTCGCAGGAGAACAACAGAAGCGCTGTCCCTACCAAGATACCTATTTAAGAAGCAAAAACTGGAGGGAAAAAATTCGAAGCTAAGTACGAGTTGGAGAAAAAACGCTTGGAATTGGAAGAAAGAAGAATCCAAGTCTGGGAAAGTCTGAATGATAAACTTGGCACGTTCCTGGAAAGCAGACAGAACAATCTGTAAGTTTTTTGTTAAACATAGCTAATTTAGTATAACCATCGACTTGTAGGTACTGCATTTATCTTATTTTCAAGTAAAAACAAAAAAAAAAATTAAAAAAAAATCAGAAATGCAAAAAAAAAAAAGAAACAAAAAAAACAAAAAATTGACTGGGTAACAGTTTGGAATTTTAGTACCTTCTTCACCAGTCAAAAATAAACAACAACAAAAAAAACAAAAACATATAAAAACCAAAAAAAAAAATCTTTGTCAACGGTCTTCGGGCGTGTTGAAATTTATTTTTATTGTTTTTTGTTTTTTGTTTTTTTTGTCATTTATTTATTTTTTATCTCGATCTCCCCTCATAGAGTTACAAACGCTGTGATTTTTCCTTTGATTTTTTTATTCCTTGGAACCTCTATCACTGCTCTGTTCAAGGGTCATTCAACGTGGGATCAACCGATGTTGTTGCTCGACCATCTCAGAAAAATTCCAAACTTTGGTAGTCGGTTTCTATATGCATGGATGTGACAAAAACGATTTTTTCAAATTTTTCTGAGTCCCCCCCCCATTCCCGTGGCGGCCATTTTTAGGTTAGGTCCCCCTCTAAATTTGAGCAAAATAGAGGCTCACGAAAACTCGCATAACTTTCTTTGTAAAAAAGCTTTAGACTTTTCAAAAAAAACCAAACTGTAGCTTAAGAGATTGGCTATTTTTTACTTGAGGTTCGGTTTTTCTCACATTTAAGGTGATTCTATGGCAAACTCCCGAAAATTTTAATCCGATAGATGGCGTTACTTGTCGCTGGCTCCGAAAATAGCCGTTTTTTGACGGTTTTCGGCTGATTTCTCTGAACAGACGAATAAGAGACGAAAAATCGGAATGTCAGCACCTGCTTAAATTTTTGCTTGATTTTTTGAGCCATGAACGGGCCAAATTGGTTCTAAAATAAAGGCGAAAGTATGCAAAGAAAAAATCACGTGTAATTTGGAGTTGTATCAGTAAAGATTACAGGTTTCTGTTTCACCTGTAATCTTTACTGATACAACTCCAAATTACACAGGCTTTTTTCTTTGCATACTTTCACCTTTATTTTAAAACCAATTTGGCCCATTTATGGCTTAAAAAATCAAGCAAAAAATTAAGCAGGTGCTGACATTCCGATTTTTCGTCTCTTATTCGTGTGTTATGAGAAAACAGCCGAAAACCGTCAAAAAACGGCTCTTTTCGGAGCCAGCGACAAGTGACGCCATCTATCGGATTAAAATTTTCGGGAGTTTGCCATAGAATCACCTTAAGACACATGCCTCTAATTAGGCCAAAACTTTAGGCGAAAATCTGTCAAATTTTGCGTATTTGAGCTAAAATTCAGGCATGAAAGAAAAAAGCTTAGAACTCCAAAATTGTTTTCTGAGTAGTCCTATACCAAGAAACCTCACAAAAAATGTTGGGTCCCTAACCTCTCTCCAATTTTTTTGGAAGGACCCTCAAAAATTGAAATTTTGAAAAAATGGCCTAATTCAAGGGCCCATAACTTTTTTCTGTGTAAATTAAAAAATACGAAATTCTCAGGAATTTTACTCCTTTAGTAGGGCAATTGATTGGCGTAAAGTTTTTTTTCAGGCAAGGCTTCGTTAATTTTTAATGATCGATTCAAAACGGCCAAAATTACGATTTCTGGTGAAAATCGCGTAACTCTCTATATCGAAATATATCGAAAAGTATCGATGGAATCGAAGAAACTGCGCATGTTTTCTGTTGCTGAGATAATTTTGAACAAGAAAGGTTCTTTACGGTTTTACTCTCCGACAACTCCTAAGTCCTTAAAAACGCGATTTCTGTCTATAGAGATTTTCGGAGAAATTGAGACTCGAGTGTCATGATGATGCTCTGGCAAGGCGATCGAAATAACATTGCGTTGTCAGGCGAGGATTAGTCAGCAGAAGTAGCATTAAGAACCAGCCACCCACGTTGCTAGGTGCCATGCAGACCAGAATCGGCGCAAAGTCAAAAGTACGAGATGTGAGCACAGATAAAATATGATCAATATGTGATCGCAGGTGAAAAAAAGCTCGGAAAATAAAAAAAAAATTAGCAAGGAAACCTCATGAAAACAGCTGGGATTGTTCGTCTTAGAATAAAACACAAGAATCAGCAATTCATTGTGAAGGGATGTTTTTGACTTCATTGGTTTCATTCGCCAGAATATTAATTCACCTATGCTCACAATTGGGCTACTTTTTAGCTACTTTCACATTTTTAATATTCTCACCTCAGTGTAATGAAACCCAACTTGAACAAATATTGCCCGCAAATGGTTAAGGAAAAAAAAATCCGATAAGGCGATTCCATACTTGGTGAAATATAATAGTTCGCATAAAATGATAAAAACTGTGTAAAACTCAATTTAATGCTTCTTCCAGCCACATGAAGTAGCCCGACTAATTAAAATTTTAATTTTTTTTTCAGCGAAATACAAAATGAGGCAAACGGTAGCCGTAGCCTTGGCAATGGTGCAAGTGGTCTACAATTTGACATGAGTCAACGAATAGATGATGTGTTGGAAATTAATATGTCTATAAATGAGGCGAATGGTGGCCGTAGCCTTGGCAATAGTGCAAGTGGTCCACAATTTATCATGAGTTAACGAATAGATGATGTGTTGGAAATGAATATGTCTATACTGGAAAGCCCGTGAGTACTCTTTACCATCAAAATTATATGTAAAATCTGCCTTGTTAGTATAGATGCCTCCAAATCAGGATAGCTCCAAGGGCGTGACGTAGGTGGGGCATGTGGGTACCCTTGCCCCGGGCAGCACTTTCCGGGGGCGGCAAAATCAGGAAGAAAAAAAAGGGTTCAGGAAGAAAAAAAGGGATATCAGATTGACAATCTTTTTGACAATCTTTAGAGGCGGCAAGATTGCATTTTAGCCCCCCCCCTCTCCGAAAACCACAGCCCGTCCCAGGATAGCCCTTAGATAATTTGGGCCCCCACGCACACGTGGCCCTTTGGAGGTCTCAGGAGACACTATCCAGAAAAAGGGAGGAGGGAATGAGGGGCTCTTATCTCAGAAAAAGAGTATACTGAAATGTATTTGTTGTTATTTCGAATAGCTGAATTCATACCAGCCCCCCCCCCCACAAAGTCCCTTTAGCCCGCTCGCTCCGCATTTGAAGATGGGTTGCTCGAAAAATTTTGAAACTTCTATGAAAAAGAAAAAGTAGAGAAGCTTGAACCCTTTTGAAATATGTTTCCCAAAATAGAGAAATCCCTCCAAAACCCACGCTCCTGAAAGATTTAAAGTGGCTCAGAGGGAAGAAATATAAAATGTTGTACTGTGTGGGGAGTACGTAGTGAGAAAAAATTAATAAACTGCAGAGAAATGAGCCCAAGTGAAAATGAAAAAATTTACAAGAATTTGTTTGGTTTAGTGAGTAGACCAAAACAACTCCTACTTACCATATTGATGTGTCCGCTGGACAGGACTCTTATCTAAATAAGTAGAAGAAAAGCTGTATATAAAAGGATCAATCCCCTTTCTTTAATGCCGCTCTTGCTAACTTCTACTACAAACAATTGAAAAGTTGGTTCTTCAGTAGAATCCTGCAAAAATTACGATGAGCACATTCTAAAATTACAAACTCACTTACAGACTTACAAAATTTCTTTAAAGTGCCAAGCCTCATGGCTGAACTACACAGGTACCATGGGAAATTTCTATCTAATTTCAGGATTTCCTCCGTGTGTTTTGAAAAAGATAGTGACAAATTAGACAGGAATCCCCCATGACACCTGCATTGTTTCGCCATTTAAGAGCAAAGATCGCAAAGCTATGAAGGTATCAAAGGCAGAGTTGGGCAACCGAATAACCAGAAATAATAAAATCTGTCTGACAACAGAGTTGATGTGTGAGTAGTGACACCATTGCCTGTGAGGAGGTATGGTCAATTGACCAAATGATTCGCCGAATAATCTGGCTTTTTTCGTTGCCAAACTAGAGAAATAATTCGTCGAACAATATTTTCCCAACTCTGATCATAGGGGATTCCTACATAATTTGACTCTCTCTCTCTTCAAAAACACACTGAGGAATGTCTAATATTAGATAGGAATCTCAAATGGTACCTGCATAGCTCCTCTGTTATGCCTTAAACTTTAGTGTCATTTTGTGAGTTTGTGAGTGAATATTTCTATTCTCATCGTCATTTTCGCTAGTTTTAATGCAAAAATTAACTGTTCAATCCCAGGTAGCAAAAGCTACCAAGAGCCCCGTTGGCCATTACTTATGCTGTAACAAGTGATTCAAAACTGTCTGGTGTATCTGGTCAGTTAGGTAGGGTTTCTGGCCTCTGCTCCCCACTAATCAGAACCCTCTTTCTTCTCGACCAACTCTCATCAATGATTTATTTAAATTGCGAAGAGAATTAATGGAAACTTCAAGTGGGAATAAACTTTGTGACTCTTGAGGAACTAAGGGACCATTTCATACCAGAAACTATAAAAAGTAATGAAATAAAATATTTGAGAAATTTTGCTCGTTTTATTAGTTGGAGGGTGGTGAGTTCAAGATGTGAGTCGGTTGAGGAGAAAGGGTAGACAGTTTAAAGCCCATGAATTAAAAAATTTGCCAGATTGGTACCACACTACACTGAGAACACAATTGAACGATGCAGTATCAACATGGCACATTTTGCAGCCCCCATTTCCTATTTAGCGTTTAATTAAATGGCAAAATATAAGGACAAAAAAGTAGATTTTTTCGGCATAAAATGAACAAGAACCTTTTTTTTGTTCACAGTATGATACACTGTAAAGAAAAAATGAAAGAATTTGAGGACATAAAAGGACAGTTTCGTGAGGCGCAGGTGCTAATCAAGAATTTAAAAGAGGAACTGCGCAAAGAAAAAGAAGTAATTGATCAAAATGATGAATCCATGACTGTGCGACAAGCATTTAACATATTAAAGGAAGAGAAGTAGAATCTTGAGAAGAGAGATAACAGACACAAAGGAAACTTTAAGAAAGTATGACGAAGTCCTCAAAAAATATTTTACTCCCGGACAACTCAAACGACTGTTTGCCAGCGATTCTACAAAGAGAACGCCTTGGAGCAATGAAGACATAGCGAGTGCAATCTCCCTACGATGTGCTAGCATAAAAGGGTATAGATTTCTACAAAATAAATGGAATTATCCTCTTCCAAGTATCAGGACTCTTCGCAGATGAGCTCAGAAGCTAACCATCGAGGAGGGTATACTCAACGATGTTGTAGCTTTAATGCAGCAAAAAGGTAATGAATTGGAGACGATGCAAAAGTTGACTGTAATATCATTCGACGAGATGTCTCTTTCCGAGCTTTACCGCTTTAAAAGAGGCACCGAAACTATTTATGGGGACACCGATAAAGTCCACGTAGTAATGGCAAGAGGGCTAATAAGCAAGTGGAAACAGCCAGTAGCTTTTTACTTTGATCAAGAAATGACTAAAGAAAATATGTTTGAAATATTAGATAGGCTATATAAAATTAGCTTCATTGTGGTTGCTTTAGTGTGTGATCTAGATGGCACAAACAGAGCATTCCTCAAAACAATTAATATCACATCAGAGTATGTATATTTTTATCACCCGTCAAATGATCAAATGAAAGTATTCTGCTTCGCTGACGCACCTCATATGATAAAACTCATGCAAAACCATCTGCTGGACCACGGCTACTAACTAAACGGCACAGAAATACGTACCGATGCCATTAAATTTTTTTAAAAATTTCAACCTCAGAAGTAAAAATATCATGTAAGATGAATCAACAACGGCATCTGGATGTACATGGCTCACAACGGCAGCGGGTTGCTCCCGCAGCAGAACTTATGTCCAAAACAACAGCAAAACTGATTGAGCATTGCTGTAAAAAGAATTTAATTAATATTCGCCACCACGAAGAAGTCAGCCAATTCTTTTAACATTCAATGATTATTTTGACATGTTCAATAATAGTGATATGCAGGATATACTGAACGATAGAAAAGCCTACGGTCTCTCATTGCAAAAACAAGATGAAACACTCCAAAAGATCTTGGACACGTTAGGAAGAATGCGCATCATCAAGAAAAGTGGGAAGAACACCAACGCACTTCAACCTTTCCAACTCGGCATCCTAATGTCCGTTAAGGCCCTGAAAGAGCTTTTCTTACACGTCAACGAGCGATATGGTGTAAAGTACATCCATACAAAGCGCCTAAATTAGGACACCTTGGAAATTTTTTTTGGATATATTAGAGGGATGGGAGCCACCAACGATCATCGCTTACCCACAGAATTTAAACAAAGATTAAAACTCTATATACTCGGCAAAAATTCATCAGCGATTTTTACAGTGAACCGAAATACGGAGGAAATGGCAAATGTAAATTGCCTGGTAACGCCATCGAGGTCATTTAGCTTGGACGCGAAGAGTCAAATTACACCTGACCCCTCAGCTCCAGATGCTCCAGCAACACCACACCAGGCTGCTCCATCAACACCACACCAGGCTGCTCCATCAACACCACGCTCCACTAGTACCATTGAGCCACCGAATTTGAATAATGCTGTTTTCGAACCAACCGAGGAGCTGCTGATTCCTAATTTACACACAATAATAGATGATGAAGAAGAGCAAGAGGATGATCCTGAAGAGAAAGAAGACGAGCTAGACATGGAACTGAGGAACGTAGTCGATCGACTCTTAGAGGAAATTGACGCCCCCCCCCCCCCTGAGAAAGTGATTGAAGAGGAAGGCTTGGAATTCTTGGGAGGATATGTTGCTCACCGGTTCCGTAGCAAATATTGTGGCTTTGGGAGAAAGACCAGCGAATCCGGCGAGGGAATAGATGCTTCGTGGATTAAGCTTGTATCAAAAGGAAGTCTCATGATTCCAACAACTGAGTTCTTTGAGGTTTTGAGATGCGTCGACAGCACATTTGCCCAATATCACGGTGGTGCAGGCGTGCTGAAGAAGGATAGACTGTCCATAACAGGAGTTCTGAAAAAGGCCAATTACAATTTGAAGGTTCAATTTCCAGTTGAAATGGTGGAGAGGTATCCTGATGAAGTGCTAGCATGTTTCATTCGGACGAGGACACACATTCGTATCCGATTTGTGAACGTACAAATTAAACAGAAAAATTTGAAAAAGTGTAATGATAAAAAATTCAATAATAAGTGCAATAAGACTGTTGCTTATAAGTAAAATTTGCAAAATTTTGCTGTTATTTATTCCAAATTACGATGTTATTTTAGGCTGATTTCAATGTTATTATCCGACGCAATTTTTGCGTTTTTCAATGTAATCATCAACTTCATGTTTTTTTGCGGCAATTTAAGGATCTTTTTTATTTTAAGGCATGAATCAGAGGATTCTGCAACTGAATTCCAAACATATGTCTGTCTGTTCACATAAACGCAGGCCAACCTACCCTAAGGAAAAAGAAGAAGAAAAGAAAGAGGCACGTTTTACCTCAAAGAAAGTCACATTTTATTTAAAACCAGGGGGTTATGACTTGTATTCTTATGAGAGTTAGACCATTACATGACCGTTTTAAAAATTTTGCGGTCGCGAGATTTCCCAAACTCTACTTATAAGAAAGTCAATTTTTAATTTAAACCACAGCTCTTCGACAAAAATTAAACTCAGCAGATTCAACTCAACTTGTAATGTAGAGCTCGTTTTAGAAGTTTAGGCGCATCTAGACCATCATATTTGGCGACTTTTCAATTTTCTTTCCTTCAAAACTGAACAAAACTTTGTCTTCAACTTTGAACTTTTAATTTTAAAGGGTTAATCAATGAAAAGCCAACGCTCAAATTCATTTTCATTCATTTACATTGTGAAACAAGAGAAGTAACGTTGAAAAATTCCACAGATTATCAGTCTGGGTGCGCCAACACTTCTGAAACTATCTCTACATGAGCTTTTAGATTTGTATATTTCCATACTTCTTTGTATTTTTCCACTCGGGGGTTTTGGACTTGGCCTGGTGGCTATCGCCACTTATGATACTTCCTTGTATTTTTCCATACTTCCATCTAAGCAGTTCTGAAATAGTGGCAAAGCATGCAATCCAGCAACGTTACTTTGGGTCCATTGAAACCTACAAAAAACATCGAAATATGTAGGAATCGATGATGACCAAAGAGTTCGATCTTTTCTGTGTGTTTAAATTAACACAATGATACGTTGCCATATAGCACGCTTTTCCATTGTTTTAAAAGAAGCAAAATTAAATATGAGAGTTCAGTTTAAAGCTTATTTTTCCATACTTTATACTTGATGCCCTCACCATTTATATGTGATCAAATTGAAATTTATTGTAGTACATACCTTTTAATATCACGGTGGTCCAGACGTTCTCAATAAAGATAAAACAATCCGTGACAGCAGTTCTGCAAAAAGCAAAATTAAATTTGAGAGCTCAGATTAAAGATGAAATGGTGCAGAGGTAAAGGTCGTTTCACGAAAGTTGTCCGACGACAGATGGGTTTGTTTACTGCGCAGAGGCGAGTTTGCGTTTTTGCGCATATGCAAGAACGCCAACACGTCTTTGCGCAGTAAACAAACCTATAGGTCATCGGCCTTCTTTCGTAAAATGAGCTCTACCTCAATGAAGTTTCAGCTTATTTCATTAGAACAAGGACACACATTCGCATTCATTTTTTTTAATATTCACCTTAATCAGAAAAATTTGAAATAGTCGAACGAAAAAAAAATTGAACAATAAGTCCAATAAGACTGTTGCTTATGAGAAAGTCAACTCTTAAACTTAACCGCAGCTCTTCGAAAAAAATTAAATTCAGCAGAGCCTCGACAACTAACACGCAATTCTAGGATCACGTGTTCATGAACATTCTACACCCCTGATTTAAATTATCTTAAATGATGAAGAGTGACAGGGTTTTTTGATTGTGTAGAAACAAATATTTCCTTAAATTTCCTATCCTATACCAGCAGTAAATTAAAGAATGGGACTAAAATATGTGGTTCCTCACGCGCCAAGCAGCCGAGCACGTATATTTTAGTCACATTCTTTAATTAACTAATGGTACAAAAATTTACATAATATTGCTAATCTTAGAACCTGCTAGTTAAAAGGATGTATGGTTGGATAAGGCCGTATTTGCTAAAACTGACTCTCTGCCAAACAATGTACTGAGAAAAGTACCTTTAGATTTTCAAATTGGTCCCATTCTGCTTCCAAGAGACGGATGTTTTTTACTGCATTCATTTCACATGGTAACATGATTTAATAGGACATTATTATGAGCAACAGAAACATTGACAAAACAGTGTGCAGGCGTAGAGCTGGTACCTGCATCAATGGTTTCAATACTTTCAATGATCTATCCCATATGACTTTTGATAACTACTTTCTGTATGATTATCAAAAATCGAGGTTCCTTTCTTTGCATACATGTACATACTTAAGGAGGTTTTATACATGTATAAATGAATACATTCCCATGTACAAAAATTTATCAGAGTTTATGACCGATGTTTGTTTTACAGTTGTATTAATCAGGCAACTTGGATTTTCTTGCCTATACCTGCTCCTCTTATCTCTACCCTCTGTCAATACTTATTCCTTCATGTAGAGGTCATTTCACGAGATAAGGCAGCTGACAGCTTACCCAGTTTCCTGCATGATCAGTTAGTTTGCGTCTCTACGAACTGTCATCTAGTATGTCTCTAGGAATAACCTTCATCTTGACTTGATCTGAATGTAAATTTGTTAAAAAGCATGGTCACAATTCTACTTCGTTTCTAGTCACTCATGTAAATAGTCAATACATATTAGAGATTATTTCATGAAAGAGGGCCGATGACAGATCATATGGCTTGCTGCGCAAAGACGTGTTTTTGTTTTAACACGCGCAAAAACACAAACTCGTCTCTGCGCAGTAAACAAACCCATCTGTCATCGGCCGACTTTCATGAAGCGACCTCTATAAGAAATCATTTTAATTCAAATAATCCTCAAATGTACCCAAAAAAAAGGCCCTCTTTTTTATTTTCAGTTCCAACTCGCAGTCAGTAATGTAAAATGCAGTGCAGTTTTCTGCGATTTTGGCTTCTTTGTCTATCACTTGTTACGGATGGTGCTTTGAGTAGCACACTCAGATACATTCTCATCTCACAATAAAACAGGTTTTGTTATTTCTCCCAATACTTGAAATCCCAATGTATTAGCAAATCCAACCCATTTCACCAAAAGAGATTTAACTCCAGGACGTAGTCAAGTATTGTCTACAAACTGAATTACATATTTGTGCTAACTCACCATTAGAGTCAACTGCAGATGACTTGATTAGGCAAATATGTATCGGCCTTAATTCAATCGATCCTTTCCTACACCAGAGCAGAAGCATTTTGAGAATTGGGTTTCGACAAGTAGTGGTGCCGCCTTCTGAATTGCATCATAGCCCATCAATGAGCCCTTGATTAGCGACGAATCAAGACTCTTTGCTAAGCAACTTCTGACCAAAGCTTTCTGATGCAATGCACAAGCATGCACCGCTACTTGTCAGAAACCGATACTCAAAATGCTTATGTTCTATCAACCCCTGAAACAGTGCTTTCAACTAAGGGCCCATATATGTATGTCGACTTGACTCTTCCTTGTAAGGAATCATATTGCTAGGTACATTAGATTATAAGTTCATTAGAATGCATGTATTCAGCCTCCTACATGGATGGAAGAGATTGTGGGTTGAAACAATACAATCATCTTGTTCAAAGAGTTTCTTGGGTGACAAAACTAAAAATAAAGCCAGTTCTTAGCTAGAATATAATTGATCAAATGTACTAGCATTTCTGTGGAGAATGACTCAAAATATCAGAGGGAGAGAAATAACTTTTAATTACTCACCTTCCGGGAAAAATTAGCGACGCTTTTCGTGCCTCCTTAGAAGAAATAAGTGCAAACTGCAAACTTCAATTCAAATCAAATGGAGCTACAAGTTTGTCAGAAACATCCAGTCGGGGTAAGGACACATTATGCATAAACTTTGCACAAACACGTTTGAAAACAAAGCACTAGCACTCATAGAAATGTATTTCCCTTCTCTTCATTCATTCATGAAGATTGAGTCTTGAATAACATTTGCACGAGGGAACGAGAAAATTAAATAAGAATGAATCAATGAATCAATGAATTGAAGAAACGCGAAGAAACTTGAGATTCGAGGTTATGGCTCCCAGAGTAAACACTAGAAAATCTGTGACGTAGCCGTCACCTACTGAAATAGGCTCCGCCTCCTGTCCATACCTGTTCTTCCATATACCTTGAGGTCAGTCACTGCGCAGCTTCCTCGTCTCGCTCCGCGGCAGACCGCTGCCCCGCTCCCATCGGTGTCGGTTGAATCGGGGCGAGAAGGAGCGGGAGTTCAAATTAACGTGTGTTTAAATGGGGGAAAGCACTCATTTTAAGTGTAAAGTTCCGGCAGGACACGATGATTTCAATCAAACTAACCGTTTGAAAGTCTTAAACAGAGCTTGTAGATTAGTAGGAGCCCATTCATAAGGCTTTAATAATATTTTTTCTATTTTTAAATTATGTTTAAAGATTAGGTACGAATACCGGCAGATCGGCTTCGCCCGTGATCCGCTGATTCACTGCCGTATCTCATTAATTTTTTACCAAGGGGTGTTATTTTTTGTTTATGCAATAGAGCTGTTGCAAACTTTTGCTACAGGCTTATTAACAGTTGGTAAAGGGGTAATACCCTGTAAAAATAACGATTAGCGCACTAAAAAATCACGAAATCCACTCCTAAACTCACAAAATTCTTTTAAACGCGAGACCTTAATGGCGGCCGGGGCCGCGGTTCTCATTGGGGTTCCCTATCTTCAATCAGCGCCATCTACACGAGATGTTCTCGCAACACCACACAAGAAGAAGAAGAAGCATACAATTGCCATAAGAAAACCGCGGCCTCGGCCGCCATTAAGGTCTCGCGTTTAAAAGCATTTTGTGAGTTTAGGAGTGGATTTCGTGATTTTTTAGTGCGCAAATCGTTATTTTTACAGGGTAATACCCCATTATCAACTATTAATAAGCCTGTAGCAAAAGTTTGCAACAGCTTCATTATTAGACGTCTTTACTTCCATGTGCACGAAATCATAACTCAAAATATGAGAAGAAATCACTGTTAATGGCTGCTAGATTTGCAGTTTGTATACAGCGGCGACACTGCAGACTGCTAAGCAAGCAGCCATTAACCGTAATTTCTTCTTATATTTTGAGTTAAACTTGTGTGTACATGAAGGTAAAGACGTCTAATAACTGCACAAACAAACAATAACACCCCTTGCTAAAGAAATTAATGAGGTACGAGTGAATCAGCGGATCACGGGTGAAGCCGATCTGCCGGTATTCGTACCCAATCTTTAAAAGTCATTTAATAATAGAAAAAATAATATTAAAGCCTTATGAATGGGCTCCTACTAATCTGCAAGCTCTATTAAAGACTCTCAAACAGTTAGTTTGATTGAAATCATCTTGTGTTGCCGGAACTTTACACTTAAAATGAGTGCTTTCCCCCATTTAAACGCACGTTAATTTGAACTACCGCTTCTTTTCGCCCCGATGCGCAGAACGGACGCGTTTTCGCAACCGGAGTGACTGACCTGTAGTATATGGACCTTGGCTGCCTACCTTTCTGCTTCCTTTTCATCTTACCTCTTTTTCCACTTTCCGCTTGTAGACGGGCGCGATTTTTGAAACGCCGGACTGAGGAACGAATCATAGGGTGCGCTCGGACATCCACTGCTTCCCTCTGCTTCTTCCTCCAGTTTCTCGTGTTTCAGAGGGATTTACGATATGAAACGTTGTGAGCCTATAGATTTTTCATCGTAGATTTCATTTTTGACCTTATTTAACATGTTTGGATGACCTGAATGTAGTTTCGTGACCTAAAATGTTCATTATTTCACCGAGTCGATTTGACGATGAGAAACTTATAGCGCATTGTAATCATAAAAACAGGTAAAAATAATTCTAAATGAGTAGAACATGAAAAAAACCATGACGTAATTAATTAAATCAGCAATTTTTGTTTTTTTTTTTTTTGTTTTTTGTTTTTTGTTTTTTTCATTTTGAAACCACCCACGATTGCTGCCATTATATGGTCAGCTATATTCTCAAAAATCTCGAACAAGTTTTTTTGGCCGCTGCGTCAACTATGATTTTATATTAATCGAGCAGCAAGTCTGCTAAAGAGGCGGGATCGTTGAAGTTTTTCCCGAATCCCTTAAAAAATGGAATAACGTGATATATTATGACTCCTTTACATCCGACATTTTTCGGAAATATTATGGCACCAAGAAAAAATCAAAAATATTATGGCGTACACTTTCAGAAAATTAGATGCAAGCGTTGCTCCCGTGATAATTACCGCTGATTGTGACAACTGATTTTGATCGCAATTTGTAGACTAAAAGTGCTTGTTTTGGTGCGTAAAAGCTTACCTGGTCTATGTGTATTTACAAAAAGGACCGCATGAACCGTATCAATATCTTATGAGCTTATCAAAGATAAAGATCCACGCATAGTGCAGCACTGATGAAGAGATCAGAACGCGGCCAGCGGTATGCTCCGTTAAATTAAAAACGACATATCTCGCGAACGATTCCACCTATTTTCGGTTTCTTTCAATTATTAATTATTATTCTTTTTAATTATAGCTACAGATGTTTCTTATCACCTTTAGCTTTTGAGGGACAAAATGGGTCATCTCAGCAGAGTTGGCGTAGCGTGCAATTTGGCAACGTCGTATTGTGTCCATTTAAACCCATGTAAATGATCGTGAACACTTTTGCACTCGATCTTTTCCATACGTTTAAATGGACGCATTACAACGTTGCCACATTGAACCATACGCCACTATGCTCCGCAGAGATGTGTGCGCGCAACGACAGGAGGCAGTTTCGGTAAAAACGACATAACTCACAAATGGCTCAACCAATCTTCTATTTCTTTAGTTTATGTGAAAGGTGAGAGTAAATACAGCAAAAACTTGTACATATATAACCGCTCTTCCACTCTTATTTTTGGAGTTGAAAGATCGCGAAGCTTACGTTATGGACACCCCTCGTAAAAGACGCCCCATTTTTGGGAGCTTTTTTTTTTTTTTTTTTTTTTTTTTTTTTTTTTTATACAAAAGTAACGATTTATGCCGAAAATGCAAGAAAATGCAGGAAACAATGGCTGATCCATAAACTACAGATATCAGTGCATACTCCTATGCCAATATTTCCGGCGGGCACAATCGGGTAAGTATTTTTAAGTCGGTCTACTTTTTTCATTTCACCTTTTTGAGAGGTCTATACGTTTAGGGGGGTCATTAGGCACTTTAAATTCAAGTAATTATTAAAAACTATACATCAACGTGTTTCTTAGGGTAAGGAGATTAAGCTTAAATAATTAGAATTTACCCTCAAGTACCTCACGAGAAAAAAAAAAATCAAGAACACAAGTGTCAGTGATGGAGGTCAAATTCAAGAGTGCAGGCGTGCACACCGACTTTATAGAACAGCACTGGATTAAAATTGGAGACGGGAATTGTAAAAAAAGGTCTGTACCATAAAATATAGCTCAAAAGGAATTCATTTTTGCCACAGAAGTGGCCATTTGCCCGAATCGCCCATGTCCGACCATTTACATTGGCTCGTTCCAGTGTGCGCCGCAACTGCACCCTACCTAGTCGACTATGGGCTCTATCTGTAGGTGAGGATATGAACTATTCATTTCTCTAACTCCCGATAGAATGCGCGGCGATGTCAATTTTTGGCGGAAGTGCAAAGAGAAATGAAAAGTTGCATGTTTTGTTTACATTATTCTCTCTGTGTACGCTTTTAGTTCCCACTTGTCGCATGCAATTCGCACGCCGGGCACTGTTTTTGATCAAGAAGTTTTGACGGAGGACGGACTTACTGACAAACAGGACATATCACAGGATGTAATTTCAACGTCCTTAAAGGATGCTAATTCAGCATACTATGACATTATCAAATCAACAGCCGTATAATGTTCATACTATGAAATTATCAAATCAACAGACGTCCATTGCAACGTTACAAAAATATTTTGTTACATTGACAAATTGTGTTGCTATTTTAAATAATTTCGATGCCAGTGTTACAAAAACAATGTGTCATTTCAGCACATAATAATCGATGTTAGTTCAACATACGGTTTTTGTTGAAATATCATAAAAAACATTTAAATTTACATTTTTGCTGCCAAACCAGCCGACTGTTATCGATGTCGAAAGAGCATCTTTACAAACCGTTCAAGCTACATCGACAGGGTACAAAACTAACCTTCGGGACGACTATTACTGCAGAAAAACGCTATGTTATTCGAGGGACTAAAATGGATGTTCCCGCAACACCTCTTTTTTTTCAGTGTATTGACAAAAAATACTGACTTTAGTTAAAACGTGAATGGATGATATGATAATTTGAAAGTAATTAATCATGAACTCCTTTGGTTGAAAAATAAACTGGTCAAGAATTTTTGGTCATTTGTGATTGAAAAACTGATTTCCGTCTTCTGCGCATGTAAGTATTTTGTTTGTTACAGAGAAACGAACTGGTTTCCCTGTCACCTTCCAAGAAAATCAGGTCGCAAGGAAGTGGCAGGGATCCGTTGCCGCTTCGCGAGGAAACCAGCACGTGTTGAGTCGTGTTCCTTGCGGCTCGCAAGGGAATCGGATGCATGGAAATCAAGTCGCAAGGAAGTGGCAGAGTTCCTTATCGCTTCGCGAGGAAATCAGCATGTGTTTCTTGCGGCTCACAAGGGAATCGAATGCATAAAAATCAAGTCGAAAGAAATTCCGGTGTTCCTTGTCGCTTCGCGGGGAAATTAGAACTTTTCCTTGCCACTTCGCAAGGAAAACAAATGACAAGGAAATTGCAGAGTTCCTTGTTGCTTCGCGGGGAAATTAGAACGTTTTCCTTGCCACCTCGCAAGGAAATGGCAAAGTTCACTGCACTATGGCCGGAAAATCACTGATTTACCTGCAAAATGGCAGGGAAATCACTGATTTCCTTGCAAATCGGCAGGGAACATTTTTAGCAGGGATCGACTGCGCTAAGGAATGTATTGAAAAGAAGTGTTAGAATTTGCACAACTAACCGCAAACCAATCTTCCTTCTGAAGCTAGCATATTCTTAGATCCATTTGATCAAGTATTAATTCAGTTAGTTAAACAAGTTCTTGATTTTCCCTGTTTCTTTTTTTCAGATACATTCACTTAAATAAATTCAACTTGATGATTCCTGCAATAATATTAGTACCATGTCTTTGATTTAAAAAATTTTGAGAGGCAAGCAAAATTGTCTGATTTCTGAAGGGATCCATGGGTACCCGCACTCATTTAGAATGTAATTGTAGTTCCAAGAAAGCAATGATAAATGGAAAAATACTTGGAATTTATAGGAAATTTAAAGAAAAATAGTTGAAAAAATAAATGTGCGCGCTGAATTCATTTGTGGAATTTTTTTTTCTCTCCCTCTTGGGGATTAAGAATTTCTAAGCCCACATTTTATTTTGATAATTATTTATTTTTTTATATATCTTTTGACTTGTTGGTTTATTTTCCCCCTCATATTTTTTTTTTTTTTTTTTTTTTTTTTTTTTTTGGAAGAGTTTAGTTAAGTTCTATTTCCAATTGATCTGTCAAGTACTTGAATTTTGTGACAGTAGAAATCGTTGTCGGGTGGTGTAGGTAGTGATTAGGATGTTAGGCTAAGAAGTCGTCGGTCCCGGTCCGAATCCCGGGCGAGGCAGTTGAAATTGACATCTAATTCCACACCGGTAGTATTTTTGCAATATTTCATGGTTTTTTACAATAATTAGGATCATAAACCGAGTATTTTCAGCTGTGAGACACGATTTGTTTAAATAAATACAAATCAGCAAATAAATGAAAACCCAGAACGGAGACTGGCCGATTGTGAAAAGGATTTACAGCCAGTGATAAAAATGATGTTAGGATACGATGAAAATTTCACGCGACGCCCTTGTGCCCTGAACTGAGCTCAGATTGTGGCCGCTCTGATGGTGTTTTTATTGACTTTACGAACTTGTTTTTCAACTGAAGCGCTTCAATAATCAAATGTTCGACTTTAGGCATTGAAAAAGGACTTAAAAGCGATCATTTTAGACATTTTGCGAATTTTTGTAACCTCAAAGAGTTGGCTCTTCTATTCGCTTCGATCGCGTGGGTTCGAGCAAATTTTATTTTTACCAATTTTGACATTTTTTTTTCGACTGTATTGGTAAAATACACAAACGTTCGATTTCAGATGTTGAAAGCAGACTTAAAAGCGGTGATTTTAGCAATCTTTCCAGTATATTTGGTGAAGTCCCACATCGACTTTTTTAACCTCAAAGTTGGGTCTTCCTTAATTTCGGCCGACTTTGAGTAATTTTTTCAACTAGAAAAAATTGCTCAGGCGATCCAATTTTTTTGAGCAGGTACTTTTAGTAGTGTACTTAAAGCTTGAAAAGTATGAATTTTTTCTACAAACGCTATTCTATTTAAAAGAATTATCAAAAATCGGAAAAATTGCAATAGGGTCACCAAAGTTCAAATAGGTATTCAACCCCCTAAACCTTTAATTATTGATATACGAGCTGAAGCAATGAAAAGAGGACGCAAAATGCATCAAAATGAGACCTCAGCCGTATCTTTCCGTTGAACATTAAGGTTGTGGCACGCATTCAAAGATGAGCCTAAAATCGGAATTTTTGAATTTCCGGTTGCCTATATCTCAGGGGCCGTAAGCTAAAAAAATATGAAAAAATTCCGTTTTGAGCTACTGAAAGTAGTTACAATCACCACACCAAATATTCCCTAAATCTATGACTAGGCAGCACAGGCGCTGGTTGATTTGATATGGAATGACCCAACTATCTTCTGAGACTAACAAGGGGAGGCTCAGAAGTCGCCGCCTCCGATTTTGAAAACAATTACACGAAAATGTAGCTAAACTGAAACTATTAGACACGTGTTTCTCACTTTTTGCCAATGGGCCTTCCTAAAGCGTCAGGAATTTTTTGAAAGTTGCCGAAATTCACGTAAAATACCCGCGCGGAGAGCGTTCCAAATATTTACGTGAATTTCGGCAACTTTCAAAAAATTCCTGGCGCTTTAGGAAGGCCCATTGGCAAAAAGTGAGAAACACGGGTCAAATAGTTTTACTTTAGCTACATTTTCGTGCAATTGTTTTCAAAATCGGAGGCGGCGCGGGCGACTTCTGAGCCTCCCCTTGTAAGTTTAAAACCATATTTTGTTTCACTTAAACTAGACCCTTTGAACTTCATTTCTGAGAAGTATCTTAGATACCAGTCAATTTTTTCATAGGTAAACAGCCCTTTGAAACAACCTCTGACAAAGTTGTACGCGGGGAAGGGTAGAGGGGGCCTAGACGCTAGCGATGAACGGAGAGAGCAGGGACTCGGCAGCTCCGTTCGGCTCTTCTCGGCAATATTCGGCATTGTCCGGTGGTCTTTCACACGCTTCTGATTAAATCAGAGGAATGGAGGTCCTCTCCCCATAGTGAGAAAGGGGAATCGAGTACCTGGCTTTCTCTAGACCTTAGAATCTTTCTTCTAACAGTTCTAATCTAAGCCGCAACCAGCGCTAGCATTAGCAGCGCGCCACAAATGAAATGTGAAAAAACGCGTTGGCGCCACTCAGTTCACAGTTGTACTTGTACAGTGGGTTGTGCGGGCTCTGTGGGCTTGTAGGCGTGACGCGCGTTCGACGAGGCTTCATCGGTGACAGTCTCTTTTTTTTGTATTTTGCGATCTTTCATTTCGCGATTTTTCAATCTAACAAAATGATGAAAGTGTTGCGGTATTCAGCAAGAAATGTGCTCGTATAGTGAAAGTTAGCCAATGATTATGGATAATGTCATTTCCTGGGAAGAACGTGGTATGTGATTTGGTCAAAACACCGACGAACACGCGAAAAAGGGAGATAAATGTAAGTGTAAAACTATTATTATTATTATTATTATTATTATTATTTTTTTTTTATTATTATTATTTTTTTTTATGTCCTGAAGTAGACTTGATTGCAAATTTTCACTAAATTAATCATAATTTTTTAGTATGTATAAGTAACGAAAGTCTTCGCCTTAATTCCCATAATTATATCTTTTTTATTACTTATCTACCTACTTACCAGATAAAATTATCAAAACCAATCTGAACACCCTCCCCTCTCCCTCCCTTTTTGCTATTTCAAACGTCAAACAATTTGGATTTCCCCATTTTTCGTGGTTTAAATTCTCTGCTAGAACTTTTTGTTGTTGTTTTAACAGTTTTTTTTTATCGGTGGGCGGGGGGGGGGGGGTGTTGTCATTTGTAAATTTTTACATCCTGACCTCCATTACATCATGAACTCAGTTCCGAAAGAATCGGTGCAGTTTCCTGGAGAAGATATTTCTTATTTTATTATTTCACTTTTAACTGGTCATCAAATCTAACTTCATCATGGACTGACAGTTTCGAAAGAATCGGTGCAGTTTCCTGGAGAAGATATTTCTTATTTTATTATTTCACTTTTAACTGGTCATCAAAGCTAACTTTTCATATTGATACGCAAGTACCTACTTAAAATCCAAAATTCTTTGTTTTGATTGGAGACGCGCGACAGGGCTGTGCTAAGGAACCTCGGCCGGAGGGTTGTCCAGGGGGTCTGCGGATCCCCCCTCCCCCTTGACACCAAACTTTGACCCCTGAAAAGGCAATTTTTTGCGTTTTTAGAGAGATTTTACTTCTTGTTGACCTTTGGAGAACCTCCCCATCCCCTTGTCAATTTTCGGACGACCCCCCCCCCCTCTCGGAAAGTACCTGGCTACACCGCGCTACTGAGTGATAACTGAGATATGACGTTGACGAAAACGTAATACGCTAATCTAATCCATTCTATAATGCTAATCATCAGTGACTAGGAATTTGTTTGGAACTCCGACAAAAATTGTCGGACTGATGTCAATATGAAGCGAGGTTATGGATACAAGTACATTGACACTCAAATGGTGCTTTCGGCTTTAATTTTGTCTCGCGATGTATTTTTCGCGCAATGGATCGTCGTCCCCGCGATGGATTGTCCGACGTGGATTGTCCGGCGATGGATTGTCCAGAGACCACTTTCTGGCTGACGCCAGAAATCTGCTATGCGTATGGTTATAGTTGTACAGTACTTTTTTTCCGTGCAGTCATTATTTTGCCTACACCCTGAAATTTGAAGGAGCGGGGGTTTTGCGGTAAAAGCAATGCCTTGCAGTTCTTACCTAAAATCTACCCTCCATCAAATTCATACATTGTAAATATTGCTTCGATCACAATCCGTTTCATCGGCCGCATCAAACAATTAAGTAGTTAACTGTTCGTACAGGAAGGTAATCGTTTTGCCTACCTGTGTAATTGAAGGCGCTTATTACGACCATAAACGTAATTGCTACTAGCTTCATTCCAATATAGGTGAGTGGCTGGCTTGCTGACTTTGCTTTTTTGGAATTAATTAATGGGGATGGTGGGGAAACAAGTGAACTGTAAAGGGGGGGGGGGTGTCGTTATAATATAGTATCTCTAATAATACAATGGCTTCCCAGGGAAGGTTTCAAAGAAATTTCAACTCGAAACAGAGTTTGACACAATTTCGATCAAGTCAGAAGCGGAAAATTCAAAACTGATCATCAATTAGATGTCTATTTAATGTTTTAAGAAAGCACATATTACTTAGAAGTCAATGAGATTCCTGGATTTTAAAATTCCCGCATCGTCACTGATGCTTGCTCGTGACTTTAAAGGATGGGGTATCGGCGCGAAAAACTGTGACTACGGATCTAAGGGGGAGGGGACTTTCCGAATTTCCTCCGTATCAGCTTACGCAATAGAATCTATCCTCAGGCGCGCGGCGGTTCAATTGAACCACTGAATAATCGATACTTCTGCATAGATTCAAACTGAAGAAAAACGATAGTCCATATGGTCGATTTTCGATTGTTTTCGAGTCGCCAAGGCGGATGCCAGACTATTGTGGCCCATACACCGGAAACGTGGGTTTATTTTTCTTAAAAATGGCAACGTTGCAGTTGGTGGGAATGCACCTGATACGATTCAGATGGAAAAACGCATATGATGTATCGTCACATTCGATACTCCTATACGCAACGCGCAGTAATGCATACCTACCTTTATACTGCCTCACCATCAGCTCTGCCTGTTTGATTTATTGCTACTCGATATGTATCAGATATCCACAATAAAGTATCGAATATAAAACGAGGATTGGATATCTGATGATTGTCGAACGGACGGTAAATTTTTTGAATACTCGGCAAGTAAGAATTGGAAGGTTCAAAGGCGTGGGGAAAGTAATTAGAATCAACCAAACCTTTCAAAAATTCTGAAAATGACTTGCATTAAAATAATTTTACTGCAAACATTTAAAAAAGAGAGATTACGTAAAAAACATTTACATACTGCATCATTGATTTTCCCCAATTTTTACAATAAGAATTTGCAGCTGCATGAGAAATATTACGCCCGCTTTAGTTCCGTCAGATACCTGTAACAAACTCTTCCTGTTTCCAGTTATCGCGTTTTAAATAAGAACATTTTAATATTTCCTTCAACGACCAACTTCACTCTGATATATGAGTACGTTTCTTTATACTATGAGGTTAAAAAAAGAGGCAAACCAAACGTCCCGTGTTGGCGCCTCTTGAGGATAGAGCTTACATGAGTTACCATCAGTGGCGTCGCGAGCCATCTGGCAACAATGTAACTGCTCCATTTAAACTCATTAAATATATCGAATTTTCCTTGTGCACTGTGCACCACCTGAATTCGATCTTTTACATGAGTTTAAAAGGATTGAATACATTGTTGCCAAATTGCACGCGACGCCACTGGTTACCATTGATTGTGCGGCCCCTCTATTGCTACAGATCGTCAGTGTTGCCAGATTGGGGTGAAAAAGCCGTACGCTTTACATTGATTTAAATGGGGACGATACGGCTTTTTACCCTCGATCTGGCAACACTGCAGATCGTCGATCTATGGGAGGGGGAATGGGGTGACGTAATGCAATACATCGAATGAAATCCGATACTTCTGAGGGTTTCAAATTCAGATACCGTTTCTTCCAGATATTTGATCTCAAACCTTACTATTTGATACCCAGTGCCACATAGTTGATGTATAACAATATAACCTAGAATAAATATTTCGTTCTCATCTACGTTGGATACCCTGTTGCAGTAGCGTCGCGTGCCATCTGGCAACAATGCAACAGCTCCATTTAAACTCAGTAAATATATCGAATTTTCCTTGTGCGCTGCGCACCCCCTGAATTCGATATTTTACATGAGTTTAAATGGATAGAATACACTGTTGCCAAATTGCACGCGACGCCACTGCCCTGTTGAAAATCAAATCTCTACAGTGTAAGAAAGTATCGCTATGTGCGTTTGCTCGCGAACTGACCTTTTAACCAACCAAATAAGTATTGCTCTTTTTTCATTCCAACACACTTTTTCAAGTGACAAAGCATTCGATCGACCAAAATTTTGGATAGTTCTATTTAGAACCATGAAAAATATCGAACGATCTAGGAATCAGTCATGATTTTTAAATTCGACTTTTTGTACTGATTCAATTTGAATAAACACAATGTTGAGAACACACAATATGAGAAAATGTGAAGGTTACCTAGTTGAATGGTCCTCTGGCTCTATGCTTCAATTTCCACATGTTATGAGATCCGCACCATTTTACATACATACATTAGCATACACGGAGATTCATGGATCATTCAAATACATATAGATGATAAATAATAATAAAATATATGCCGGATGACTATCTAAAAAAAAAGAACCCACCCTAAATATCTCGAAATCTAAGAAAAATCTCGTAAATCGCTGGCTTGGGGGGCGGACCGGCGGACCCCCATACAAATCGTAATCCTCTTACGGTGACCCTATTTTTGTATGGAATTTCCAATAAGAACTTAAAATTGACATTTTTCGACGCAAACCGGACATCAATCCGTGAATTCGTTTTCAAATGGCAAGCGAATAACAAAGTAACAAGTAGACCCATTTTCAAAAATCCATAACTTTACGATAAAAAGACCGAAAGACTTCTACTTTACGTTGAAAGATTTCAAATTGTAATTAGTTTTGAGAAAAAATAGAACATACATTGTTTATACCTTGGTTGCCACGAAAATTACATTTTTTTCGACGAGTAATTTTTTTCCGTGGTGGAATGGTTGCCGCACGAGAAAATTGAAGGGGCTTTTTAATTTCGATAAATGATTTCAACTCGAGCTTTCAATAAATTCGATTCTGAAACATAAACTTGAGCGAATGAATTACCATTTGAGAGCTTTTACCTCTCTACTCAATCAATATTTATTACTTTTCCGTGCCTCAAAATTGAAAAGCACCTTCAATTTTCTCGCGTGCGGCACTCATCCTAACTCAAAAAAATTGCATGTTGAAAACTTGAGGTAGTTTCAGAAGTGTAGACACACCTAGACCGATACTCTTTGGCATTTTCTTTGGCATCAAGGATATATTATAGGAAAATTATATCTTGTATAACACGATTTGTGTCCCTCGTTTGTTTACAATCGTCAAAATATGTCGAAGTATAGTTTGATCGGGAGTAAATGCACTGATAGTGTTCAAGAGACAAGTGCGGCGTTTTGCCGCGCTATCAAGGTGATGACTGTAAGTTGCGGTCGGGGGCACAGAAAAAATAAAACTAAACAAAAAAAACAAAAAAATGTTCCTCAAAGTTGTAACATGATAATTTTACGAGTGGGTTTGTTTTGTCGGACGAGTGTCATGTTACGAAATTGAAGCGGATGAGGAGGACCCGCCGGGACAAGAAGAACGAGTTGAGTTCATCAACAGTGTTGTCAAATCTCAAAGAAGAAACATGCATGATTTTCATGTAGGCCTATGGGATGTACTCATTCTAATACAACTAAGGCGTGTAGATTAGAGTTAGCTTCTATAGAGTTAGACTAGAGAGAAAAGCTTATAGCTTTGTGAAGGAGGTGCCCTCAGCTATACGTGAGGAGGTGTGGGGGGACGGGGTCCTCATCATTACACTGCTTTTGTCAGTGGCAGATACACCTTTCAGGACCTTCTGATAAAAAAAATCGGGAGGGCCCTCCAAATTGATCAGTACACTGGTTCACATAAATTACCGCCGATTTTTGATTTTTCAACCCTTTTGTTCGACCCACACGCCGCGAGTGGCGCCCATGGGCGTAGCTACTATGGACCAGCCCCCCCCCCCCCGAGAATCTGACTTTGAAAAAAAATGCAGTAAGAATTGAAAGGAAAAAAATATTGTAAAACGCAAAACGAAATTAATAAACACTGTTAATAGGCATGAAATATTTTTACTTTCGGTGATTAAGCAGAGTACATTGACGAGAGGGGAATCCGTTCAAAAGGTCCTTTTCTTCTCCTTTTTCCCTTTTAATTCGTGTTCTACGATCGATGTTTTTATTATTTGAATTTACGATTAGGAAAAAATCAAATTGTAAGATTAGTTTTTTCTAATTAGATCCATTTATTGTTTTTCGTTTTTTGTAAATTTTAATTTACTTATATAGCTAACAAAATTATTGTTTTTCGTTTTTTTTTGGGGGGGGGGGCAAAGGAACATAAAATGACACTTTGCGCGCGTGTCTATGTTCTTATCATTAGCCTGAAATCAAGTCTTAGAACGACTAAATTGGCAAAATTTCCTGGAGAGGGGGGCGCGCTTACCCTCCCGCCAGTCGGATTTCGGAACTCCCTCCCCTCCCCCACAGAAAATTTGTCAAGGCGGCGCCGCGCCGCCTCTGGTCAGCAGTCACCTCGCTTTGTGGCCTTTTCAGGGATATCGTATCACCACTTCCCGCCTCTTCTACGTTCGACCTGAAAGTTGTTGGTCGGACATTTCGAGCTTGAACTCGGCAATTATTGCAGGTTAAATCGTTTTATCAGACAAAGCCTGGGAACTTCCCCTCATCAGCTTTTATTCAGTTAGTTAGTTTTTTTCTTTTTTCTTTCTCACTACCCACAGGGTAGAGAAAGTATTGAAATAATGAAACATTTAAAAATTGAGCTAGTTTCATGTCTCAGAGTTCTTTGCTTTATCTTCATTTTTCTTTTCGTTTGTATAAATCTTAAAAAAAAAAAAAAAAAAAAAAAAAAAAAAAAAAAAAAAAAAAAAAAATAATAATTATAAATCATGCCTTTTTGAATGGATCTCCACTTATTGTGGATATCCAATGAATTGAAGGGCCTCCTTCCATGACCAGATTAACTATTAGGCTGGCTAGGCTATAGAGCCTAGGGCACACGATTTTCAGGTGCGCAAAATTGGGAGGGGGCGAAGAAACCTCATTACATGAAAAATGGCTCGATGATAGTGGAGAAGCAAAAGCAAACCCAAAAAACAATGAATCCAACAAATAGAAAAGGTCATCATACCTTTTTAAAGCCCCTTTTTAAAGCCCCGGGCCCTCCCCTGATTTTGAACCCACGGACCGACCATCGGCGCAAGTAAACATTTAGCCTAGCTAGACCTCTAGGTGGGATTTTTACGCCTTAACGACACAAGTGTGTCCGGCTGTTATGAACGTAAAACCAGGTTTCCTCATCACAATATACCTCTTTCTCACCCCTCTCGCTAGATTTTCCATGTTATTTGACCCGCTGATTTCAAATTCGGTCTTAGTTTTTACTCAAAACTCATACTTCTTCTGGAATTTCGAATTTTTTGCTAAGAAGATGTAATTTCGAATTTACGTAAAATCCAGGCCAATTTAATGAAAACTGATAGCATTTTTGAAATCAGCGTCTCAAAAAACGTTAGGTTATGACGATGAAGTGAAATTGAAGGCGGAAAATGATTCTAAAACACTAAAAATTACTGATGGATGGTAAATGCCGCGGACACATTCTGCCGTTTTGGATGCTTACTTTCTAGGTAGGGTTAATCCGGCTTTGCCTCTCTCTTTCTTGTCTCTTATGCAGATTTCAATAATCATATGTGGCAGCTAGGGTTGAATTGCTCACGATACAAGATTCACGAATAGCCCTTGCCCCACCTGTTGGGATTCAGATTGGGAGTTGGGACTCGGGGTGGGTAAAACGCCGCGCGCCGCGCCAAGAGGTTAGGTTAGGGAGAGAAACATAACACACTCACACACAACACACCACACCGAAGGATCGTGTTTCAACGCTCATGATGGCTCTAGAGTTGCGCGCTTTTTCGTACGTCTTTGCGATCGTGTGTGCTTGTATGTGTGAGTGTTAGCAGCGCCACGCGATGCGGTGTTCTAATACACTCACCGAACACTGGATGCTTTCTTGGCTCCTACCCAGAGCCTCTTTCCAAATATATAACTGTTCCTAGAGCATTTGAGCCCCCTCAGTTTTTCTCCACCACCTCGCGCGCTCATCTAGCGGCAGCCACTGCCGCGCCACCTCTCCGAGGTTGCCTAATCGTCATCGATACATTTTTTTCCCCCTCGCCACCAACGAGCTGTACCTGAAGAAAGGATTTATGAGACGTGATTTTGACAGTGGCGGCTCATGCTACTTGGCAACAATGTCTTTACTCCATTAGAATCTATGTCGAACAATCGATTGCTGGTGGAGCGCTGCTTCACTTTCGAATCGATTGTTTTACATGCAATCAAATGGAGTGAAATCATTGTTGCCAAGTAGCACGAGCCGCGACTGGATTTTGGAACACCAAGGAGACAGCCATGATGGCTATCTCTCATGGACATTTTTACTTGGGCTCGGGTTGTTCTCTCAATTTTTCTGTAACCATTAAAGTTTGAAAAAAGGAAAAATAAATAAATAAATAAACTGTAGAGAATACCCTACGAACACTTTCTCACATCAAACTGAATCTAATGGAGACCCCCAGACCCCCCTTAAAAATCCTTGGGAAGACCTCCAGACCCTCTTTTGACATTCTGGGGGAGACCTAGTGGCGCCGCGCGCCGTCTGGCACCAATGCAACTGCTCCATTTAAACTCATTAAATATATCGAATTTTCCTTGTGCACTGTGAACCCCCTGAATTCGATATTTTACATGAGTTTAAATGGATAGAGTACATTGTTGCCGAATTGCACGCGACACCACTGGAGACTCCTCCACCCCCTTTTTTATTTTTATCCAAATCCAAAGATCCATTTTTGAAATATTTAAATTTTTCCCTCTTTTGACCCATTTTTCAATGGAAACCATCTTACATCCATAACTAACCTTTAAAAAAAAAAAAAAAAAAAAAAAAAAAAAAAAAAAAAAAAAAAAAAAAAAAAACCCTCTGGAGAATGTTAAAAGCGACATCTCTGCAAAATTTGGATGCATATGGATTGATAGTTCAAAAGTTTGGATTTCACGTTTTATGGCCACGGACTGACAGACAGACGCCACAGAAACTGTGCGCATTCACACCTCCAAGCCACATATGGCTAAATAATATTGTAACGTCATGGGTGAATATTCTTTAGGATAGTACTAAGCATGATGAGACCCAATTATTTTGTAACTATCATGATTTACTCAGTCGTAGTGGGCCAAGTATCGAAACAAAATAAATTGAAAATCTCTTCGCCGCGCCATTGCAATACTTTCTCTATTTCTAACTTTGTTAGAAGTAAGTACAAAAAAAGTTGTGACGGATCCATTTGAACTTGGTTTTAAATGAAAGTACAAGTGTTTTAGGGTGGCTATCTGGACACAAAAATCGACATAACTGTTTCTTTCGGAAGGATTTTCACAACAAAGAAACTGACACATAACAGAAACAAGCAAAATATTGTCTCACCATGTATTAGAATCCTGCTTCCAGATAGCTTCACTATGAAACACTTGTATTTTCATATAAAACCAATTTCCACTGTAAGAAAAAACAAGCAGATAGTTCTGACACTACAGTGTCAGAGAAGGCGCACCTTGAGCAAATTTGGTCCTCATGAGTCAAATTCCATTTCCACCATCTCAAAAATAATGTGTCCAGCAAAAAACCGGGTCCGAACCTGGATGCGGCGAGTGGGTAGGGGTTAGGACCACTACATACGATCTTATATGGGACAAACCCTTCGAATATTCCACCACCTCAGAAAAAATTGTCCAGCAAAAGTGAGGGTCCGAACCTGTGTGCGGCGAGTGGGGGGGGGGGTGTAGAACCCCTACAGACAATCTTAGAACAATCCCTCCGAATTTTCCAACATCTAAAAAAAATTGTCCAGCAAAAGTTAGGGTCCGAACCTGTGTGCAAGAGTGGAGGAGGGGGGG
>VMOF01000002.1:30230209-30412709 GCA_011764245.1 Trialeurodes vaporariorum
GCGCTCATCTAGCGGCAGCCACTGCCGCGCCACCTCCCGGGGTTCCCTAATCGTCATCGATACTTTTTTTTTTCCCCCTCGCCACCAACGAGCTGTACCTAAAGAAAGGATTTATGAGAGTGATTTTGACAGTGGCGGCTCATGCTACTTGGCAACAATGTCTTTACTCCTTAGAATCTATGTCGAACAATCGATTGCTGGTGGAGCGCTGCTTCACTTTCGAATCGATTGTTTTACATGCAATCAAATGGAGTGAAATCATTGTTGCCAAGTAGCACGAGCCGCGACTGGTTTTTGGGAACCCAAAGGGAGACAGCCATGATGGCTATCTCTCATGGACATTTTTACTTGGGCTCGGGTTGTTCTCTCAATTTTTCTGTAACCATTAAAGTTTAAAAAAAGGAAAAATAAAATAAAAAAACTGTAGAGAAACCCTACGAACATTTTCTCACATCAAACTGAATCTAATGGAGACCCCCAGACCCCCCTAAAAATCCTTGGGAAGACCTCCAGACCCTCTTTTGACATTCTGGGGGAGACCTAGTGGCGCCGCGCGCCGTCTGGCACCAATGCAACTGCTCCATTTAAACTCTTTAAAATATTCGAATTTTCCTTGTGCACTGTGAACCCCCTGAATTCGATATTTTACATGAGTTTAAATGGATAGAGTACATTGTTCCCAAATTTGCACGCGACACCACTGGAGACTCCTCCACCCCTTTTTTATTTTTATCCAAATCCAAAGATCCTTTTTTGAAATTTTTAAAATTTTTCCCTCTTTTGACCCATTTTTCAATGGAAACCATCTTACATCCATAACTAACCTTTAAAAAAAAAAAAAAAAAAAAAAAAAAAAAAAAAAAAAAAAAAAAAAAAAAACCCTCTGGAGAATGTTAAAAGCGACATCTCTGAAAAATTTGGATGCATAGGGATTGATAGTTCAAAAGTTTGGATTTCACGTTTTATGGCCACGGACTGACAGACAGACGCCACAGAAACTGTGCGCATTCACACCTCCAAGCCACATATGGCTAAATAATATTGTAAAGTCATGGGTGAATATTCTTTAGGATAGTACTAAGCATGATGAGACCCAATTATTTTGTAACTATCATGATTTACTCAGTCGTAGTGGGCCAAGTATCGAAACAAAATAAATTGAAAATCTCTTCGCCGCGCCATTGCAATACTTTCTCTATTTCTAACTTTGTTAGAAGTAAGTACAAAAAAATTGTGACGGATCCATTTGAACTTGGTTTTAAATGAAAGTACAAGTGTTTTAGGGTGGCTATCTGGACACAAAAATCGACATAACTGTTTCTTTCGGAAGGATTTTCACAACAAAGAAACTGACACATAACAAAAACAAGCAAAATTTTGTCTCACCATGTATTAGAATCCTGCTTCCAGATAGCTTCACTATGAAACACTTGTATTTTCATAAAAAACCAAATTTCCACTGTAAGAAAAAACAAGCAGATAGTTCTGACACTACAGTGTCAGAGAAGGCGCACCTTGAGCAAATTTGGTCCTCATGAGTCAAATTCCATTTCCACCATCTCAAAAAAATGTGTCCAGAAAAAAACCGGGGTCCGAACCTGGATGCGGCGAGTGGGGGGGGTTAGGACCACTACATACGATCTTATATGGACAAACCCTTCGAATATTCCACCACCTCAGAAAAAATTGTCCAGCAAAAGTGAGGGTCCGAACCTGTGGCGGCGAGGGG
Source organism: Trialeurodes vaporariorum (assembly GCA_011764245.1). Lineage (NCBI taxonomy): Eukaryota > Metazoa > Arthropoda > Insecta > Hemiptera > Aleyrodidae > Trialeurodes > Trialeurodes vaporariorum. The sequence goes on from VMOF01000002.1 coordinate 30,231,939, forward strand.
GGGGGGGGGTGTAAACCCCTACAGACAATCTTAGAAAAATCCCTCCGAATTTTCCAACATCTAAAAAAAATTGTCCAGCAAAAGTTAGGGTCCGAACCTGTGTGCAAGAGTGGAGGGGGGGGGGGGGCCATTACGGACAATCTTAGGACAATCCCTTCAAAATTTCTAACAACTCAAAAAAATTGTCCAGCAAAAGTTTGGGTCCGAACCTGTGTGCGGCGAGTGGGGGGGGGGTGTAGAACCACTACGGACAATCTTAGAACAATCCCTCCGAATTTTCCACCATCTAAAAAAAATTGTACAGCAAAAGTCCAAGTTCGAACCTGTAAGCAGCGGTGGGGGGGGGGCCACTACGGACAATCTAAAACCCTTCGAATTTTCCAACATCTAAAAAAAATTGTCCAGTAAAAGTTAAGGTCCGAACCTGGCGCGGCGGGGGGGGGGGGGGGGGGGGTAGAACCACTTCGGACAATCTTAGAACAATCCCTTGGATTCTCAAAAAATCATCTCAAAAAAATTGTCCGGCGAAAGTTTGGGTCCGAACCGGTGTGTGGTGTTTGGGGGGGGGGGGGGGGAGGTTAGGACCACTACGGACAATCTTAAACCATCCCCTCAGATTTTCCACCATACAAAAAGTTCGGGTCTGAACCTGTGTGCGTCGTGGGTGGGGGGGGGGGGGGGGACCATACGGACAATCATAGAACAAATCCTTCGAATTTCCTACTGCACATCACTAAACGCACGTAATAAACAATCAAATACTCATAAAACAATTTTAAACCCCCCTTTAGTAAAAAGGTAGTCAACGATATAGTATATCCCGCAAAATAGGGACATGAAAAAGTGATCGGTAGTAAGAAGAAATCGGACCCCCAAGAATCGATTTTTTTTCATGATGTTTAGAGTAGAGAAAAACAATGTTGCCATATTCCATTAGCTGGCACCGTTCTTTGGTTCCCCGGTAAAAAATTTGAACGTGAAGTGTGATGCCAAGTAAAACAAAGGACGCCATGGCAAAACGTAAGAAAAGATGAAGAAGTTACAGTGAGTAAAAAGACATCTCTCCTAAATGTCCCCATGACGTCCCACGACTGGTGACAAAGCATTTGATCCGCGCACAATGGACGAAATACGTTAATCAAATCTCGAAATGAAAAAAAATAAACTGTAGGGAATACCCTACGAACACTTTCTCTCATCACTTTTATCTGAGGGAGACCCCGGCCCCCCCTCCCACCACTAAAGAATTCTGGAGGAGACCCCCTAACCCCCTAAAGAATTCGGGGGGAGACCCCCAGACCCCCTTTAGAATACTAGGAGAGCCCCCCAAAACCCCCCCTTTTAAAATGCTGGGGGATACCTCCAGCCCCCCCTTTAGAATTCGGGGGGAGACCCCCAAAACCCCCCCAAAATTTCAAATATTTTCACCTCCGGACATAATATTTCTGCCTTCAATCCGAAGAGTTTGCAATTTTGTAGAGAAGCTGTAGGAATAGTTGCCTTTTTTGTTATTTGAAGGCTAATTGAGAGCCTTAATCTGATGTTGCTTATAACAGGGTTTAGAGTAGGTAATTCAAGATTCCAATAAGTTTTTATTCTTTGAGCTGCATTCATTATATTTGCTCTTTGTTCTTTTTTTGGGAGTTTCTTTTTTCCCTTATTTTTATGGGAGGTCGAAATGTACTGATTCTTGCATTTCCTCCATTGAGTACTATTTTTGGTTTCTTCTTTCAAACTGTAGATCTTCGAAATAATTTTTTTTGTTTAATAGATTAACCCCCCTCCAAAGATGTACTTAAGTCGTAGATTGTGCAAAAAAAATTTCAACAAATTCATTCAGCCTTTTTTGATTGACTTTTCTTTAAAAAATTTAAATTTTTCCTTGAATATTCTTTTGTTTGGTGTAATAAAACCTATATTGCTTTTAAACAGCTTTAGATTTAAAAAGTTGAATATTGTAGTAATACATTGAAAAGAAATTTCTGCCTAGGCTGGTTGCAAACTTTTTGATGCAATTTTCATCGAACTTAATTGAGTCATACTTGAATTATTGCAAATATTATTTTTTCTTAATATTTGCTTACAATTAGTTTCAAAAGATTTTTGCTCGATCGTACCTATATTGCCCCTCGAAACGGTCGTAAGGTTTTTATGAGGACTGTACCAGAAAAATGTTTTAGTGCACACAGTGCAGTGTTTAGTGTATTTTTTTTAAAACATTATGTTTGTGAAAATTTTGTCAAAATCAATCCCATTAATGATTGACTCCAAGTTTAAAATTAATTCTTCACTTTCATTTTTTTTTTTTTGTTTTGGTCAAACACCCTATTTTTATTTTTTAAACTCTCTCAAGGGTTGTATATTTAACTGTAAGGGCTAATTTCTTTTGTAAACCAATTGTAGATTTTATTTGCCAGATTTTGTCAAAATCCATTGGACCAAACCTGAATTATCCGAAAAAATAAGATTATGTTTTTATTTGCTTATATACCCATATTTTTTTCTCAATCGCACCTATATTTCCTCTTGAAAAAGGGCTAATCGGGTTTTGTATGGTGATCAAGAGAGGATAATATGTTAGTACTTTGATAGTAGATTGTGTGTAAAAAGTTTCATGAAAATTCATCCAGCCATTATTGATTGACTCCAAGTTTTAAGATTACTTAATTTCTCACGATAATTCCATTTTTTGGCTCGAGCGCACATATTTTGATTTTTTGAACGGTTTTGAGGGTTGAATATTGTAACTATTAGTGGTTTTTTTATAGTAGGCTGAATGTAGATTTTTGTCGCTAACTTTCATCAAAATTGATTGAACTAAACCTGAACTATCCCAAATAATAGGATTATATTTTTATTTGCCCATATTTCCCCAAAATTTTTTTCTCAATCGTACCTATATTACCTCTAGAAATGGTTTTTTTCGGTTGTTTTTGGTGACACAGAGAGAAAAAAATTTAAGTTTATTGATAGTAGATTGTGTGTACAAAGTTTTATCAAAATTCATGGAGCCATTATTGATTGACTCCAAGTTTTAAGATTGATTTCTCACGATAAATCTATTTTTCGGCTCGAGCGCGCTTATTTTTATTTTTAAACAGTTTAAAGGGAAAGAATATAGGAACTATAAGTGGGTTTATTCCATAGTAGGCTGAAAAAAGATATTTTTTTTTCTAACTTTCATCAAAATTTATTGAGCCAAACTTGATTATTCCATTTTTTTTCATTTTTATCCATTTTACCATTGATTTTAATGAAAATATTTTTTCCCCATAACTACCCCAAAAAACAAAATTTCAAAAAAAAAAAAAAGTACCTCTGGGGAATCTAAAAAGCAACAACTGTGCAAAATCTGGATGCATAAGGATCAATGGTTCAAAACTTATGCCTAGGTACGGAGTGAGAAAAGGGACTGACGGACAGACGCCACAGATTTTTTTTACATAAATCTCTCTAAGTCAGAAAGGGTTAAGAATAGAAAAAATGATGGAAGGATGTTCTTATGGATGGTATTAGACATGAAAGAGGCAATTACTTTGACTAAATCATGATTGACTTTGTCCTGAGAGGCCAACTATCGCAACAAAATACCCTTTAAAATCTCTGCGCCAACGCAATACTTTCTCAATTTTTCTAATTTCATTTGAGTGAGAAAGTAAAAAAACAATCACACCATCTCCGTCGGATGTAGACTTTTAGGCATGACTGATCCAACCGCAACACACCTAATCAGTCTCTAATTCTGATTATTAGCGTTAAAAAAATTTTTGGCTCAAATTAGCACTCTCACCTCAGTATCAGTAAAAAACCGATGCGCTGACATAATTTTTAGAAGAATTTGATGAGATCACACAATTTTCAGAAACACATGGGGCGTTGAGTCATTTTGCAGCAAAAAAAAAGCGCCATAACTTTTTTAACCAAAAGTGGTGCACGACTTTAATTTTTAGCAAAAGTATAAGCACTAACTCAATTTCCCCATTTTCTCCAATGCCGTATTGTTTTCTTTTTTTCTTATAGCGTTTGAAAATGTTTTTGCTCAAAACTGTGCGCTCACTCAAGTTTCAGTAAAAAAAAGCATGTACGCTGACATACCTAATTTTCAGAAGAAATTGACTCGGTAACACAAATTTTAGAAAGAAATGGAGCGCTGATTCATATTTCATCATATGACGCTAACTTAACTGTCACCAAATTGTGAGGCGCAATCCCAAATTTTTTACAAAAGTCTAAGCGCTAAACTTTTAGGCATGACTGATGATGTCTCCGACAAAATAGGTGACTGTCAAAGGTTAGCGGACTACCAAACTATATGATTAAGGGAAACCCGTTTGAGTGTCTCAAGATACTTTGAGACATATGAGGAGAGTGACAGCTTGAATCAAAATAGGTAGTACAACAGATGTAGCATAAGGTAGCATAAGAAATCAGGAAGTTCCTGGAGTACTAGAAATTTTAGCGTAAACAAATAGCTGAAATTTGATAGGAAATATGGAGGAGGTTAGGGCAGGGACCACTATGGAAACAAAGACATCAGGGCTGAATAGTAAGAGATCCTCTTCGATGCGCAGTAATTTTTGGTAATTAAATGAGAATTCTGAGTATTGAGATAAGGAATGTTCAGAGTTCTTGCTGTAGGGACTTTCCGTTTTGCGTTTGACCACACGCTATAATTAATTATAATAATTGCATTTACCTACATGCAAAAAAACAAACATTCAGAACGGCAAATGATTGGTTCTCTTGATCACCTAGAATATATACCGGGAAAATTTGAAATAATCAAAAAGTGAGGTTGGAAATTTTTGACATAGAATAACTTTAAAAAAACGTCAATCAATGAACATGAAATTACTCCCAACCAACTCAGAATTCAGTCGTGGCTGGGAGAACATTAACTTTTCAAATGAAATTAGCATAAAAAAAAACACAGGACACAACCTAAATTTCACGACATCAAAAAAGCTCATTTCGCCATTTGATCACAAGGGGGCGTAGTATACTCTATTGAGTATCAGGGCGATTTCAATAGGCGCACGTTGTGCCAACGGTGCGCCTAAAACAAAACAAAACAAAAACAAACAAAAAAAAAAAAAAAAAAAAACCAAAAAAAAAAAAAACCCAGGAAAACAAACCAGAATCAAAACGTCCGTGCTATAGCACACTCTTACATTGGACTTATAATATGTAATTTAGCCCCCCTACAGAGTCTACAGACATATTGATCGTTGCTCTCCACATTGAGTTATTTCAAAACAGCGGATTATTTGAACTAAGTAACGGTAATTTTAGATCTAGATGTCGAATAAATTGAAACTATATTAATAAGTATTCGTTGGTGCTAATAAGGGAAGGGGGGGGGAAAGGTAATAAAACAAACAAACAAAAATACAAAACAAAAAAAACAAAAAACAAACAAATATAATTTGAAATCATATTATCTGAAAGAGACTGCAATCGTTCGTTCTTCATGCAACATTAACTCCTATCGATGAAAATCAACTCTCACGGAATTAAGTCGAACCTCCATTCAGTGGCGGACCCAGAAAAATTTTCTTGGGGTGGGGGGGGGGGGGGGGGGGGAGCACGCATATGAAGGTTTAAATTTGAAGCGTTGCAGGAAGAAATTTTGGGACTATTTTCTGTTGGAAAATGGCAAAATTTGTTGCATCAGGGGGGGGGGGTGCTCTCGTGCCCTCCTTTAGATCTGCCACTTCTCCAGTTAATTTATTGATACTTTATCTGGGGGGAGGGGGAGGTATTGGATAATGTATTGCCGCTATACTGACCAGTTATAGTTTAGGGTGAGAAGTTTCGTTCCCCTACTCTGACAACCACGACGCGCATCATTTCCGCTTTTGTTGTTTAAATTTTTGCTGTCCACGGCCCCCAACTCATTTCCTTTCATTTTCGCCTGTAGCAAGTTTTTATAAATCGCTATTGGGTAACTGGGCAACCGGGCGTTTGGACCCTCTTACGTCACTCCGCATTTCGCGTCGGGCGCGGTGGCGGAGTCGAGTGTCCCCCCCCCCCCCCCCCCCCCCCCCCCGGCCGGCCGGCAGAGCGTCGCGCGTCTTCAGTCAGTCGATTCGTTGGAGTCAAAGTCCAAACCGCTTCGCTGCCGCGCACAGATTCATATGATCCGAGCGCAAGCCGACGAGAAGTCAAGTGAACTTCTCTTAGTCACGCGTCAAGTCAAGACCCAAGACGCGTCGTTGCCACTGCTTTGAAGTTCATTCTCTGTCAAAAAAAAAGTTGTATGCTCGCACTTATTAGCGTAATAAAGTGTAGCGTAAACAAAGTGCGTTCTGCGCTTCACCCCTCATCAACCTCCACCCCACCCCTTATCGCCTCATACCCTCCATTCCCAACTCGATCCTCCACACCCCCCCCCCCCCCCTGGCCTTAAATTGATGGACAGCACTTTGAACAGCATCACCAGTATGTATATACATGACTCGAACTATCAAACCAATAGGGCTGTTGCACACTTTTACTACAAGCGTTTTATTAGTCGAAACTGGTGTAAAACCCTCCAAAAATAACGATGGCAGCACTAAAAACTTCCAAAATTCATCCCTGAGCCTGAGCTCAATAAACGCTTTTATTTGCGCGAGTGTTATGGTGGCGTCGGGCAGTAATAATGGAAGATTCCTTTATCTTACTTTTGTCACTTCCTCTATGCTGACAAGGATGATTCACAGAGTAATTAGTCATCAGATCAGAGTAGTGATCTACATCCGATGAATGGTACTGTGACACCTAGTGACACCGCTGTCACATGAAAGTCGTCTCTTATTGGTCACTTCTTGATGGAGTTACATTATTGTTAGATGGGAATCTCCTATTATTATTACTGCCCTCAGCCACCAGCACGCCCTCCCAAGTAAAAGCGTTTATTGAGTTTAGGAGTGGATTTCGGAAAATTTTAGTGCTGCCATCGTTATTCTTGGTGGTTTTTTTTACCAGAATCGACTATTGAATTGCTTACAGCAAACGTGTGCAACAGCCCTATTATTCTAGATATTTGAAATCATATAATTAGAGTGGGTTTGTATTGCCAACATTTGCATCAGCTTAATGGAATGTCGATTCTCCTGTAAAATAGCTTAGAAATCACACTTAAAGCATCGAAAAGTCTCAAAATCCGCATTCACCTCAATAAATGCGTTCACAAAATTCAAAGATGGTGGATGAGCGGGTCCCAATGGGGAGAGTCCCATCTATTCGCAACTTTCTGTGCTGAGAAGAGTAATTCATCACTATCGAGAATGCTGTAATTTGATGTGGCTTCCTCCAATGTGAAACGCGCTCATTCAACTGCGTGTCATCTTTGAATTTTGTCACTTAAAGAGTTTGTGAGTGCGCAGATTTTGAGTCTCTTTGATACTTGAAATCTGATTTACACGCGATTTTTCATGGGAATCAACTCTTCACACTCCACAGTGCTGTAGTAATGGGGCTCTTGCAAAATTTTGCTGTGAGCAAATGAATAGTCCAACATGATGTAGGGACCAGCGAAATTCACGAAAATCACTCTGAAAAAGTCTAAAACTCAGTGATGAACTCACATAACTGCTGTAAAGGCAAGTTTGTAATGGCGGCTCAGTGCAGGTATCATGGGGGATTCCTATGTCTATTCTGTCACTTTCTTTACGGAAACACAGAGATATGTCTCAATTTAGGTAGGAATCTCCCATGATACCTGCTTCTCTCCGCCATTAAGCCCGATGCTGAGAGTGATTTTTTTGATTTTTCAGTGTACTCATCGTCATTTTTACAGGCTTTTATGCAAGAATCAACTCTTCAATCCCTGAAAGCAAAAGTTTGCAAGAGTCCCATTGTTTGCAACAGATCTATTAATCTTAAAAAAATCGTAAATGTTGCTGAGTAAATTAATTTTGATATTGTCTGAAGAAAGTTACTCTGGGACAGTTTTGTTCAACCAGGACCAATAATGCTGCATCCTCACGGTCCCCTTCGTAGATAGTTATTGAGCACTTACGGAATGTTATTACCTGGTCATCGCCAACGTCCTTGGGAGACCGGCGTGCACGGCGCGGTGCGTCGCACGTCATGTCACGTCAAGCCCCAAATACTATTTGGTTCCAGGACTTCGTAGCTTCCTTACGGATCACTCGATAAATTCAGGTAGTTAAATTTTCCCACACGATGGTCTTGTTTCAGCCTATCCCTAAAATTGAAGTCGCTTCGTTTGTTCTGCGCTCGGCGACAATCGACAACGTTTGCCCGTGAAGCTCCTCACCACCAAAAAGTCTAAAATTGAATGAGGAGCTTCCGCCCTTCAGCTATGGACGCCGCCCCCGATCCCCCTCTTTAAAGGTAGAATAATACCGATTTTTACTCTAACTTTCCTTGTATGGAGCTAAAAACAAGTCGACATTTAGTAAAAACGAGGGCTTGCTCCCTATAAGATTTTTAATTTTGAAATCCCCCCTCACTTAAAAATCGTTTACCGGCGCCCATGCCTTCAACACTTGAGAGTTGAGCTACGGCATTAAATATACCTCTGTTTTAAAATTCAATGATTCAAGAAGACACCGACCAGCGCCGAGCAATAATCAACGATTACACAAAACACATAGCTCTCCGATCATCCAAAATTCGTGCAGAGAAAAAGTATTGGACAAACGAAATAAATTGTTAACATAATCTCTTTGCCGCGTTTGCAATATTTTTATCGATGTACTGCGTTTACCTATCGATTATCAGCCCCCTTCCCCTCTCCACCACCCAGGTAAACCTGAATATATTGTAATGGAACAGAAAGAACTCTGATGACGCTTGTGTAATGTGTAACCGTGTAACACTTATTAGATCGACGAATTTAAAAGCATTAATAATATTTCAAGCCAAAATCACAGGAGTCACAGTTTTTTCCGTACTTTATAACGTTCAAAATTGGAGACATTGCTGAATTGAACTTTTTGCAAAGCAGAGAGTTCACTGCGTCTTGCCAAAGTTCGTTTGATTCGTCGATCTTAGAAGAGGTTTAGGTTTATAGTTTAACCCTCTAAGGGCCAGGTTAGTTCAAAAGAACGCCATTCCTCCATTTAAATAAGGAAGGTAGTTAACTGTTCGTACACGGGGGAATTGGAATTGCCTATACGGCGAATCGAAGGCGCCCGAAGGAACCTTATCTTGTAAGTGTTTGCATCGTTAGTCGCATTTATCTGGAATGAAGAATGAAACAATGTGAAATAGACTTCGAGGGAAAAAACGAGGATACTCGGGCTTAGTCCATAAGGGATTGATGTGAGGAAGCTAAAAAAATCTTTCCAAATCATGAGGTTTCAAAAATTGACTCTGCCAAGGCCATAGGAAGAATGAGAGAGAGAGCGTCAAAAAAGAGAGATAGAGGGGAAGATCTCCGAAGAAAATTGTGAGGGAAGGTGAGGGCGGTGGTGGTACGAGGATGGGAAGGAAACCCGACTCTCAATAAAAGCAGGCGACGTCTCCTATCTCCTATTCTATCCAATGCTATCCCTCTATCGTCTCCTGTAACAACAGAACCGAGGCAGAGAGCAATATAACATCTGAGCGCTCTCTCGTTCGTTCGTTCGTTCGTTGGAAGTTATTAGGTTAGGATATAACGTTACTAGCACTGGCCAGTCTAATGAAGTATCGGGAGTTCTGTGTCATTCGATCATCGTCGCAACCCTCCACCTCACCCCTTCTTCTCTCCTTTCGGTACAGTTTGCCGCCTCTTTTCGAATGTCACAAAGGAAGTAGAAATACGGAAAAAAAGCAGAAAACGTGGGGGAAAAGAAAACTTGCTGAGTGTTCCTCCGTTTTTTGTTTGTTTTGTTTTTATTTTTTAAACGAAGGAACGGAAGTGTAGAGACTCTCCTCGGACAAGTACATTGACGTCGCATTATGGTCTGAGATCGAAAAAAATTGGCTCAAAATCAGAGAAAAAATTGGCTAAAAATTGGAGAAAAAAATTTGTTAAAAATCAGAGAGAAAAATTGGCTAAAAATCAGAGAGAAAAAATTGGATAAAAATCAGAGAAAAAAAAATGGCTAAAAATCAGAGAAAACATTCGCTAAAAATTAGAGAAAAAAATTGGTTCAGAATCAGAGAAAAAAATTGGCTAAAAATCAGAGAAAAAAATTGGTTCAAAATCAGAAAAAAAATTGGTTCAAAATCAGAGGGAAAAAAATTAGTTAAAAATCAGAGAAAAAAAGGCTAAAAATCAGAGAAAAAAAATTGACTAAAAATCAGAGAAAAAAATTTATCAAAACTTGCTCCATTTCTTTTCCTTCTGCACGGTCGGTGTGCCGCCTCTTTTGAATGTCTCAAAGAAAGCAGGCACGAAAAAAAGAAAAAAAAAAAGAATAGAAAAACAAGGCGAGAAAGAAAATTCGGAATAGTGTCTTGCGGTTTTTCTGTTTGTTTTGTTTGTATTTTTTAAACGAAGTAGTAAAAGCGTAGAGACTCTCCTCCAGGGATGCGAACCGGAACCGGAACCCGAGAACCGGGAGAACCCTTCTTTTTGATGGAACCGGAACCAGAACCGGAACCTGGATCTTCGGTTACGTCAGAACCGGAACCGGAACCTGAATTTAAGGTCTGAGAACCGCAAATCAAATCGGTTCCACATAGGTTCCTGAAACTCGATTCTGTTTGAGCTCTTATGTTCACCGTGATCCAAAATTGCCGTTTTGCATTATTTCCTCTTTTCATAAATCTTACTCTTTCAAAAAGAATTGCGGAAACATGCTTGGGATACATTTTGAAGTAAGTATTTTTGCCTGAACTTTATCTTCAAATTGCAAGAATCAAAACTTTTCTCATGTTACTTTCATGCAAAATGATATAAATTAATAAATCATATTCACTTCAAAAGCCCTAAAGTTTTTTCCTGTTTGAAAGCAGTACACTGGGGAAAAATAAATAAAAAAAAAGAACCGGGATCGGAACCCGGTTCTGGAACCGGTTTCAGATCCATGCAAGAACCGGAACTGGGACCGGTACTAAATTTATCAGATGACTTGGAACCGGTTCTAAATTCCGGAATGGTTCGCATCCCAGCTCCCCTCAATAAATCCGGCGTACTATGGAGTGAGGATGAAAAAAGGGGCAAAAAATCAGTGAAAAAAAAAGTCGTAAAAAATCATTGTTTTCGACGATATAATCCTTAGTTTAAAATATTTGAGTGACACGTCTAGCTTTAAAATTACTTGCTAAAAATGCTCTGGGGGTTTTTTTTGTGTCTGTCTGTTTGTTTGTTTATTTTGTATTCATTTTTTAAACGATGAAATGGAAGCATATACATATAGACTCTCTTGGGACGAGTATATTGACGCCACACTAGGGTGTGAGATTGGAAAAAAGTGGCCAAAAATCTTTGAAAATAATTCATCAAAAATCATATTTTTCGTCCTTATAATCCTCAAATTAAAATATTTGAGTGACACGTCTAGCTTTAAAATTACTTGCTATAAGTGCTCTGGGTTTTTTGTGTGTGTTTGTTTGTTTGTTTTGTATTCATTTTTTAAACGATGGAATGGAAGCGTGTACTCTCTTCGGACGAGTATACGTATTGAACTATTGACGCCACACTATGGCCTAAGATCGGAAAAAAGTGGCCCAAAATCTTTGAAAAAAAGTCATCAAAAATCATAGTTTTCGTCCTTTTAAGCTTATTTTTATGAATATTTGTGTGACATTTCTAGCTTTCATCTCCAGTGGATATATGAATTCATTTAGTGCGCACACTCAAAAATTATCACGCGGGGATAGATTATTTTTGGTCCTGCCGATACCTTTTTGCAGCCTAAGTAGGTAGATAGTTGTTGAAATTACCTCAATTCGAGTTCTATTCATACCAATTTTTTTTTTCCAGCTCTTTTTCACTGTTTGGTTTTTTACATATCACTGAAAATATATCAGAGCTGTAAATAACAATGGGGATCTTGAAAACTTTTGCTATATGGGATTGAAGAGTTGCTTCCTGCTTAAAAATCTGTAAAAATGACGATTAGCTGCAGTGCACTAAAAAATCACGAAATTAACTCTCAGAATCGGGCCTAATGGCGGAGAAACGCAGGTGTCATGGGAGATTTCTATCTAAATTGAGACATATCTCTGTGTTTCCGTAGAGAAAGTGACATTATAGACAGAAATCATCCATGATAGAGGTCGTTTCAGAAGTGTAGGCGCACCTGCACCGATAATCTTTGGAATTTGTCAACATTATTTCTAATATTACTCAATAAAAATGAATGAAAATGAAATTGAGCGTTCACTTTACAATAATGAGGAACACTTTAAAAGCCAAATGATAAAGCCAAAGGCAAGTTCTGGTTTGATTTGTAGGAATAAAAATTGAAAATTCGCCAAAGATTATGGTTTAGGTGCGTCTACACTTCTGAAACGAGCTCTACCTGCGTTGAACCGCCATTACGATCTTACCGTTATAGCAGTTATGTGAGTTTATTACTGAATTTTAGTCTTTCTGAGTGTGATTTTCGTGGTATCCGCCGGTCTTTACATCAGATTTGACCATTTATTTGCTCATGGCAAAAGTTTGCAGGAGCCCCTATATTATGTACACTCACTTTTACGCGAGAAGACTCCGAAACTCCGATGGTTCGCGCAGAAAATCTTCGTTTCAAAATCGTAAGAGTCGTTTCTAAGAAACAAAGTCGAATCCTATCGCCGAACGATTCAGCTCAGCTCTACACGAGGAGTTGATACAAACCAACATGAGGGACATTATGGGCGGGGCAATACCCATACGCATAGTAATTTGATTCTTGCTTTTAAACTCGTAAGTTCAAAATACGCTCGTGCGAGTTTTAAACAGCCGTTCTCTTCTATCGCCTCCTTTACTCGCGATCCTCGTAACCCGAGAAGCTGTCAAACATGGAAAAACGATGGTTTAAAAAGTTAAAATAACTCTAACATAAGGAGGTGCCCGGTCCGGGTCCGGGTCCGCGATATCAAATTTCTCCCGCGTCTTTATGTATATATATTCACATTCAAATTCAAAGCTGTAGGTATGTACTAGTGCAGGCCTCGGCTTATGACTTATGATAGATTACAGGTGGGGTATAAACTCCTCTGGCATCAGCGGCAGCAAGTAAAGGAGGGGGGGGGGGGCTGTAGATGTGGTACTGTGTCTGTGATACCATATTATAATGCCTATAGCTCGATTCAAACATTCGAGCGTTTATATCGTATTGGAGTCGCTCGCCCGCCAAAGTCGGAGCTGAGCCGGTTGAGTTGGATGAAGGAGTGAAAGAAATACAATACAAGTGGAATTCCTCGATTCATGGTAACACGACACCGGACAGACGCAGTTCCAAAGATAAACATTCATGAAATTAGAGAATTTTCTATCCCGTTTTCTACCCTACCCTATCGTGTTTTATTTTCAATTTTTCTCCAATCTTCAACTTTGTAGACTGCCGTACTGAGTCGGAGGAGTCATTTTGACTTGAAAAGTAGGAATGCATCGAAAATGCCTGTTGTTTGGGGTGTAACCAGGCCCGTCACATGGGGGGAGGGGGGGAGTGGGGGAGGACCCATGGGTCCGGGGTCCGACGAGCAGATTCCCCCCCCCCCCCCAGAAAATTAGTTTTAAACTCTTAGGTAAAAATGTTAAATTATGTTATTTAGTTTGAAAGTATACTTTTATTTTTTTCGTATTGAAAGTATAACTTGCTCTTTGCCTTTAATTTCTTAAAATTTCCCCTCGGATCTGTAGCAAAAATTTGAATTAAGATTAGTTTCATTTGGAAGCGTTCGACTCTAAATGGCTGGAAGTGATAGTTTGGAAGGGAAATGTTAAAGAATTTCTCGGAGTAGGGGGAAGAGGGCCGGTTGAGGGGGGAGGGAGCCCTCCTTCCCCCCCACCTCTCTTTAGAAAGGGGCAAAAGGGGCCCGAAAGCCTAATTAGTACCGGGGTCCGGTAGTAAGATGTGACGGGCATGGGTGTAACTGTGTAAAGTAACTATGAACATGAAGCACAAACAGCGGCGCTCGCTGTGGCGGCGCGGCGCACTATGGTCCAGGAGCAGGATTTAGGCGGACATTACGCAAAATTTCAAGGTTTTATCACTGTGTATATGCTCGAGGAGTGTTATCTCAATTTTCATCAGCTGATCATAATGAGAAATGCAGGGGGAGGGGTATTGATGCAGCGGGCGCAGCGTGTTTTTTTACGGATTGATTTTTAACACGCAAAATGGTGTCAAAAAGTGATGTGTAACTCATGTTTGAGGCGAGTTTTGGGAAAACCACCACTTTTATGAACAACTATGGATACTTCTGATGGTGAATCAAGCCCTGTTTCATACTTATGATTCAAATTTTCAACCCTTTAGTGACATCGAACCTGTCTCTTAAATTTGCACAAAATTCATGATTCACATGGACCTAAACTTCATTTCCGTGGATTTCCGCGGGATGAATTTTGTTCTAAAATGTCGATCGTACATCAGGCTTTAATTTACCGAAGAGTTTCGCTGCGCCAATTTTCGCCGAACGCTGAAATGATTTTTTTTCTAGGAGATAGTCGCACTTTTAATTTGTAATGTTTTCACATAACCTCTGTTATGAAGCATAACGGGCGACAGATAGGATCACTGTCACAGTATGGCTCTTTTCTATGCTGGCCTATGTTAGCGATGTTGTCAAATCTAACTAGAAAAAAAACCATTTTTACGAAGGCAGCGTTGCCAAATTTCATTATTAAATTACGAATATTTGCCTAAAATTTCCCTGAATTCATAACTCGCATGGGCCAACACTTTTTTTACGACAAAGTCCCATGCACGAATTTTGTATTCATATGTCGAACATACACCTGGATTTAAAGTCATTAAGAGTCTTGCTGCTTAGACTTGCATAAAACGCTTAAACAAATTGTTTTTTGGAGCTCGTTATACTAAAATCTGTGCAGGTGGTTTCTTCTAACCGTTGTTATGCAGCATAATGGTCGATAGAGAAAATCACTGTAATGGTTTGGCTCTTATCAGATAGACGAGGTAAAGGCTTGTGTTAGCAACGTTGCCAGAGATAACCAGAAAATACCATATTTACTAAGGCCAAGGTGCCTAATTTTAGTATTAAATTATGAATTCATATTTTGCAATATTTCGTTTCGAATTTTGCCATCGATCAAGTGAAAACCTTAGAGCCTCTGTAGTGACTAAATGCATTGTCTAGTGTGATCGAAATTATTTTCATTTTTTTTTTTTTTTTTTTTTTTTTTTTTTTTTTTAATTCCATTTACTCAATTCTTCAATTAGTTAAAACTAGGCAGAGATTTTGATTCCATTCGTATTTAATGGAAGAACTATGTCTAATTACTTATAAGTTGTTTACAGTATATCTTTTTGAAATTTAGTTGGCATCATCGCGTTCAAAAGGTAGGGGAAGGTATAGGAACTTGACTAGCGTGTGGGAGGGGAGGGGGAGAGGAATCTTTGAATTAATCCAACGAATAATTCTCCTCATACAATAAAATTCCACAGGGATCAATTTGGTCTTTAAGTCTTTCTATTCGGTTTGTTGGAGGGGTGGGGTGAGAGGAGTGGGAAAGGTGGGTGTTGGAGGGGTGGGTTAAGAAATTTCCTTTGAAATTTTGGAAATGGGTCCAGGGGTGTCTCCTCCAGCAGCATTTGAAAGGGGGTCCCCCACTGAAATCTAAGGGGCAGTGGCGCGGCGTAGCGTGCATTGGCAACGTTACATTGTACCCATTCAAACCCATGTAAAAGGTCAAAATCGAAGGTGTTCACCGAAAACCCTAAAGTTCGATCATTTAAGCGGGTTTAAATGGACGAACTGCAACGTTGCCAAATTGCACTAAGGTAAGGCCACTGCAGTAAGGGGGGGGGTCTGGGGGTCTCCCCTAGATAAAAACGGCGTAAGAAATGTTCCTTGGCGGATATTACCGGCTGTTTATTTCTGTTATAGTATACTTTATGCTCGTCAGAAATTGTTATTACAAATTTGTTTCGATGTCTGTTGCAGAGTATCAGCGAAAGGCTTGGAAGTGAATTGCTGCTTTGGCAAAAATATGAGAGGACAGAGCGTGAGGAGCGACGGAAGGTTGAAGCGATGAACTTTAGTCGGAATAAACGAAGGAAGCCCAGTTCACCTTATTCGGAGGATAGTTCTGTGTCAGACGGTATCGAGGTTTGCAGTTTAAGCAGTCCTCCCAGCCGCAAAGACGCCTCTTCACCAGGATCGTCCCCACCACCACCTGGTGAGAAAATTTTCATGGTACAGGATAACAGGTCCAATCTCCCCCCTCCCCTTGAAACCCATTAGAGACCAGGTTAGTTCAAAAGAACGCCACACTTCCGTGTATGTAGGGAAGGCAGTTAACTATTCGTACTAAGAGGAGTTGAAATTGCCTATACGACGAATTGAAGGCGTTCGAACGAAGCCTTATCTTGTGTTTTCATCGATAGTCAAGTTAATCCGGAATGAGGACTGAAAAAATGTGAAATAGACCATGGGAGAAAATTGAGTACATTCGGGCTTGGTTCGTAAAGAGTTAACCCTTTCATTATCAGGTTACACGAAGACAAATCAATGTTCACTCGCTCAAATTAGGTTTGGCGATTTTTAGAAGGGGAAAAAAATCGATTCGGCGGATCGATTCGATTTTTTTTCCCAACATTGATTCATGAAAAAATTGCCCGCGAAAAATAGATTTTTCAAAAACTCGATTCAATCCGATTCGATTCGATTTTTGTTTTTTTTTGTTTTTTGTTTTTGTTTTTTTTCGTGTTTTCTTTCAGTTCTGAGACAAAAATTTGAAACAAACGCCGGAACACAATTGCGATTATCACGACTAGGCATATGTACCTTACAGAAAAGTGCAGACGAAATAGTACTAAATCAGGTTCTGAAGAAAATTCAGACAAAAAACAATGAACAATAAAAATTAAAACAAGGAGAACTTAATCTTTGCAAAATTGATTCGATTCTCAGGTAAAAAAATCGAATCAGCAAAAAATCACCGACCCAAAATCGATTCAAACTGATCGATTTTTTTGCTTAAAAAATCAATTCTGGAGAAAAATCTGCTTAAAAACGGTCCACCGTAGCTCAAATGAAGAGAGTAGTTAAATACTACCACACAATGGTCTGAGATCGTCAGAAAGTGGCAAAAATCAGAAAGTAAACTTCTCATTGCATATACAGTGGATTGAAGGCGCTCCATAAAGCACAAGAAACATAACTTTATTTCACCATGCCTTAAACATTGAATAATTACGAGACAGACATATTCCCCTTTTGACAGGAGTCCTAGTCTCAGCTATACATGACGTCACGCGGTATGCCTGATGTAACGTCCGGAAATAGTTCATCTGATTGTGAGCTCAACAATACATATGGCCAGCATAGCATTCGGAAAAATCATTGTTCAAATATTGGAAATCGTCGAGCTTCGGATCGTCAGTTGCAGATATCTATCCGCGGCTGCACCAGACACGCGGCTCAAATGAAAAATGAGGCGGAGAGAGGTAGAGAGAGGGGGGCGGGAAAATTAAGAAACGGTAGTAATCCGAGCAAGACAGAAGTGTTGCATTTCAGTTTTTCAGCGCAGCTTGGAAGAAAAAATTGTGCAACGCAATACCTGCTCAATTACCTTGTGCTACTATCACTGAACATTTCTCTCTTTCTCTCCCCTCTCTTCCTCTCTCATTGCTCTCTCTCTCTCTCCCCCCTCTCTCTCAATCTCTCTCTCTCTCTCTCTCTCTCTCTCTCTCTCTCTCTCTCTCTCTCTCTGCCTTTATGTTTCTCTCTTTCTTTTCCTGTAGACTGTTTTAGTAGAGCGATTTATCGTATCGATTACCGTCCGGGGACTGGGGAGGTCCTGCTTTGGTTCCAAATAAACTCTGATTCAAATGATTCAATGTATTTTCCCCACCTTAAACGCATTTTAATGGGAATTTACTTGGGCTATTAAATTATTATTTGGGCACTTAATGCGACCTTTTTGCGATTACCTATGAATTGTCCGTCCTCAAAAATACTTAATTATGCCTGGTTTTACTACTGAAACTGCGTCGAAATCAACATTATACTTTAGATTAAGGTGATTCCATGTCACGTGACCAAGGTGATCGATTAGTCGATCGATTAATGGATCGTCGGCACCTGTTGGTAGATTTAACAAAGATATCTGTTATTCTTAGCTATATACCCAAATGTTATTATTGTTGTTGCTGTTGTGGAATTGGCGGGATTTCGGGAGATTCTAACCTACAAATGCAACGTTTAATATACATATGTGATATCTTATTGTGTCTGGCAGTTTTAGTCAAGGAACCAGCATGATTAACCATTTTCGAGGACGTATATAATTCATAAACGCAAAAAGTTTGCAATAATTGTTTGATTTAATAGCCTAAATTTCCGTCCATAAGTTCGCTTATGGGGAAATTACTCGTACATTGAACCAGAGTTTGTTTGGAACCTGAGGCCCTCGAACGGCAATCGATACGATTTATCGCTCTACTAAAACTAGTCTATCGGAGGTCTTTGCTCGAATGGCAATTGATACGATATATCGCCCTACGAAAAACAGTTTTTCCACCCCTTTCACTCTCTCGCAAGCCTGATAGGAGTCAGTGGCGTACCGTGCAATTTGGCAACGTTGCAGTTCGTCCATTGAAAGCCATGTAAAAAGTCGAATGCGAAGGTGTTCACCGAACACCCTACTGTTCGATCTTTAGCATGCCTTTAAATGGACGAACTGCAACGTTGCCAAATTGCACGCTACGCCACTGATAGGAGTCTCAAAAGAGTATTGTTGGCCCGGTCAGATTGAAGAGCCGCCGCGTCGCGCAGGCAATCTCAATATTCTTATGTCTCGTACTTTCCTTGAAACATTTACGAATGTAAACGTTTTTGATGTGAGCAAGTGTTGGTAAGGTGGGTAACTTTTGCTTGTCAGATGGATGTCAGGGTGTAATATAAAACTCGCCATTTCCCCCGTCCCCTCCCCTCCCCACCCCTTTCCTGACCCTCTCCTTTTATGTCGTCGCCCCTGATTATATGGGTATCGTATATACCCTACCCGGCGTCCTTTTCTGACTGTAACAAGATCCGACGCCCCGCGGCCCCCTTATTGATTGCTCTTCATCATTTAGTCGTTATTTGAGTCTCCTCTTCATCGACGCTGTCACATCGAAGGGAAGAAAGCTCTCGCAAGATCGAATGCATATATGTTAAACTCGAGAGCAACAGGATTGCTCGTTTATACGATGACGTCACTCTGTCGCTCTCACGGGGTGATGCATTGTTATGATCTGTTAAGGTAATACCGGGTCCGATTAGTTTCGACCATGGGCGCCCGCAACAAAATTTCCAAGGGGGGGGGGAGGGCAAAATTGTTGAACCTCAAAGAAAGGTATAGGAGGACTCCCCCCCCCCCCCCGGGGAAAAAGGGATTTTTTTTTTCTTTTTTTTTTCATTCAAATGGTGTACAGTAAAATTTTTAAGCCATGGTAGGTGTATCATATAATAGTAATAATTTTGACGTGTTCGATGTAATGAATAAAGGGACAGTAGACGGAAATTATATTAAGAAAAATGTTTAATTCTACTATTCTTTGCAAAAAATGAGTGGATATTACAAAATAAACAAATAATGACGTTAGTTAACTCTTACTCCTTTAATTAACATTGCATTTCCTTTTGTCCTTTCATTTTTTACCGTGAAATTTTGACTTTTTGGATTCCAGGGAGAGGGGCAAGTGCCCCCTCTTGCCCCCTGCTGCGGGCGCCCATGGTTCCGACTGTGGACACCACGTCACGCTTCTCAAATAGTCAACAGTTTTTGGCTAAAATTGACGAATTCACGCTAAAAACACGCATTTGAGGAACGACAGCACCTGCGAGCACTTAAGAAAAGCACCCTAAAAGTTTCAAGCTGAAACACTCAAAAGTAAAGCCGACAATTATGACGTACGATCAATGAGTGCAAGTGAGGCAGATAGAC
Source organism: Trialeurodes vaporariorum (assembly GCA_011764245.1). Lineage (NCBI taxonomy): Eukaryota > Metazoa > Arthropoda > Insecta > Hemiptera > Aleyrodidae > Trialeurodes > Trialeurodes vaporariorum. Next base: position 30,251,932 of record VMOF01000002.1, read on the forward strand.
GTATTAGTCACTCGCACTAACTCCTACTCACTAAGCTTATGGCGAAATGAATTTCATAATTTACGGCTTTAATTCTTGACCAATTTTGCTCGTTTTGGGCTCAAAAAAATCCATAAAATATTTTTGGAGGTGCTGACGTTGGATTTTGCGTTTCTTTTTTTGTTTGTTTTCAATTTAAAATGCCGAAAATACGACTTTTTCCAACAGCGATTAGCGGCGCAATCCAATCCACCGCATTGAAATCTGGAAAAGTTTCGCCTGGAATCATTCTGCACACTCTCTTTAGAATAGCGCGCCTGTTGCATGTTGTTGTTGTTTGTCCAATGGATTTTTCCCCCTTCGACATGGCATCGTTGCAGATGCTTGCCGCGCGCCCTCTTTCTGAAATTGGTGCCCTTTTTTTTTGCCGTCTTCTATTTCGCCATCCCCTCCCCCCTCTTTCTGCGTCAAAGTCCATTTCACCCTTTTATTAATACGCCGCGTATTCTGAGCTGAAAAGAAAAATTCCACAATTTGAAAAGAATACGATAGTTATCGGCATCGGTATCATATCCCTGCCTTTAATTAAAACCATTAACTTCTTTTCTTTTTAATTATGAGCGGAAAAGCTTGGGATCATTTTTCAGTTATTTGACTATCCTTGCCGTCGCAGACTTAGCCGAGGACTTTGTCAGTCGCACCAGTTACACCCTCATCGAGGAAATTGCGGTTGAAAAAGAAACAGGCCTGTTCACGAACAATAATTAATTAGCGGATTATCCCATTGGAACCTACGTAAAAGTATCGATCGTGCCTTATATAATGATCGATTTTTTTCGATATGTAGACTTAAAGTAGAGGACACATTATATACCTACGGCACGAGCGCCTGATGCTCCATTGTAAGTGTGTAACACCGCTTCAAGGTGCGTGACTCGCTAAATATGGGGCTCTTTGCAAACCTTTGCTGTAGGGGCTTGAAGAGTTGATTCTTGCGTAAAAACCTGTAAAAATGACGATGAGTACTCAAGGAAATCACGAAATTCACTTTCAGAATCGGGCTTAATGGCGGAGAGGCGCAGGTCTCATGAGAGATTCCCATCTAAATTGAGACACATCTCTGTGTTTCCGTAGAGAAAGTGACAGATTAGACAGGAATCTCCCATGATACCTGCGTCGAAGCGCCATTACGAACTTGCCGTTGAAGCAGTTACGAGAGTTTATTACTGAATTTGAGACATTCTTAGTGTGATTTTCGTGTTTTTGCTGGGTTTTACAATAGATTGGACTATTCACTTGCTCACACCAAAAGTTTGCAAGAACCCCATTGAGATTGATTCCCGTAAGTGAGTGTAATGGGGCAGTTGCAAAGGGTCTGAAATGTTGTGTATTTTATGTAGAAAATGAAAGTACTTCATAATCTGAGATAAAAGATGCCTTTGATTTCTAATTAAGTCCCATTCCTCCGGAGATGAGATTTCGGCCCAAAATGCAATGTTTTAAATGGGAATTCCGCGTATAGTGACATCACTACGCTCAAGATTTTTTGCAGCTTTACAGGTAGGGGTGAATCGCCAAAACTGGGACACTTGGGAAAAAACCAAAGACATTATTGTTCTTAGCTCATCAAGTACTTTTCTTTTCTTCATAAAAAAACACAACATTTCAGACCCTTGCAACTGCCTTATTATGTGAAACATGTACAGTATATATACGTCACAAGCATCGGTCCATTGTTTTCATTTTTTATTTTTTAATTTTAACTAAATTTTAAAAATAATGTTTGGTTTTTGTTTTAGTGATTCTACCAAATGGTTACGAAGCGTGTGGTTGGTGCCAGAAAGTTGCAAAATCGAAAGTGATTAGTTTCAAAACTGTCAGCGGTGACAAATCGTTTTGCTCTGAGGTCTGCTTCACGCAATGTCGCCGTGCAAGCTTCAAAAGGAACAAGACCTGCGACTGGTGCAAACACGTTCGTCATACTGTCAATTACGTCGACTTCCAAGACGGCGATCATCAGCTGCAATTTTGCAGGTACACCCTCTATTTCGCAATCAAAACTTATTTTAATACCAATTATTTTATATCTTAACCCATTTATGTAGTTATCTATTCACATTAAAGAAACAAACGAACAAAAAAACGTAGATCTACCGAAAAAAAAAAACCCCGATATTTGTCTTGGTCTCGGCTTTCTCTCCCTTCTCTTCCTCCTGTGACTATCGTATTAATCTCAATGGGGCCCTTACAAACTTTTACTGTGAGCAAATGAATAGTTCAATCTGATGGACCTATAAAACAGCAAAATCATGAAAATCGCACTAAGAAAGTCTAAAATTCAGTAATAAACTCGCACAAAACTGCTAAAACGTCAAGTTCGTAATGGCGGTGCAGGTTCAACGCAAGTATCATGGAAGATTCCTGTCTATTATGTCACTTTCTCTACGGAAACACAGATATGTGTCTCAATTTAGATAAGAATCTATCTCCCATGATACCTACGTCTATCCGCCATTAAGCCAAATTCTGAGAGTGAATTTCGTTTTTAATTAGTGAACACATCGTCATTTTTACAGGTTTCTATGCGAGAATCAACTCTTCAAATTCCCTATAGCAAAAGTTTGCAAGAGCTCCATTATACGCTTTGGAGGAGCGGTTGTTTTAAATTAATGAAACAAAAAAATAAATATCTGGTGCACTGAACTCATATTCCTCATTTAATTTAACCCTCTCAGCTCCAAGTTTAATAAGTATTTCCACTAACGCATTCAAATAAAGCGGGTAAATAAACATTCCTACCTAGCAGTACTTCTTTTTGCCTAAATCATCAATTGAAGGCACTTAACGAAGGATTCTGTTGCATTGTTCACGATTCAAAATTACTTTATCGTCAACCCAACGAGATGAAACTCTTTGAAAAATATGAAAGTAAACGAATTTATGACATACAGGGTGGTCCGAAAGTCCCGGGACGGCTTCATAACTTTTGAACGGCTGCAGATAAAAAAACCAAACTTGGGGGATGTTTATAACTTAATAGGAACTACTTTTTGGCGTACCCGAAAATTCCGGGGGGCACCCGTAAAGGGGGATTTCGCCCCCCAACTCAAAATTTTCAAATGGCAACCCCCATCTTGTGATACCTTGTTTGAAAGGGCATAAAATTCTAAGACTTTTGGCGCAAACCGGAGGTCGATATCGTTTTTCGTCTTCGATATATCGATAGTCAAAGTTCGATTTTGACCCATTTTCAAAAAATCAGAACTCCCATTTGAAAAGTCGAACTTTAGAAAACTAGGAAACAAAAATACTCTAAAAAGCAAGTCTTTTTCAAAAAAAAATACGGTTTTGATATTTGTTTAGTCTTAGGGCCCCCCAAAATTATTTAAAAAAATGACCCCTCAGTGGGGCTATCTCAAAAATTCCGAGCCACGACCCCTATCGAGTGATACATCGCTTGAAAGGGCACACAAAACTGAGCATTTTGGCGCAAACCGCAGGTCGACATCGTTTTTGGTTTTCGATAAATCGAAATTTGCCCATGAGTAAAAATCCAATATCGATATATCGAAAACCAAAAACGATATCGACCTGCGGTTTGCGCCAAAATGCTCAGTTTTGTGTGCCCTTTCAAGCGATGTATCACTCGATAGGGGTCGTGGCTCGGAATTTTTGAGATAGCCCCACTGAGGGGTCATTTTTTTAAATAATTTTGGGGGGCCCTAAGACTAAACAAATATCAAAACCGTATTTTTTTCTGAAAAGGACTTGCTTTTTAGAGTATTTTTGACTCCTAGTTTTCTAAAGTTCGACTTTTCAAATGGGAGTTCTGATTTTTTGAAAATGGGTCAAAATCGAACTTTGACTATCGATATATCGAAGACGAAAAACGATATCGACCTCCGGTTTGCGCCAAAAGTCTTAGAATTTTATGCCCTTTCAAACAAGGTATCACAAGATGGGGGTTGCCATTTGAAAATTTTGAGTTGGGGGGCGAAATCCCCCTTTACGGGTGCCCCCCGGAATTTTCGGGTACGCCAAAAAGTAGTTCCTATTAAGTTATAAACATCCCCCAAGTTTGGTTTTTTTATCTGCAGCCGTTCAAAAGTTATGAAGCCGTCCCGGGACTTTCGGCCCACCCTGTATGTATACCAGCGGGGTTGGTCGCTACTCGTTGAGATGTAGTCTGAGCCCAATTGGACCTGATCTTATTTTTTAACCGATTCCTATAAATACTTGTCTCAATTTCGGTTTGGGTTTTGTAGGAAACCCCTTCACTTTCTTGGAAAAGGGCTTCAAAGAAGGTAAAAGCAAAACACCATGACACCTTAACCCTTGTGAGCCTAAGGTATTTCGGTAACACAAAGGACTAAGGGGGGTGTTTTTGTACCCCAAGGATATTTTCATGCAGCACAGTCAGTATCAATAATTTTGAAACTTTAATGGATGGATTATGTACTTAGTACCCTAAGAGAGTAATTTATGTGAAATTTGAGTAAATTTTTGCTATGTTGCCAAATTTACACCTACTTTTAAAAAAATGTCAAAATAAAAAAAAATGGAAAAAATGAAATGAGGTACCATCTTATTTTTCCATTTTTGATAAATTTCCAATTTTTTTTTCAATGATCTGACTTAATATTCTTAATCTACATAAAATTTCCGTAAAATTCACTGTGATAGATGGTTCCAAACTTAAAACTGGCAGGACGAAGGGCGGGTATATTTGTACCCCAACACTTTAAATTTCTATAATATCGACAAAAATTCATAAAAATTAATGAAATTTGGTAGACGTGTTCTAAGTATCCTAACTTAAAATTTCATGAAGTCCCAAAAAATTTTGAGCAGTTTTGACAAAATGGCGTCAAAAAAACTGGCCTGGGATACAAATCTATCCCCCCCTTAGGCTCACAAGGGTTAAGCCCCCCCCCAAACTTTTTTTATGGAGAGTGGCTCAAAAAAGTGAGGAGCGCAAAATAAACAAATAATAATAAAATTAAAAAAGTCATCACATTTTTTCAGCCCCCCCCCTCCCCCCAACTTTTGAACCCACGGACCGCGACCGACAGTTTCCAAATTTATCTCCTCACCTTCCCGCTTAACTGAGCATTTTTTATCGGTCCGGTTTATTTGACCAGTTGAATAGCCAGAGAGGGACCTTCTTTATCTGACACGTTTTCTATATATACTCTGTTCTGATAAGAAGGCGGGTGAGAATTCAGGTAGTAATGCACAATTTAGCAACAGTACAGCTATGCCGGCTACTCCAACCCTCCGCAGTGGCCCTTGTTCTCCCGAGCTCCCTCTTGGCACGGGCGGAGGATTTCCAAGAACTGACAGACACGTGTTAAAATTTAAACATGTCTAGTAAAATTTGCGAACGGTCGAAAATACGAATAAACGGACGAAATTTTCGTCATGGATGCGGTCAAAACTTGGCGAAAATAGTCGAGTTTGATTATTGATGACTCTCAGAAATTCGATATTAGACGAAACATCCTGAATTTAATTCGGACTGAAAAATACGAATTTCTGAGAGTCATCAATATTCAAACTCAACTATTTTCTCCGAGTTTTGGTCCTATAGATCGAAAATGTCGTCCGTTTTTTCGTATTTTTGACCGTTCGCAATTTTTACTGGACTTGTGTAAATTTTAGAGTCCGTCAGTTCTTGGAAATCCTCCACGCCAAGAGAGAGGTCGGGAGAACAAGGGCCACTGCGAAGGGTTGGAGTAGCCGGCATAGCCCCGCACTGTTGCTAAATAGTGCATTACTACCTGAGTTCTCACCCGCCTTCTTATCGTGAACAGAGTATAATCGCTAAAAAGTAGGATAACTGATTTTTGTATTTTTCATTTTTACTCTGTTCCAGTGGCAAATGTCTGAACCAATACAAAATGAACATATTTTGTCGCGAGACACAAGCGCACCTGGATCTCCATCCTCATTTGCAAGGAACCGCAGAAACGACCAAAGCGAGCATGAGGTCGACCAATCTCATCACCCCAGATCTATGGCTCCGGGATTGTCACTCAGACTCCTCGCCCCCCTCTCGCTCCCCCTCCCTTTCCCCATCGCCCCCTGTCTGCGTGCCTTCGCCCTTGATAGAGCTCAAAGTATCACCTCCTTCCACTCCACCTCCCCCAACTCCCTCATTACACCAAGAGCCGCCAATCCCCCCAAGTCATTGTAGTAGTAGTAGTAGTAGCAGTAACAGTAGTTATAGTAACAATAGTCCAATCGGTCTCAATAAAAAAGTCCGCAAAGAAATAGCAAGTAGGAAAAAACACTTGAGACATCTCAAAGAAAGTGCAATTGACCCTGACATTTTACCTAGTGCAACAATTAAAATTAAAAATATAAGAGGGGGCCCCTCTCCAAATAAGGCGTGTCAAAATGGTCCTCCTCCCCCTCCACCGCCGATAAGTGGACCCCATTATGGCGTACCCCCTCAGTTTGCTCAACCGACAGTTCCTCCTCAGGATATGGGTATGCCTAGGCTTCCATTTATGAACCCTCTGTTACCTCCAATGTTTCAGCCTCACCATAGGCCACCTTTGAGATTACCACCCCCGTTGTTACCCATTAATAGACCGTTCCTACCTCCTGGCCCCACCCCAAATCACCAGTCACTCCTCCCTCCAGCAACCGTATTGATACCGTATCCTATAGCACTTCCGGTTCCAATTCCGGTCCCCATACCAGTTCCTATACCTATTCCGTTACACCTTTTCGCTAATCTGAAGCAGAAAGATAGCGGGAAAGGATCTAGTCAACCTGCAGCAGAACCTCCTTCGTCCGATGACTCCTCCTCTGTCAAGGTCAAATCGGAACCTGTGTCTCCTGCACCTTCGCCAGTTCCTGCCTGGCAAGAGGAAGAAGGAAATAAACCGATCTGTCTGGAGAAGCGGAAACATTCGACCGGCGAACCAATCAAAAAGCAGAAGATTGTTCCGGTGCCAGCTCATTGTATTTAGGCGATTTATTTTAGTTGTAATGTTTTTACGAGTACTTGTTATATATTTGTGTCCTTTATTTTTAATTTTTACAACGTGTCAGGAGTAGCGCGTATCAAAAACAGTGGCGTAGCGTGCAATTAGGCAACGTTGCAGTCTGTCAATTTAAACCCATGAAATAGATCGAACTATCGGGTGTTCGGTGAACACCTTCGCACTCGACCTTTCACATGGATTTAAATGGACACTGCAACGTTGCCAAATTGCACGCTACGCCACTGATCAATAACCGCGAGGATTTGATAAATTAATGTTTTCAAATAAAATGTCCAGTTTTGCGATTTGACTTCCTTGCAAGGATACGCCGATATCAATTGAAATGTATTACTTAAATACAACAAGGTACTTTTTAGAGGGTAGCTCGACTTTCGCCACTTTTTTATGGTCATTTTGATCAAATTGATCGACACTTTTGTTGAAACCATTCATTTTTCAGGCGAACTCAATCGTTTGTGATTAGCTTATTTCCAGGAAATTTTATCTGTCAGGTGATCAGGTCGATGAAAGTCAACCTACTCCGAAATTTTGTACCAAGGGACGTGATATCTTAACGGACGATTATCCGATCTTTTAAGTTTTTGCAACGTTCCTAAAATACTCCAAGTTGATATCCATTTATTTAATTTAGTGGTTAACTGGTTAAAGCATTCGCCCTAAAATGTTTCCAAATGCTTTATTAGCAGTTTCTTAGACACAAGTACCTATAATGATTGTGTGATGTACAATATAAGTACATAGGTATAGGTATCTAGTTATTTGTTGGAAAACATAAAATAAAAATAAAGGAAATAAATGAATTTTATTTATGTAAATTTTTATGAATAAAAACTAGTCCAAATCTTTACATCCTTCTCATTTTTCACGAAGTTCAGTCGAATTCGCCCTTCTTTTGTGACTATATCAGCCAGAGTTGGGCAAATGGGGGTAGTAATCGATTACACGATTACCGAGTAATCGTAATCGTCGTTTTTTCGAAGGGTGATTTTATGGTAATCAGGGCTGAATTTTTACAAGCCACCCAACAAATTAGTTGCAGAAGAATTAGATCTAATCGAACATATCCTAAAGTTTACTCTTTATCTGTGAGGAATACATTCAATTACTATCCAAAGGTTTGACGATTACCGATTACCGAGTAATCGTGTAATCGATTACTTTCCAATTTGCCCAACTCTGCTACCAGTGGTAATTTATATTGATAATGCGCAGTAGCAATAAGTAGTAGCATAAATTACAAATAGGAGTAAACCCTAGGGACCCCTGCAGGCTGATTCTGCTCATTTGGACGAGACGAGACGCAAGAAACGAGCAATCCCAATGGTTTAAATGGCGTCACGTGACAGATTTGAAGTCATTGAAGCTCCACGAGAAGGAGCTCCGAGTCATTCATTTCAAATTCATGACTCGGAGCTCCTTCTCGCGGAGCTTCAATGACTTCAAATCTGTCACGTGATGCCATTTAAACCAATGGGATTGCTCGTTTCTTGCTATCTTGTCTCGTCTCGTCCAAATGAGCAGAATCAGCCTGCTAAAGGGAAGAGGGAGATGGATGGTTTAAAAGGGTCTATCTCAGCGGCTATCAATTCATTTTGGCCGAGGACCGCCACCGAGTGAAGAGGCCGCGGAACCACCATCGAAAAATTGACAGTTTGTTTTTTTTGGGATACAAAAATTGAGCGTTAGAATTCATAATTTGATTACATTTGATTCCATAGCAACGGCAGTGCCGGCCTTAGTACATCCGGCGCCCGTGGGCGAAATTTAGGAGGCGCCCCTATTTATGATTGCTCGGGGGTGTGGGGGGACTCCCCCCACAAGCAGGGGGTCCGGGGGTCCTCCCCCGGAATTTTTTTGAAAATTAGGTGCTTTCTAGCTTGAATTTTAGACCATTTTTAATGGTTTTTAAGCCTTGAGAGTTGGTCCATTTCGGGACTCTCGGTAAAACGAAAAAAGAAATTTTAGTAGTAATCCATTCACCTTACCCTCAGTATTATCAGCACTTCAACAGGAAATATGCAGACTGGAATGTGAGAATACTCAATATTTTTCGAAATGACATTGTGACATTCATTAAGATATGTTGAAGGATGAACCCAAGGCATTCCCGTTCTTTTTTGCAGTCATACAAGATTAAGCTTATAGGCTTCCATTAGTCTTCCAAAGATATGTGAGGGGCGCCTGCTCTCTTTATATTCAAGACATAGTTTTAAGATAGAGCCGGCGCTTGCCTTCAGTAGGCGCTCCTTAAGTCCTCAGTCCTACGCCCTAAGATTTAGAGCACCGAAGCCTCAAGATCCCAAGGGTGCCTACTGGCGCCTGCCTTCGGCAGGCGCCCTTTAGGTCGTGGCGCCCGTGGGCAAGACCCACCCAGCCCCCCCCCCCCCAAAGGCCGGCACTGAGCAACGGATATACATATTTTTTCCACCTCGAAAAACAAAGAAAATTATTGGAAAATTAGGCGTTGCCGCTTGCAAGAAAAACGAGAAAATGCGGAAAATTTTGGACGGACTTTCGCGGACCACGAGTTGAGAGCCGCTGGTCTATCTTATGATGGGTGGATACAGGAATTTGTTTTTCTCTCTCTACGACCGTTTGAACAAACAAGTTAGAAGAGGATAGCAGAGGAGGGGGCCATCACGTGACTTTAGCCCCTATCTCCGTCTTTTTCTAACGCATGCGAATTCAAATGAGAGGAGAGAGAGACACACCAACTCCTGCATCCGCCCAGGGTTTGTCTTAAATGTACCACATTATGATATGTATAATAGTCAAATGCTATACCGATAACAAGTGTCTCATTTTGTCTATAAACATCGGGTTCGCCCGTTATTATCAGTGGCGTATCGTGCAATTTGGCAAAGTTGTATAGTGTCAATTTAAAATCATGTAAAAGGTCAAATACGAAGGTATTCTCCGAACACCCAATAGCTCGATCTTTTTAATAGGTTTAAAATGGATGAGCTACAAAGTTGTCGAATCGCACGCTACGTACGCCACTGGTTATTTTTCAGTTTGCTGTATCCCAAAGGTAGGCGCAGCGTGCAATCTGGAAAGATCGCAGTTTGCCTGTTTAATACCGTGAAAAATATTAAAATTTTGGTTGCATATATAGAGGGAACCCTCGAATTCGACTTTTTGAATGGGTTTAGATTGATAAAGTGGAGAGTTGCCATGCTGCGCACGCTCCGGCGCGGCTCTTTCAAAATTGACAATAATTAATCCATATGAGATATTGTGCCGGCCACAAGTTAATTAGTAGACGCAGTCGGCCTGTTATTCAGGAGCGTGCCGTGGGGGAGGGGCATGATTTTCCACCAAGAAGTGGTGGCAAAAATTCGAAATTGGCAAACGTCAGTCTGGTGACGGTCATCTTAACGGTCAGTCTGGTGACGTCGTAGTAGTTGGCAGAGTGCAGAGAGGCAAAAAAGAAATGACAAGCCAGAGAAAAGTATACGAAAAGAAAAGAAATGATGAAACATCCGGAAAAATGCTTAAGTACACATTTTGTCACACGTTTCGAGAAAAAAAAACGTCACCTGACTGACAATGACTTCATCTTCCCCTAAATTACCATCACTAGACTGACATTTTTACTAGATTCCAAGTTATAAAACATATTCAGAGCTACTCAGAGCTATATTCATACATCGTCTTAAATTTTTTGTGGCAGGTATGAACTTTTTCTATCCAAAAACTCAAACCTGCAATGGAGAAACGGCTATTTAAAACAGGCTGGAAGCTCAAAATAATATAAAAAATTGCCTAGAAAATGAGCAATTCGGCTTGCTAACGCTTAAATTTTGCCTTCAACAATATTATTTAAAAAAAATATATATTTTTTTGGTAATTGGGTTGTAGTACCTTTGTTAAACATGCATTAATACCACGATAAAGCTGAATTTGATGAAAATATGTGAGAATAGAAAACGTCATCAGACTGACATCAGTATAGGTACGTATTTAGTTCATTTCGAAATCATGGAAAACGAGTGCTGCACGATATTGTATCGTACTGATTGGGGTTGCAAGATCATAAAAAAATGTTCCTCTATACGATAAGATGAGATTCAATTTTAATTTTTTTGGAAACCCGTTTTCTCCCATTAGCTGAAATCCACCCGTATTTATTTAGGCCCAAAATTCATTATTTCATAAGGGTCTTTTAAGTTTTTCATTCAACGATATAAAACACCTTAAACCGAGTTTTTTTGTTTTTGTTTTTTTTTTTTTTGAAGTGAAGGAAAAGTTATTGGAATGGTATTATTAGAAGACTTGTCTATTTCGTTTTTCGGGGAACCTTCACAGACGCGACATTTCAAATAGTTGCGCGCTCGCGCAACAATTAGTTTAGTTCATTAATTCTCCGATAGAGTGAACAGTGACGGATGGATGATGATTTTTGATGAGCTTTGGTTTGGAGGTTAGGGAACAGCAAAAATATTTGTTTATCTCCGGTTCGTAAACACCGAAACGCAATAATTTCTTAATTTTTTGTCTTCTGTCTGTTTTAATTTTGCCACATTCCTCAATCCTTTCGCTCTCTTGGATATTTTTCTTTGGTTTTCTATTTCTGAGTGACTTTTCAAGTTATCGTCGTTTTAACGGTGATAGTTCCGAAGACGTCTCGAGTCATAAACTTGGCGGTAACACAGATTTATTAAGTACTTCAACTCCCTCCATTGGCCGACCAGTCAAATTTCTATTCTATGCTTTAGTGTTTATTCATTCGCAATTATCAATCGGAATAAAATGGCAGTTTCAATTCCAACCGATTCTTTGCACGTCGCTCTTGCGTCAGTAAAGAAATTACGAACTTCAATGGGTGATTTGTTCAAAGTTTTGTCTAGTGGTGGTGTACGTGCTGACAAGGCGGACAAGTTTCTTGAGGGGCAGTTTGCTGATGAAGTTCAAGACTGTATTAACAAAATAAATCAAGCCTACAGGTTTGTTCGTGCTCTTGATTATCTCTTTTGTAAAACCCTCCTCCAAGGAGATTCCATACCACTCTAGTTCTACGTTTGGCCATTGAGCAATTAATGATGGAAAGCCAAAGGTAGAGCTCGTTTCAGATGTTTAGGCGCACCCAAACTACAATCTTGGGTGTATTTTTAACTTTGATTTCTTCAAGTCAAAACTGTACTTGATCTCTAACTGTATTCTTTCGCTGTTAAAGTGTTCCTTAATGAAAAGTGAACGTTCTAATTAATTTTCATTCATCTAATCGAGTAATGTCAGAAATAATGTTGAAAAATTTCAAGGATTATTGGTCTAGGTATGCCTACACTCCTGAAACTACCTCTTGCATCCTTTGGTTACAAACTGGATTTCCAAACCCTCATGTTTGGCAAAAATAATTACCAAGGAAAAAAGGTCGGAAGCAAAATTATAATTGAAATGAAAGTTCGAAGCTTTGCCAATCACTAGGTTTGTGAAGATTTTATTTTTCTTGTGACTTTGTTGCCTACGCAATTTCATAAACTAAACTTCAGTTGGGGTTTACCATCTATTTTTTTGCAATAAATGCCAGGGGCGGATTTACCATTATGCAAGATGAGCAACTGCGTGTAGCCTCAGTCTCAGTCCTACGCAGCATTTTCTGTGTGATAAATGTCTAAACTATAAATTGATGAACTTGATTTTTTTGGTTTAGGCAGTTGGAATTTACCATAATTATTTCAAATTTTTTTTCCAGGGAGCTCGAACAGGCAACAAACAATTTAGTACCTCCTGCAGGACCATTCAACCTCGGCAACTCTGCGTTGTTATGTCAAGAAAGTGTACCAAGCAAGCAAGCTCTCTATAAACAACTAGTTAAATCCTTTAAATGGAATGATAAGGTAAAGAGTTGAAATATCATTCAGGACTTACTACTTTTAAAACTATCGTGTATAATTTAATCAAATAACTTATGAGTAGGGATCCATTTTTACTTCAAAACAAGCTCGGTAGAACCAAAACCATCCAAACTTCCATAAACTGGAGATTGGTTGGATATCTAGACCTGTGAACCCTAAAGTGAAGAGTCATAGGAAAAGTGAAACAAATATAAAGGAAGGCTGTTTTGTAAGCAGAACAGTGGAAGAGGGTTAAGAATAGAATAATTACATCGAAATGTAAAAATTTTATGCAACAAAGCTCATATTTTTGATAAGAAATGATTGTTGCCTGGTCATATGAAGGACCTAAATAAGTGTAATTGTGTATTCAGTGATTGTTTTCAATCAAAGAAAAAAGAAGGGTTTTCATGTAAAAATTTTATGCAACAAAGCTCATATTTTTGATAAGAAATGATTGTTGCCTGGTCATATGAAGGACCTAAATAAGTGTAATTGTGTATTCAGTGATTGTTTTCAATCAAAGAAAAAAGAACGGTTTTCATGCTATGCAATGCCGAATAATTAAGTTCTCCTACACCCACTTGGCCCCTGATCAGAAAAACAAGTGTGTTGTACTTGTTTTAAGGTGATTTCAGGTTAAACTTTTCCAGATTTCAATCCGATAGATTGCGGCACTAGTTGCTTTTCGGAAAAGTCGTGTTTTTAGCGTTTTAAACTGAAACCATAGATAAAACGTAAAATCCAGTTACGTCAGTACCTGTGAAATTTTTTTCACAGGTACTGGATTTTTTCACCCCAAAACGAGCAAAATTGGTTTGGAATTAAAGCAGTAAATTATGAAATTTGTTTCGCCATAAGCTTAATGAGTGAGAGAGAGCAAGAGTGATAATACATCTATCTGCCTATCTCGCACTCATTGAGGCTTATGAGAGTTTTCGTATTTCATAATTTCCGGCTTTACTTTTGAGTGTTTCAGCTTGAAACTTTCAGGGTATCTTCCTGAAGTATGCTCGCAGGTGCTGATGTTCCTAAAATTTGTGTTTTAAGCGTTAATTTGTCAATTTTAGCCAAAAACTGTTGACTTTTTGAGCAGCGCGACATGGTGTCTATGCTTAGAACTAAGCGACCCTGGAATCATCTTAACCTTTTCACTGCCTTTGACGAGTATACTCGTCCAACGCAATGGTGCTCCGCAGTGCCTTTGAGGAGTATACTCGTCCGGTTGCCCCTGTACAGCTGCCGCATCTGCGCGAAACATAGCAAACCATATACTCTATCTGACGGGAAGAGTACAAACTACGCGATAGAGGCGCTGGCAACATTTTTTGTGTCACGGATTTCGGGATTCAATGAAAAGGTTAATGGGAATATTCAGCCTTTCTCCCTTGTTTTTATCTTATTTTCACCAGAAAACATTCTTTATCTAGAACTGTTTTGGGAGTCCTCTAATTTAATAGACTTATCTACTTACCTTTCTTGCTTTTGTCTTCAGGTTCATGAATACAGTGCAATGTCACAGGCACTGTTAAATTTTAATCTTTTGAAACGATCGTATTCTAATGCAAGCCCTAAGCGAAGAAGAATTCAGCCCAGCTGTCATAATGTACCCCCACAGTAAGTTAATCATTTTCATATTTCTGTTAGTGTTGCTTACCATTAACTGAACGTTGCATTTCATTTTTAAAATCTTCTAAATGAGTAGAGCTTGTTTCAGAAGTGTAGGCACACAAAAACAATATTCTTTGGCAAATGTTCTACTATTATTATTTTGCTTTTAAAGTGTTCCTTATTGAAAGGTGAACACTCAAACTCATATTTAATTTTTTTTTGAGTAATATCATAATTAATGTTGACAAATTCCAAAGATTATTGGTCTAGGTGCGCCTACTCTTCTGAAACTACCTCTAGAATAAGTAATAAGGAAGGAAGCAAGAAGAATTCAACATCTTCCCATCTTATGATGTGTAATGCGTCACAGGAAAAGGAACCTTACCTTCCAAAAATCAGAGATGAGTTTTTAGTACCACTGCAGAAAGGGAGAATTTACAAACATTTTGACTCAAATAATGCCCAGATATCCTGGAACCTTTCGGATATATGTTGGTTTGAAGCCTGTTGTTTTTAAAGTCTCAAATTTAAAGCTTTTACTTAAAATCACTTTCTTGAAAAATATGCTGTTAGAAGATGAGTGAGATTTTAGTACCATTGCCAAGGGGGGATAGCAAACATTTTAGTGCCCTGAGACAAATAGAGACGGAGCACTAACTGGCTGCAGCAGAGGCACTCGGAATTCTCGCGGATTCAACAAAACATCAGTCAACACCCCTCTGATGTAGTATGGTGTTGAACGGTGAGCACATTCCTGTACACCTCCCAGCCTATCCCCTCTGTGTGTACCTAATGTTACCGTTCAACACCATGCGACACCAAAAGGTGTTGACTTGTCTTACATGTTATTTTGTTGAATCCCCAAAAATTCAGTGTGCCTCAAATCTTCCCTATGTATTTTAGCATAGTGCTCCGTCTCTATTTGTTTCTGTTAGTGCCAGAGCTGCCGAGATATACGCGCCTTTGGTATCAACTAGCTGTACTACCAAACTTTGATGTCCTAGTTTCTTCCTTCTGTGTAAGAAGTAAAAATTTATGATGCATAAATGCTCATTGAGTGCTCAATGAATTGTTCTGCTTAATTTGTTAAACAGAGTTGTAGACAGTGCAATAGCTTTTGTTGATCGCCTTTTCCCAAACATGACTATGTCTGTTTCAAGACCATTTGCATCAAACGCCATACTGCAGGTGAGTCACAAAATATCATGAATATTGATTAAAGATCTGATTTTTTGTTTCTGAAGTATTGATTATTTTGGGTCAGAGTCTTGAACTGTCCTATCTATCGTTTTTTTTTTTTTTTATTGATAAATATTGCAGAGTAAGATGTGATGCATTGTCTTGTTGAATCTCAACGTGCACATTCACTTCAATATTGTCTCCTGTCGTAAAAAATAAAGCTCAAATAATCTTGAAAATATGTACAAAATTAACAATGCGGCTCTCGCTAACTTTTCCTATTTGTGATTGAATAGTTAGTTCTTGCGTAAAGTCCAGTGGAAATTACAATGAGCACATTAAAAAATTACGAAATTCACTCATAGACTCAGAAAATGATTTTAAAGCTCATGGCGTTGTGGTAGAGCTACACTGGTATCGTAGAAGATTCCTATCTAATTTGAGGCTTTCCTCTGAGTGTTTCTATAGAGAGAGTGATAAATTAGATAGGAATCTTCTCTGATACTTGCATAGCTCTGCCATCTTTGCTCTTAAATAGTGGAACTACTCAGATGTCTTGGAGGATTTCTGTCTAATTTGTGGCTTTCCTCTGAGTGTTTCTATAGAGAGAGAGTGATAAATTAGATAGGAATCTTCTCTGATACTTGCATAGCTCTGCCATCTTTGCTCTTAAATAGTGGAACTACTCAGATGTCTTGGGGGATTTCTGTCTAATTTGTCAGTCCCTCAATAGAAACACACAGAGGAAAGCCTCAAATTAGAAAGGATACCCCCCGCGGTCCACGGTACCTGTGTTGCTCCGCCATTGCAAATTAAACTTTAGTCATTTGTGAGTCTGTGAGTGAATTTTGCATTTTTTTAATGAGCTTGTCATTACTTTTGCCGTATTTTGTTGAAAGAAGTAACTATTTAGATATGTTTATAGCAAAAGTTAGAAAGAGCCTCATTGCTTGGAATATCATGGAAAAGCTGAGAAAATGTAGTTTATTTAAATAGGTATCTTGATATATGCTGCGATTACTTTCAAGTGTAATTCATAAAATGGTTGCATCACTTTCATTACAATTGGAGCAAGAAATGAAAGCATCACTTTTGCAATATGATCAATCATGAAATCATCCTTGACTATGCAAATCTTGCTTGTGAGTACAAAGTTTGTGAATAGGCAAATTGCACAGCTCCGTGTTTGAAAGTATATTTAGATTTACTGTATCAGTGCGACCAGTGCGTGTATCCCGGATTCGTAATTTCAACCATAGTAATTTGGGTGTAAATTCAACCCAAATCAGTTTGAACTGTTTGAAGACCTACAAACTCCGACTGTCTAGTTATTGTGATCCAAACTTTCATAAAAGTGTATGTATTTCAAAGTCTTGTGAAAAATTAAACCTGCCCATTTAATTTATTTTTGTTTTGTTTTTTGTTTTTTTCACAGATAACACTTAGTAGAGTATTACAGGGTGTCATTTCATTCAAAGGTCTAATGATTGAATGGGTAATGATTAAAGGACTTGGTGAGCAGTTGGATTTATGGACTGAGTCGCGGTATAAAGTATTTCAGAAAATCACTGAAAACACTCATGCAGCAATGCTTCATTTTTACTCACCAACGATACCAGATTATGCTATCAGATCTTTTATGGTAAGTTATTGATGCCACCTCCAACATCTTTTCTTCTTAAATCACTTTACTCAAAAATTTCAGGCAACTCATCAATTGAGTAATCTTGCAGCTCTCTAAGATCAATAGTCAAGAGAATATGCTTCTGTGTGGATTATGGCATTTTTCTCAGAACGCTTTTATGATTTTGAGCAAATTTTGAAAGCGCAAAAATTGCTGGATTTATGGGTCTTGAGGATCTTGTGGAATTTAAGATGATATCAGAGTTGGATTGGTGGTAGGAAATACGGGGAAAACTCCCTTTGGGCCGTTGGTTCTAAGGGCTAGTCGTTTGGATGCTTGAATAAACTTTATGCTAACAGCCCCAACCGATGCTGGCTCTAAAATTTAAATTGAAGTCATTGAGGCTGGATGAAAAGAAAGCTAGACTACGAGGCCTGCATTTAGTTAATCTGAAGTTGTTTAGCGGAGTCTCTAGTGTGCGGCAAATCATTGTTTGTTTCCTAACGAGCAAAAGCAAGAAATTATCAGCATTCACTGGGTGCAAGTATGAGTGTTTCTAGTGCTATAGTCACATCTCTGAAGGGCAAAAAAGTCAACATTTTTCAAGGGAGGCCCCCTGAACCTCCCTCGGGTACAGGGATTTCCTCTTAGACTCCTTCGTGTAGCTAGTCTCAACTTCGTTTTTCCTGGAAAATTTTCAGCCCCAATCCTATGCTGGATGAAATTCTAGTTTTATGAGGGACCTGCTACTCATCTGTCATTTATTTTTCTTCTCTTTGTCTCTATTTTCTTTAGACTTGGCTCCATAGTTTCTCAACTTTATTCAGTGATCCATGCAAAAACTGTCGGAATCATTTACACAATAATCTACCACCCACCTGGAGAGATTTTCGTTCTTTAGAACCTTATCACGAAGAGTGTAAACACTGATGAGGTAAATTTTTTATTTTTTATTTATTCTATCATTTTTTCTTTCTTTAGTCATGAAGAATCAGGTTAAGCCTGGTTCTCTACGCTCCGTGAAATTCTGTCAAGCTTCAATGTATTTTCTTTTTTTTTTAAATTCTAGACGATTGCTCGATTAGAGTTCATGCATTTTCAGTATCGGGCTCTGACAAGCAGTGTTGCCTGCTACCGGAATGCATCAAAACACATCGGCATCAGAGAGCAGTTGATTAGTAACAAGTCGAAACTCTAAGGCCTTGGCACAAGCTCAAAGTAGGATCGTCAAATTGGCATCAGTGAGCTGAAATCCACCGCAAACAGTAAAATTGCGAATCTGACATTTCTAAAATTCAAACATAACCTTGACCAAAACACCTCAAAACCGGGGTTTATTTGTTTTGTTGACGGTAGACCAAATCTTCCTTAGGGAGGCTAAAAGGCTTCTATTAAAAGGGGCCTTTTACTCCCTAAGTGAATTTTTTGAGAGTTAGGTAGATTAGAACTAAGATTGTATTGACGTGTGCAATAACATTAATTTACTGTTCTCATGTACAAATTTGGAAAATGAAAATAAAAATAGATTGGGTGAACAGATGACACACCATCCATCGTCAAACAACTCTGCAGTTTGACGGGCCGTCAAATTGCGCAGTTGTTTGACAACATTTAAACCAACGGAACATGCAATGGTTGGCTCACCTGCCGATTTGTGGTGGATTACGGCTCATCGATGCCAATTTGACGGTTCTACTTTGAGCGTGTAGGAAGGCCTTAACCGCTCACCGATTTGTTTTGATGAATTTAGGAAGCTACCGTCCACCAACTTGTGAGAACCCAATACTCAATTTGCATGAGCTCTAGTTTACTCTCCTCTATTAAAAATGACGGAGCTTTAGGCGCAGTTGCTGCGTGGTAACTCGTACCTTTATTTCTGGTTATTTTTGGTCATAGTATATTGGAAATGTTTGATGACAATTTTTCTTCAGGAAACTCATTAACATGCAATGCTTTACTGGAATTTCTTGAGGTTATTTTCTCAATGCAGTAGCATAGGAATTATGCAAAATTACCTTTTGGCCAATAATTTCAGATTTGATTTGAAATTGTATCAGCGCCAAAGTATTCATTATGTTAGTTAATTTGCTCTTAGGCTCATTGTTTGATTTGAATCTTATGCGCGCTTTTCTTATTAAATTACTTCTTGTTCAGTTGGTCATATGAAGTTGTTGTTGAGTCTCTTAATTTTTGTGTGTGGTACATTCAGTTGTTCAGGGTTTAGTCCAGGCAATAGAGACGAAAAAAGTGGCTTACCTTGCAAAAATGGAAGTAGTAGGTATTTTGACGGAACTTTATGTATTTTTGGTCGCTGATTCCGAATTTTCAACTTCCCACCAAAAATTTCCCGGGGAACGTTGCCAAATTTACGTTTTTTTACCAAAAAAATCGGTTTTTTGAAAATTCCGAGCTCCACGTGCATTATTTTGAAAAAATACCTCAGTTTAAAAAGAAAGTAGACAAAAAATGGAACAAAACCTCGTCAACGGTTTTTTTCTAAGATCAAAATTGACCGAAATATGAGCCATCTTCCGAACGCTCCCTCGCGGAAAATTGACGCTAACGCGGCAATACGCGTACTGCACAGCAGCCCCGCAGCCCGCGTGAAGCGATCCTCTTACGTGTCTTCCTCTCCTCCTCCTTCACTGATACTTTTAGATTATTTGGGTTCTGACCCCCCCCCCCCCCTGATACGCACCCTTGCCTCCCTTTTGCTTAACCATAACCCTTATTTTATTTATAAGCAATAACGGAACAAGTTTAATGAAGAAAATTAATACGGTGGTTCTAAGAAAACAAATGGATTCAATTGTACTCTCTATTTTTCGACCATCATTGCCCTTTGCCATGCCGCAATGCAAATTATTAGTCCTATTCATGCCTCCTTCGTTTTACGGCTGCTTAGGGGCTTGGTTAATAAAATATGCGACCAGAGGAATACCCTGCTGTTTATTTATATTCTGAATCTACAGCAACATTGGAGACCCGAAAACCCGTCGGAAATCAAATTGGCGAATGATGAAAGGGTTTATGATAAAATGAAAATCTCATGACAATCGCAAAAAATTGAAGAAGGGAAAGGGAGTTATATCACTGTTTTCATCGCATGCTTTCTTTCTGTTTACGTAGAAATTATTATTTTTTTTTTTGCTTAGCTCCTAAAAAAAAGAAAACATATATTCGGAGAAAAATTTCGGATTGAAATTACAGAACGTATTAGAAATTGGGGTATAAAGAAATTCTTTTTAAAATAATGAGAATTCTTGTTGATTCAACGAAAATTATCATTGGTCCAATTGAACGTTCTGATTATTCAGAAGTATCCCACGAAAAATCGTTGGATCAATAAGAATTCTCATTATTTTAAAAGGAATTTCTTTTTACCCGATTATTAATAATACGTTCCGTTATTTCAACCAGAAATTTGTCTGTGTGTATGTTCATCGACATTTTGGCCTTGTATTCCCGGCAGTGACGTTGCCTTTCTTTTCCCGTTAAACTTTCGTCCTCACGAGAAATGGTACTGATCTTCTTCAGCAGCCAAATCATAAATTACTTCCTAAGGAAGCAAGATTGCGTTTTACCCCCAATCATCATTTCAGCTTTCTCCATTATGTCGGTTGTGAACGTTTGCAACAGCGTTATGGAGGGTAAATTCCTACGTAAAATCACATAAAGTATATTTCTTCACAAAAGGAACTTGATAGATCAGATTAAATTAATGACTTCTGCAGCGCTAGGTTCTTTGCCTTAAATCGGCTGGGTTTATTATTCCGCCAGAAAAACCAGGATTCTTAAGAAAAATGAATTCAGGATCGATAATTGCTTGTAGTTCTGTGATTTTCCCCAGAACGTCGCAATATTTTTGATGACGTAATGTTTTTTTTTACATTTTCGACTCTCGAAGATAAATACCATCCATAAAAGTACTTTTTTCTATTTTTACGCCGATGACTCGCTTTCCGGCAAGAATCCAAACCTTTTTCCGATAATCCGAAACATTTACCACACGCTCCCCCTTTAAAACACTCTCTCAAAAGCATCCAAATTTATCCATACTTAAAGCTTTAGTGAAATTTCTGATGAAAACTTACCACGAATATTTAAACGATTGCAGTTTTTAGAAAATAAATTATAGTAAAAATATTCGAAAACCGCGTACCCTATAAGAAACGCCCGAAGACTTGCGAAAACTAAAACGAAAAAAGCATTAACTATCAAACACGTCAACGGCAGCAATTAGCTTTTGTTATCAAGAGGGGTATAGAGTGTGTCACGAAAAGAAAATACGAGATCAATTTGGGGACGTAATTCCTATTTAAGACGGTCACATTCTTAAAAATCGATATTAGAGCAACTACGGGTGAAATACAGAGACTATACTTGAGATCTTCTTGGAAAGGCTTCGATTTGAATCGTCTTCCGGACTCAATTTTCAATTCGGAAAGAAACCTAGAGCCATAGAATGCCTTGAAATATCTTGAGGAAGTTTCAAGGCATTTTCAAGTGAGATTGAGACACGAATTTGCACTCCAGAGATGCTCCAAAAAAGCTCAGTATTGTGCTCAAGGCAAATCTTAAAGGAATAATTTCAAGGTAGCTTCCATATCATAAATCTTACATACCTTGAAATATACTCAAAATTCCCCAAGTATCCTATTGCTGGTTTGCTAGGAGCGTCTCTGAATTGCAATTTCTCTCACTGGTCTCAACTCGGCTTGAATATTTCTCAAGCCAAGCCAAGTCTAGGTCGGCTCAAGCAAAGACTCTAAATTACATCCGAAGGAGGCATAAATAGGACTAATAATTTGCATTGCGGCATGGCAAAGGGCAATGGTGTTCGAAAAATAGAGAGTACAATTGAATCCATT
The DNA here is from genome assembly GCA_011764245.1 of Trialeurodes vaporariorum. Lineage (NCBI taxonomy): Eukaryota > Metazoa > Arthropoda > Insecta > Hemiptera > Aleyrodidae > Trialeurodes > Trialeurodes vaporariorum. The sequence continues at coordinate 30,274,049 of VMOF01000002.1, forward strand.
TATTTTTTTAGAACTACCGTATTAATTTTCTTCATTAAACTTGTTCCGTTATTGCTTATAAATAAAATGGGGGTTATGGTTAAGCAAAAGGGAGGCAAGGGTGCGTATCAGGGGGGGGGGGGTCAGAACCCAAATAATCTAAAAGTATCAGTGAAGGAGGAGGAGAGGAAGACACGTAAGAGGATCGCTTCACGCGGGCTGCGGGGCTGCTGTGCAGTACGCGTATTGCCGCGTTAGCGTCAATTTTCCGCAAGGGAGCGTTCGGAAGATGGCTCATATTTTGGTCAATTTTGATCTTAGAAAAAAACCGTTGACAAGGTTTTGTTCCATTTTTTGTCTACTTTCTTTTTGAACTGAAGTATTTTTTCAAAATAATGCACGTGGAGCTCGGAATTTTCAAAAAACCGATTTTTTTGGTAAAAAAACGTAAATTTGGCAACGTTCCCCGGGAAATTTTTGGTGGGAAGTTGAAAATTCGGAATCAGCGACCAAAAATACATAAAGTTCCGTCAAAAAACCTACTACTTCCATTTTTGCAAGGTAGAATGCTTTATTGCCTGGACTAGTTCTAACAGGTTAAAACATAGTAAATTGCAGCATTATCTAAGTAGAAAATATATATATATTTTTTTTTATAAATGGTAACTATATAGTTTAAAATTAATTTTAAGTAGGAATCATAAAGGTGATTAATAGGTAACATTGGATTTGACAATTTCTCAACAATAAAATAGAATGTCTCAAAAATTAAAATGACATAAGACAAATACAAAAGCATGGACTTCTCATGCATATAAATTCCAACTCTAATCTCATAATTTTTTCCATCGTCTTAGTTTTAAGACGATCCATCGATGTCATTGGTAGTTTGTCAAGAGTCATCTTATTTACCGGCACTCTTGGTAACTCCTTACCAATAGGATGGACAGTTTAAATTGGACAAATTTACTTTGGACAATCTTTTTTGGGCAAAACGTGTATTGGACAAAATCTCTTGCAAACGTTGACCTGATTTTCGGTGAATGTTTGCTCATAGAGACAATGCCTTAAGGATCAATTCTGCTGTGCTGAGCAAGAACGCTGTAAGTGACTTAGGTTACTTAGACTCATTTGCGATGTATCTTGGGGTCCCCATTCATCAGTTTACCCTCTCTCTTAAACCTTCTCCAAGGATTCCAGCGTTGAATAATAGACAGCCTGCCTTTCATGAATGTTTGAACTGGCGGAGAACCTTTGTTAGAACAAGTTGAGTGACCAGGTACAACTATAATAAACTCCTGAAGAGGAACTAGGTATGAGAATAGACACCTGAGCCACACAACGCATGTCACTTACGGTGTGCTTGCTGGACACAGCAGTATTGCAGTCTGATTTGTCCACTTTTTAAGAGCCACTGAATGTAGGAAGCAGTCTAACTCCAGTATACTGATTTCAAAAAAAGGACACTTCAAGTTACCTCTTAGTATGGTACAGATCCACTGGAATGGTGGTATTAAGTAATTCAGTTTTGCTAAAAACGAAGTTAGTTTCTCTGCATCCAATGCTCATTTCTTTGGTAGTGGTTTTGTGTGCGTTATGCATATTGCATATTTATGCAAGGTATTCAAAATGAAATGAGACATCTTGTATTTAATATTTTGCATATTTATGCAAGGAATTCAAAATGAATTAAGAAACCTTGTGCTTATTATTTTATCAAGGTCATAAGTTATATCTTAGATGCATAAAATTGGTGAGATCATCTCATTAGTCAGCAGATTTGTGTCTCCGAAGCTTGTCGGTTAAATTCAGTCTGTTATAGATTTAATTCTTATTATCGCTTCAGCAAATGGGATCTTTCATCCAGTTCATAAAAGCAATGAATTTAAAATGAGTTAATAGTAAGGACTTTCTTTATTAATTATTTTCTTCTTTGGTTGGGCATGTTAATTCTCTCCATATTTATCACCAAATCCTCCTCTCCCTCTTCAGGTCAGCAGATCAAAATAACCAACTACGTTCTGAAATTAATGAAGCAGTGATGTAGCATGCAATCTGGCATTGTTGTGTCTGGTCCATTTTAACCCTTACAATAGATTGAATTCAAATCAAAACCATGTAGTTTGGTCTTTCTTGTGAGTTCAAATGAATAAAATAGATCTTGGCCAAAACGCATGCTATGCTATTGAAATGAAGGTGAATTAAAGTCATGAGACAAATCTTATTTCGTGTCTGGTTAGTAACTCTTTCGTTTCTAACTCTGGTCAGTGTTCTTTTCAATCTTTCTGCACCTTTTTGAATCCATCCGCTAGATTTTAATCCTCTAGTCCTCTGTGTTGCCAAGGATAAGAATCTCAAATTTTCTTTTCGGTTTTACCATCCTTTTCCCAAACAAAACTTATCCTTTTCGGCTCGGTTAAATTTCTTATTTATGTGACGCATCAAACGTCAGATTTGGTATAGGTTGCTTACTGAATAAGTTTCATAAAATTGAATGAGTTTAGATGAAACCTTAAACTTGTGATAAAAATCAAATAACCTAAAGCGAGTTTAGAGTTATCAGGAACACTGAAATAGGATTTAATCAATTGCAAGCTTCCTGAAGCTACCAGCCATCACATCAGCAGAAACGCCGCATCCTCCTTTTAAAGCTGACACCGCACCTTGTCGGGCGCTTTCACTGAATTGGTCTTCTCTGACGTGCATTTCATCGTTTTTCAGTAATCGCTCCCTTTTTTCTGCAAGCTCCTTTTTCCATAGATCTGTGAGAATAGCAAACAGATAGAACAGATATTGTTGTACTAAAAGAGTCTATTATTTGCTTACAGATTGTATCTCTGTAAACACTGAGAGGCATGCCTATAAAAGTTTCAAACTGTATTGCACACCAACAAACAGTAAACAAAATTGGTGACCCAATGGTATCATTGGCTTATTTTTTCTTATCATGTTCTCTTGGTGATGATATTGCATAGATCTTTTCTCACTTGCCTCACAACTTTTTTTGCGATCTAATCTGTGAAAACTATGCATCAAACTCAATTTATAATGGCCGTGCAACTGACCCAATGAGAGCCATTGTTTTAAAGTCATACAGTTCCAAACCGTAATTTTATGCTAGTTTCAAGAATGTCCGATAATGACATATTTCAAGTTCTATTATTTCTTTTTATGGGAGTGTTCATTAACATTTACTTACCAATCATTTCGGTCATCGGAATAGAGCCTCCATATTCTTTAGGAAGCAATGATTTATCAATAAATTCATGGACAGTTTCAACGTCAGGATGGAGCTGTGAAGACCAGATAGTACAATTATTTTAGTCAACTGATTAAACAACTGATTTAGTCAACTGATTTAAGTCTTAATTATTTTTTAACGTTAGTACTTTTTTTTTTTCTTAAATTTTGAATTATTTTCACCAACAACCCTTATTGAAGTAACCCTCTAACAAAAAAAAAAAAAAAGTATGATTCTTCTAGAATGCCCGAAAAAAGCTGATGCCAAATGGAATTGCTTTGATGATACTGTAACTTTCACCTCTCTCTCCTATGAATCAATATTTATGAAACAAAGAAGGGAGAACAGTCTTGATCATGCAACTTTTTTGACCATAACATGAGCAGAAATTCTCCAAAATTTAAACTTTTTCTTTCTTTTAATTTTTGTTGCAAATTTTCTAATCTTTTTAACCAAGTAGATGTCAAATTTTGGAAAGAAATTAGTAATAGTAATAGCTGCCTTTGAAGAATCTGGAAAGTCATAATATATTTGCTCTTGATCAATGTGACAACTATTTAAACTGTAAACATGAAAAAAGAACAAAAAGAATTGTGTACCTTTACACGTTTCCTGATTTTTTCTGAGATCAAAGACATGCCAAAATCTAAAGCGTATTTCACAGAAGGATGCACGTTGATGACATGAACCTCTTTGTGCCTCATTGGTAGGGTTCTCTGTAAAAAAAAGATAATACATTGAAGACAATTTATTTGTTTTTATGCTGAAAAAATGCTCTCCTTGTAAAAATAAAATATTTTTTGGAAAAAAATAAAAATTAAAAACATGAATTTCAAGTGGTTTTATGAGTACAAAGACCAATCACTTAAATATTCCTGAGATATTTTCTGCGTCTTCTAAGGTAATATTCCGGTGAAAATAGCCTAACCTGAGGATTGATTCCTGATGAATTCTTCTCCTCAGTATTTTCTTTGTTCTTTGTTGCCAGAATGTTTATCCCAACAAATCGCAATTTACTTAAGAGTAGGCATTCAATTTTTTCTTGTTCTTTCGTCAAAAGTCAAGTTTTAGAAATTTTTTTTTCTTCCTAAAAATTTTCTTTAGAACATTATAGATTCAGTGGACACTCGATAATTCGAATCTGAAGGGACCAAGGGTTTTTTTCAAATTATGAGAGTTCGAATTAGCAAGCGTTCGAATTATAGAGATGGGTAGCGAAGAAAATTTGAATTAAAGAGTTTCAAATCAGCTCCTTAATGCGAAGTTGTGAGACCGTGCGCTCTGTAATTCGAATATGTATTTCCTAATTTTCGGTCATTCATTCCCCTTATCTCACATACATACCAGACGTTAGCATCAAAACAAAAATTTGAATTACAGAGCGTCCTTACTGGTATTTCGAATTACAGAGCTTCACTGCTGCACAGTGCTTTGATAAAATTGCGCCAAAATAGCTTTTTGCAGCTATTTTTGGCAAATTATCGAGTTATTTAAAAACTGAAGACAACTCTTTTTTCTTTGAAGGAAAGGAAGAGATAGTCTTTTTGAATTCTTACTTATCTTAATTTTTTACCGAGTAATACTGCTCCCGTGAAATTTTCACAAAAGCAGTATTACTTGGTAAAAAATTAAGATAAGTAAGAATTCAAAAAGGCTATCTCTTCCTTTCCTTCAACGAAAAAAGAGTTGTCTTCAGTTTTTAAATAACTCGATAATTTGCCGAGAAAAGCTGCAAAAAGCGATTTTGGCGCCATTTACTCAAAGCACTGTGTGTCACCCGACTTCAAATTATAGAGCTTATTTAGACGCTACTAGAAGCCATAAAAAATCGAATTAATGAGAGCAGACAAATACGTTGATATTTTTCGAATTATCGTGTTTTTCCCACGGGATCATCTTTGAATTATCAAGATTTTCGAATTAACGGGCTTTGAATGAACGAGCGTACCCTGAAAATATTTCTGCCAAGGAATAAAAACTTCAACATATTTTTTCTTGAGTCTGATGGACTCTTCTTTCTAAGCTTTTAACTGATACTTAGCAGTAGTTTGTGTCTTATCGACTTTGTTGAGTGTTACCTCTCCATTTTTGACTATGCGAACTGCCTCTTTCGGGGTGAACAGTGTCAAGTGGGGTAAAGTTACTCCAGAGCCATCGCAAAAGTGGACATATCCTCGAACCTGATTTTCTTCATCTTCCATCAGTGTTTCGTACGTGATGCCATGAATGCGGCACATGTCAGTATTTGGATATTTCAATGGATCAAATGCACCTGAAATATGATGAAGGAACTTGTGAGATTTTTTTTCTTCATTTGCGTTTGTTTACCTGATCATAAGAGTCGATTGTGAGCATTTCAATAGATGGTTTTAGTAATGGCGACTGCCGGTGATGAGCATTCCAAACAGACAGTTTGTCTCTCACACTCTCACTTGACCCCCATGTACTGCCATCTCACTCTAATTTCAAAAATTGTATATAGAGACATCTTTCGTGAATTTGTTTGACTGAAATGAATTCCTCAAGGCATTTTAATGCAATTTTATAATAATATGTCGTAAAACAAGGCCCTGTATACAAATTTGGAAACTAGAAAGAGATGGGTATACATGAGGGTCACGGGAGAGTGAGTGAGATAGTTTGGAACACTACGCGAGTTTTACCTCAACCGATTGTGACCCATTGGTTCATGAACTCATTAGTTCATTGTTGTGGTTGTTGGCTAACCGTTGACTTCGCACTAAACCGTCTATAGCCCGCAAAAGGAAATGAATTTGTTGAGAATGAAACTGTTTATTGATCTTTTAACCCCTTCAATACCATGCCTGAGCCATTAGTTTTCGTAACTTGATCTCTGATTGACGCAGTGCTGCCGTTTTGCCTAATTAATGACATTTGTGAGTGATCTCATGAGTGAGAATATTTGGCTGGATATTGTGTATCATTACTTATTGGCAACTTTACATCCATCGTTCTCTATCAGTCATCGACTGAGACTTGAAACTAAAATCAGTTTGTTTTTACTTTTGATCGCAATAATTCAACTTTAAGACCTTTTCAAACGCCAACAACACATTTTTTTGGTTTTGAGGTCCATTGAAAGGTCTTAGGGTCAGAGACAGATCGTTTCTTTTTCGTCCAAGGAAGCTTACCTGGTCGTGCAACAATTATCCTTCTTCCAAGTTTATCTCTTCCAGGAACGACAAAAAGATATCTGTGAAAAAGAACATAATAATAATAATAATAATGCAAATTTTTGAGTGATGGGTCAGAGAATATATTTTAGTGGTACTTCTAATCAGTAAATGTTGCTGTTTTTCACTCTAAGTCATGCAAAGAGTCGAATTGAAGGTCTCTGCTGCACGCTTAGTAAGTCAATATTTTCTTGGATCTAAACAAACTACCTAATTGCAACATTTTTTTTAATGTTACGCCACTAGATACGGGAGTGATTTTTGGCTACATAAGGATCCCCCATCTCGGGGTCATTTTAAAATCAAAATTTTGAAAATTCAGGGGCTCATTTACAAAACGTGCTGTAAGTCCTTTCATTACGACCATAAAGATCTACACAATTTTTTAGAGCCTATGTCTTTTTGGGGACATTTGTGTGATATTCTAGTGACATCAATGACTTGACATTTTGAAGCAGTATTTTCATGATATTAAGAGAGTATTTCCGAAAATCTTGCCACAACATAAATCAAAAGATTTCCGGAACATCTCAAAAATATTTATTGAGAAATATTTTTTTGAGGACATTTCTGTGATATTCTGGTGACATTGATGACTAATATGTAGTCTAAATAACGTTTTGAAGCAATATTTTCATGATCCTCAGAGAAAATTGTCTGTAAATTTTGCCATGACTTTATTTTAAAAAACCTGAACATCACCAAAATATTGGTAGGTAAGTTTCTTATGGAGGACATTTCTGTGATATTTTGGTGTTATTAATATCTTTCCATTTCTGACTGGGTCAACTTTTCACGCTTTTTTTTTCGCCAATCGAACTTTTAATATTTTTGTTCTCTATTTCTGAACAAGGACACTCGTTTTTAAAATCTTGGCATCTATTCTTGTCTGATAACTGCTATAAACATATACTATTCAGCATTTCTACTCATAATTCAGCACAAATTAGTCGGGTCATTCTAACAAAAAGGTTTGTTACATACGTACCCCAAATTCAACAGTTCTTCCATGCTAGGGTCTTTAACATCAAGATTATTGAACATCATGGATCCGTATGTTTGACGGAGCAAAAGGTAACGTTCCAGGGCGTCATGAGCTTGCGGAACGCTGAACTTTTTCGTTCTCAAAAATCTCAACAAAAAGTTGGAATCTGAAAAAGTGTGAAAATTATAAAGATTGATTGAACAAATTTATTCAACTCCTCGTCAGTACGACAGTACTCAAAATTAAAGAACAGAACGCTTTGAGTCCTTCGTATCTTATTAAAAGCTACCCCTACTTTCTTCTATCCTTCTCACCACCACCAACCCCCTCCAATCTAACTTCTCTTTTTTCTTGTCGTGCTACATAGTGATGACTCAAGGTACTTATATTTAACAGGTATGCTGTCATCTTCAGTGGCGCGCAGTTCAAAATCATCAGCCAAGATGGCCGACAAAAGAAGAAAACAAACCGACTCATCATTCGGGCTACTCGAATGATGAGTCGGTTTGTTTTCTTCTTTTGTAGATGAGTGTATACTCATCTACACAGTAGCGATGATACTGTGCTTATGATGATTTTTAAATTTGCCCATGATTTCATTGGTTGTCCAAAAGATTACATACCTACCTATTGTTCAGTTCAGTTTATAACTGTATTGCATGAAAATGCTCTGATCTGCAATCTAATTTTCAACCGATGGATTCGTCACTAAATCTGAAAATAAATTGCAGTTATTTTGATAATTCAACGGCCATGATTCCACCGATTGGAAAATGATAACAGATGTGAGGAGTAGCATGGCGCGGCGGCGGCGCGGCGTCGCCTGCAATTTGGCATTGCTGCTTTGAGTCCATATTTTAAGCCCATAGAAAATATCGTTTTGAAGGAGTGCACTGCGCTCTTCTATTATTTCGACCATTTTCTTTCGTTTAATCAGATGAAATGCAGCATTGCCAGATTGCAAGCGACGCTCATCCTGCGCACCAATGGTCTGGAATTGTCAAAAAATGCACAAAAATCAGAAAGTAAGTTGCTCATCAATTTATCAGTTATAAACTTCCCCTTTTTCCGTTTTACTCTCCTCTTTTCCCCTTCTTCCACCTCCCCTCCCCCTCTTTTCCCCCATTTTTGGTCGAACGGGGGGGGGGCGATCGCCCCATTCGCCCCCCCCCGTATCCGCCGATGTAATCAGTGGCATCGACCGCCATCACGGTCTCGCGTTTGAAAGCATTTCGTGAGTTTAGGAGTGGATTTCGTGATTTTTTAGTGCGCTAATCGTTATTTTTACAGAGTTTTACCGCCTGATCAACTATTCATCAGCCTGTAGCCAAAGTTTGCAACAGCTCCATTTCAGTCATTATGAGAACACTTGTAACAAGTAATTTAAAGCTACAAATGTCTTTGGAAAGTTTTAAATTCAGCTCTAAACGTTTTATTTTCGATCGCAGACCATAGTGCCGTGGATGTGAGTATTTTCGTGCATTACAGTTATAAACTGAACTGAGCGGTGTAATTATTTGGTTAATCGGTGGAATTACAAGTGAATTTAAAATTGTCACTAAGCACACACGCGCTAACAATAATTGACAGCTCCGCCGAATACTTAACTCATGGTCATAGTGGCGAAGCATGCTATTTGGCAACATTGCATTTTGTCCATTCGAACCCATGGAAAAGATCGAATTCAATGGTCATCGGCGTTTCCTAGATAGTTCAATATTTTTCATGGGTTTTAATGAACCAAATACAACGTTGCCAAATAGCATGCTTCGCCACTACGACCATGAGTTGAGTATTCGGCGGAGCTTTCACTTATTGTTAGCGCGTGTGTGCTTAGTGACACTTTTAAATTCACTGGTAATATTTTTCATGGGTTTCAATGAACCAAATACAACGTTGCCAGATTGCACGTTTCGCGCCACTGCTCATGGTGCGGTGTCCTAGCGATCATTATTACTTTGAGTAAAATGTGAAAATGTTCAATCTGACAGCGTTGATTTCAAGTTTGCTATTCAAACATCCTATAAGCCCAGATTCCTAGATAAGCGCAGTCCCAACTTTTTTGAAACCGAAATGAGAGTAAGATGCAAGCGTGATAGCATCAAAAGAGGCTGAAGATCGGAGTAGGATTATGTCGAAACTGGACTGGACTAACCACATTCGTCGCTAAGTGGGATAGAGTGCTCATCACCGAAAAGTTTGATCTAACGTACAACATTATTTGTCTGCTTCCGCTTTGAACCAATAGTCAAGTAAATCATTAAGATGAGTCCAGGGTCTATTAGTTCCAACGACACCACGTCGCGTCGCGCTGCTCTTAAAGTCAACATTTTTTTCACTAAAATTGACGAATTCACGCTAAAAACACAAATTTGAGGAATGTCAGCACCTGCGAGCATCATACTTCAGGAAGATACCCTGAAAGTTTCAGGCTGAAACTCTCAAAAATAAAGCCGGAAATTATGACGTACGATCAATGAGTGCGAGTGAGGCAGATAGACGTATTAATCACTCTCACTCCTTAAGCTTATGGCGGAATGAATTTCATAATTTACGGCTTTAATTCTAAACCAATTTTGCTCGTTTGGGGCTCAAAAAAATCCATAAATTTTTTTTGCAGGTGCTGACGTTGTTGGATTTTGCGTTTTAGGTATCTATGGTTTCAGTTTAAAACCCCAAAAACACGACTTTTCCAAAAAGCTATCAGTGGCGCTATCCATCGGATTGAAATCTAGAAAATTTTTGCCTGGAATCACATTAAAATAATATACTAATTGTAAGAGGACCAGTTAAGGAAAGCCAAATATGAAAAAAATCATCAGATTTATCTGCTTATTAGCTGTTTTTATGAGACCACAGTGCGCTAAGTCTGAATTTTTGTAATCATGGAATGAACGGTGCGCTATTTGTAATTTGCCTAGGCATTTTACAAGCCGCTTTTAAAATGCCTGAGCATGTAAATTGCCTTCGACCAAATATGGATACATCCGAAAAGTGCCAAAGATCGTCTTGACCCAGTCTTTTCAAACGAGCTAGTTTCGCACATTTTAGACATATCTACTGTGATGCAGACGCCTTGAAAAATGCATAAAAAATTTGTCTTCGTCTATAAGGCTTGAAATAAGGCTGAATACATCAGCCAATGGAATGTCGCACTCCGAGATGGTTATAGGTGAAATTATTCTCGGTACTCATCTTGCCAAAACTTGCAGCCTGATTTTAAGATTTTTATGAAGCTATTTTTTTCTCACGGTTTTATTTTGTTTTGTTTGTTTTTTTTTGTTTGTTTGTTTTGTTTGAAAGGCTAAAGCGTTGTATAGGGTTTAACCCCTTTTGGGCCAAGCCCGAGCGAGTTTATTCGTTTTTCTCCTCGAGTCTATTTCACATTGTTTCAGTCTTCATTCAGGGTAAACGCAAATATAGATGAAAACACTACAATACATAAGGTCTCGTCGGGCGCCTTCAATTTGCCGTATCGGCAATTCCAACCCCACCGAGTACGAACAGTTAACTACCTTCCCTGTAGAAACAGAGGAATGGTGTTCTCTTGAACTAACCTGGCCCTTAAAGGGTTAAGTACTCTTACCTTATCCGGACCTATCTCTGAACTTTCGATTTTTGCACGACAAAAAATACTTTCTATTTATCCCCTCAGCGGGCCGATCTTTGAAATCATTAGATAAGGTTGGTAGACTGGATGAATGAAGGACTGCTGTTGGTCCTTTTAACGTGTTTATCAAAAAGTAAAGCTCTTCAACCAAGTATCCCTCTGCTACAATCGATAAGCTACCTATCTACTTTTATCGGCTTGTTTCAAGCAGCTGATAGCTTATCGAATGTAGCGGAGGGATACTTGCGGTTAAAGAGCTCTACTTTTTTAAAAACACGCTAAAGGGACCAGTAGCAGCCCTTCATTTATCCAGTCTACCTGCCTTATCTAATGCTTTCAAAGATCAGCCCGCAGGATGTAGCAAAAAAGGTCTTTTCAGTGTAGCGTGTGATGCTATGTGTAAAGGGGTGTCTCCACCTGCGAATTTAAAAGCGCGAATTGACCGCTTGAGCCAATAGGCTTCTTCGTTGTCGATACTTCGGAATCGACCTATCGACTTCAAGGCAGCTCATTGGCTCAATCAGTTTATTCGCGCTTTTAAATTCGCAGGTGGAGACACCCCTTAAGAAAGGTTAGTATAATATACTATATACATGGATTTCAACCTTGCTCCTTACCTGTTCTGCAATTTTCAATGCGAGGGTTCTTTTCGATCCACTCACGCATTTGCTTCATGCCTTCGTCCCTCAAGCTTTTGTTTTCCCTGAGCTCCGTCTCAGCTAGATTTTGCGTGTCTTCGCTTAAAGAACAAACGTATTCCTCCATTGTATTTTCTTTTCTGCTTTCAAACCTGAGAAAGTTTCAACAAAAAATAATGAAATGAGTAAAAGGAAAAAAAATAAAAAAATAAAAAAAAAAAAAAAAAAATCTTGATACGAATTCCAGAATTTCTACATTAAAAATGTAGGAGGTAGAATATTCAAGATATGGATAGCACTGAGATTGTAGATTGTATATGTTGATGTAGACGGGAAAGAAGGTCCTCTTTACACAGAAAAACCAGAAAAGAAAACTTTGGTAGCGCCGAAAAAACGTTCGATAGGAAAATGACCCATAAAAATGCTTTAGTTGAGCTAACCAAATCTTTGGTTCACCCAGCAAAAGCTTTAGTTAGGCTTACAAAAACGTTGGTTAGCTCTACTAAAATCTTTTGCTGGGTCATTTTTCTACTAAAGGTTTTTTCAGCGCTACTGAAGTGTTTTTTTTTTTTCTGTTTGTTCTATGTGTGACACCAGCAACAATCCACCACTGTTCATGACTGAATTCGCGTTTTCTTTTACGTACTTGTTTTAATATACTGATTGCTTTCGACATATTTCGAGAAAACGAAGTACAACTGTAGGCGGGAAATAGACGGCCCGAAGCCATTTTTTGTCAGTCCTGGAATCTTATGGAGAAAATTATCTTTTTTTTTCATAACTTTATTTTCTGACGGATTTTTAAAAATTGACATCAATTTGCTCGGGACAATCAACATTTTTCTTTCGCCTAGTTTTCCTTTTAGTTTGATCTCTTTTATTTTTCACCTTATTTTAACATCGACCAACCAATAGTTGCCGTTAATGGCTCCATAAAATATCAGACGTGCTCTTTTCAAGGAATCAGCTTCATAATCGCAGGCCATCAGCATGTATGTGTAAAGTAAGGCTAGTTTGAATGAGCACATTCAATGTTTTATGAGCCTTTGTTTGAATCGCTTATTGGTACAGCGGGTGAGTCGCAAAAAAAAAAAAAAAAAAAAAAAAAAAAAACCCAGGTTCGATCCTGATTCGCAAATTCGAGTTTTTATTAGGTTGGGTCGGACGGACGGTAGGTCGAATTTCTATCGTAGACAAGTTTTAATAGTCTGGGCGGGTGTCTAAATAATTCTAATCTGCACGGGTGCCTTTTATTCGAAACTCTATTGTCGAGATTGAGGTCCAGACGTTGAAGAAGTAGGCCACCATGCAGTGCGCGCCAGTGCTGCATGTGTAGCAACCAACCACTCATAGAGTTGCTTCTGGGTCGCGGACCCACTCCGGCGCGGTAGCGGCGGAGGACCGGAATCAAACAAAAGACAGCGCCGCCAATGCGATGCAATGCGGATCGCAAACGCACACACACCAAAAAAAAAAAATCACCTTGCGTCATAAAACTTGACGAATATGAGATTGCGGCGGCTGCGATTTTCGATTGACTGAGAGATGGTCGACAGAGAGTCACCTCTTCGCTTGCGTCACGGTCCGTTGTTGCCGGACGGAAGAGTTATCCAGAACCCTCTATTTGGGAGGTTTAAGGGTTAGCATGGTACTCCAACACCCGAGCCCAAGGTTATAGATAGACTGTTTTAGTAGAGCGATATATCGTATCGATTGCCGTCCGAGGGCCTCTGGTTCCAAACAAACTCTGGTTCAATGTAATTTTCCCATGAGCGAACTTTTGAGCGGAAATTTAGGGTATTGAATCAAACAATTAATGCGACCTTTTTGCGATTATGAATTCTACGTCCTCGAAAATGCTTCATATTGCCTGGTTCCACCTGTAAAACTGCCGGAATCAACAAGATATTACAGATTAAACGATGCGTTTGGAGGTTGGAATCACCCAAATGTTATTGTTGTTGTTGTGGAATTTGGCGGGATTTCGGGCGATTCTAACCTACAAATGCAACATTTAATCTGTAATATCTTATTGATTTCGGCAGTTTTAGTCAAGGAACCAGGCATACTCAAGCATTTTCGAGGACGTAAAATTCATAATCGCAAAAAGGTCGCATTAATTGTTTGATTTATTACCCTAAATTTCCGTTCAAAAGTTCGCTTATGGGGAAATTACATTGAACCAGAGTTTGTTTGGAACCAGAGGCCCTCGGACGGCAATCGATACGATATATCGCTCTACCAAAACAGTCTATTAAAGAGGTATGCTCATCTGACTTCGCGCCACGAAATCAGTAGCGCGCAATTCAAAATCCAGATCCAAGATGGCCAGAAAAAGCGGAAAACATTGTATACTCTTTCCAGAAAACATCGAGCTCCCTCTCCAGAAAAGCAGAAAATAGCCCGATGTTTTCTGGAAAGAGTATACAATGTTTTCTGCTTTTTCCGGCCATCTTGGATCTGGATTTTGAACTGCGCGCTACTGATTTCGTGGCGCGAAGTCAGATGAGCATACCTCTTTAATCTGTAACCTTGACCCGAGCCCACCTCTCAAAGGACAGTGGCGAAGGAAGGGTTTTAGTAATGGCGGCTGCTGGTGATGAGCGTTCCAAACAAAGACAGTTTGTCTCTCGCAGAAAAAAAGGAAGAAAGAAGCTCCAGTGGCGTAGCGTGCAATTTGGCAACGTTGCAATTCGTCCATTTGATCCCGCAAAAAAGATCGAGCTATTGGGTGTACTCGGTGAACACTTTCGCATTCGATCTTTCACAAGGGTTTAAATGAACACAATACAACGTTGCCAAATTGCACGCTACGCTGCTGGGAAGCCTGAAGACCTTGAAAAAATCATTTCAAGGTCGTGTTTAGCTTGAGTGATAAAACTGAATTTGTAAGATTTTTCGAGAAAATGCCATTAACTCTTTACTGCATATTTTTTCTTTTTGTTTGAAAATATATTTTCTCGAGTAATTTTGACTCAAAATGAAAGCGAAGTTTTTGTGAAAAAACTCCCCGCATTTATCTGTTGCGTTTAATTAAGAGAACTGCAAAGTATCAAATTCAACATAGGTTCGATATAGGCGGTTTTAGTACGAAGTTAACGGTTAGCCAGCAACCACAACAATGCACTCATCGGTCGCAATCGGTTGAGATAAAAGTATCGAAATTCGTCTCCAGGCCACAGGGCCTCAATTGTTTTACGACATATTATTACAATCAAAATCGCGTTAAAATGCCTCGAGGAATTCATTTCAGCCAAAAAATTTCACGAAAGATGCCTCTTTATACGATTTTTGAAATTAGAGTGAGATGGCATTACATGGGGGTCTCGTGAGAGCGAGAGAGACAGACTGTCTTTGTTTGGAACGCTCATCACCGGCAGCCGCAATTACTAAAACCCTCTATACTTATTATTAAAAAAAAAAAAAAAAAAAAAAAAAAAAAAAAATATATCAAACATCAAATTTTGCTGCAAATCGTTCAAGAAGGAAGTTTTAACTAGTTGGATGTATGTTTTTTTTTTTTTTTTTTTTTTTTTTTTTTTTTTTTTTTTTTTTTCTCTCTCTCAATGTGAATCAAAAAACTTTCGATGATTTGTTCGGCCAAATTTGGCAATCCTTATTCGATGAGCCAAAACGCTCTCCTCTCCCCTCCCTCTTTTCCCTCCAAAGAACGCAGCTAATCGCTGTAAATCTCCTTTTGATGCGCATGCGCTGGTACGCAACGTGGCACAATGGGACAAAGTATGGAATTTCCCGGACATTTTTTCATGGACAAAAATTAAGATCATCAGCAAGTAATGGAAAGATAACTAAAAACAGTAAAAACTAAGTTTAATAAACGATTTCACAGCTTAAAATGAGTCAGACATCATGGTTGTTAGACAGGAAATAACGACTTTAAAACAATTCTGAAGCAAAAAACGAAAACTTTTCATGTCTGGCAAAGTTCATGTTTTGGACCAGGGTGCGTGGTGCGATGATTCGTCTCTTTTCGCGCGCGCGGCTCATTCGCAACTCTCCTGACCTACGCTAAACCACACGCGATCATTGTTCCAAATCGTCGCATGAAAAGCCCGATGATTCGTCACTTCACGAACTCAAATTAATGTTTAGTGCAGTTTCGTATTGCTCCGTAAGTTCAGTGATTCCGACTCGGAATCTAATCGTTCCTTCGCTCGTCACGTGATTGGCGTCAACAGACTTCTGATTGGAGGAGACGTTTGATTTCGATGCGCAGAGGAGTCGTGAACCCGTTCACCGCGAATACGCTTCTGCGCATCATGCTTCCTTCCCGCGCTCGGTGATAATGCCAAACTTGACTGCCAAAACTTTTTCGTTTGACATTACTGTTCTTGCAGTAGCGAGGCGTGAAATTTGGCAACGATGTAATTTATCCATTTAAACTCACTGAAAGAATCGAACGCTTCGGTCATTCTTTTCAAAAGTAATCGAGTTGGATCTAAGCAGCATTATAATCAGGTACGCTGACTTCAAAGAAACTGCTGTTATTTGACGAACGTCAATGAACGGGTCTGTTGCAAACTTTTGCTACAACGATTAAAAGAGTTACTGCTAATGTAAAAATCGCCTGAAAAGTCGATTGGTGGCATTAGAAAGTCACAAAATGCAATAATAAACTCATAAGAGGCGTTTAATTAAATCCAAGATGGCGGATAAATATCGAGCAATCTGTATGCATGCATCGTGAGCATCCAAGGATGGCCAACTTTGACAACCTCACTGGAGTGTTTGTTCACGTTGTGATTGGTTGTGATCGATATTGTGAGGTTGGCTATCCTTGGATGTTCGTGGTGCATGCATACAAATCGCTCGATATTTTACCGCCATCTTGGATTTCATTTAACGCCTCTCGTGAGTTTATTATTGCATTCTATGACTTTCTGATGCCACCAATGGACTTTTCAGGCGATTTTACATTAGATTGAACACTCTTGATCATTGCAGCAAAAGTTTGCAACAGACCCATTGCATTGTATAACACTTTGGTTTCATTGAAATCGGTGCTGGATGTTTCAATCTTTCTATAATGTATGTTTAAAGGGGGAAAGTAACGTTGCCAAATTGCATGCTTCGCCACTGTTCTCTTGGCATTTTACACAATAATGAACCATCAACAAAAGAATCTGTAGAATCTGTTAGAAGCAGTGGGGGATGGCATAGCGGCTCGTGCTATGTGGCAATCATGTCTTCATGCCGTCAAACCTATTGGCAAAAGTATATCGCTTTTTCAGTGAATCAGTGATTCCCCTGAAGATCGATTATTTTACGCAAGTTTAAACGGAGAGAATCCATTGTTGCCACATTGCACTTAACACCACTGGTTAAAAGTGCAACTGGACCATCGCTTGAAACATGTTGTGCAGTGATGGGCAAAAATCATTTTTTGAATAACTATGAATAATTAAAATTATTCGTATTATTTTCATGTTATTCCCATTAGTAAATCAAAGTGTTAACGCTACCAGTCATCTTATGACTGATGAATATGCTGGTAGTGTCAAAACGTCGATTTACTAATAGGAATAAAATGAGAATAATGCGAATAATTTGAGTTGATGAGTCATGATTTTCAAAAAATTATTTTTGCCCATCACTGGTGATGTTTTGTTTGAATCGATTCAAGCTTCACCGCGTCAACGCTGTTGCGCAGAATGCACTCTTACGTTGGAGTTTATAGTTTTTTTCGGACGAATCTACGATAACGTCCGTGCAGTGGCGTAGCCAGGAATTTTTTAAAGGGGGGGCTCCGGGGTCCGAAAATTGTCAGGGGGGGGTTCAAAGCTACTAATTTGGTAAAATTTGTCTGAAAACGCAAGAAATTACCTTTTTTTAGGACAAATTTTGGTGTCAAGGGGGGGGGATACAGACCCCCTGGATCCCCCCCCTTGGCTACGCCGCCGCTGCGTCCGTGAGAAGCGGGAAATTCCAAATCGACCAATCGAATGTCGGTTTCACGTTTAAAGAAATATCTAAGCCAAATCAGATTCCTGGAATTTAAATTACCCGCTCGTCACTAAAACAGCCTTTATGCTCGTTGTATTCTGATCAACATTAATCAATACAAGTAGACAAATGGAAGGCTGAAATTAGTCGACCGCGCGTATAGCAGTGTGATATATTGTTTATGCCGGCACGCGACCACAAAATCGGATTGACGTAATCATAGTATCACCTCTTTGTTCAATGTTAACACTTTGCGTATACTCCGACTTTTTAGATTATCTCTTATTTCGTTCCTTAAATTGCTTCGTTCAAATCATAGTTCCTTTGAAGCGACTTCAAATATTTTCGACCAGCTAAACGCACTCGTAATTTTGTTATTTTTCTGTTTGTCGACCGTTTAATAGTTCGATCAAATTGTTTTCGGATTTCGTTAGAATCTGTTCGATGATCTTCGAGTTATTTTTTTTTGCTCAGACGAGCCCTCAGTTCGTGCTGGTAAGTAAAGAAAACGTTTTGTAAGATATGTTGTATCTGCTAGAGTCCATAAATGGAGAGAGTTAAGAAAATGATCTCTGTTTGTATTTATCCTTATACATCCCTCTACAGGGTGTAACAGATGTATCCCCCCCCCGTCTAATTTTTGAACGAGTTGAGATAAGAAGTTGCGGTTTGGACCATTCTTCATAACTTTAGATGAACTTTATTTTTTTGAGGGTCAAACCCCCCCCCCCCCCCCCCCATCCCCATTTCCTAGAGCCTTCTTCAATTACATCAGGAATATAATTCGCGTTTGACCTAAAGGTCAAAAATTACTTTTCAGATCTTTTCTCACAGCAGATTCGCTCTAATTAGAATGAATGACAATGGCGGACCCAGGACTTTGTCTTTCTCTCTCTTCTCCCATTAGAACGCATATGATAGAAAAGGACAGATTAAGGGCAGTCACGTGATTTTCGCCCCCTCTTCCATCCTTTTCTAACACATGCATTCTAATGGGATAAGAGAGAGAAGGACAATAACTCTTGGATCCGCTAGTGATGAATGAATTTCAAACTAATAGCCATCGTAGCAAGATTATAGTTAGAATTCGCGTTTAGTATGATTCCTCAGCGATCTGCAGTGACATTCAAACAATTACATCTACAGTTTACTCTTTAACTCTTTCTGGGCCAAGCCCGAATATACTCGTGTTTCTTCTCTAGTCTATATTTCACATTGTCTCCGTCTTCGTTCCGGATAGACGCGATTATCGATGAAAAAAGTAACAAGATTCGGTTTCTTTCGGCTCCTTCAATGTATCGTATATGCAATCCCAACTTCCCTGAGTACGAACAGTTAACTACCTTCCCTACATAAGCGGAAGAGTGGCTTTCTTTTGAACTAACCTGGCCCTTATACGCATCCAATGGTGGCGCCCGTTGAGCCTAAAAATCATGATCAATCAGAGGTTGACTACCCTCTTGTCTTACTCTCTACTTGTAGGGACTGTAACCCATACTACTCATAGATTGATCATTTACTCAGGGATCGTTGTACCGTTTGATGTTTCTTTAAGGTACTTCTTGAGGTATCTTAATGAGTTATTGATTAAGAACCCTGTTTAAACTCACCAATCAAAAATGTCAATGGGTCTGTTGCAAACGTTTGCTACAACGATGAAGAGTGTTTAATCCCATGTAAAATCGTCTGAAAAGTCCATTGATGACATCAGAAAGTCATGAAATGCGATAATAAACTCACAAGAGGCGTTTAATGAAATCCAAAATGGCGGACAATCGAGCAATTTGTATACGCATGCATCGTGAGCATCCAAGGATGGCCAACTTTGACTACCTCACTGGAGGTAGAGGCTATGTGTTTGTTTCCGTTGTGATTGGTTGTGATCGATATTGTGAGGTTGGCTTCCTTGGATGCTCATGGTGCATGCATACAAATTGCTCGATATTATTATCCGCCATCTTGGATTTAATTAAACGCCTCTTGTGAGTTTATTACTGCATCTTATAACTTTCTGATGCCACCAATGGACTTCACAGGCGATTTTACATTAGATTATAGACACTCTTAATCGTTGTAGCAAAAGTTTGCGCAACGGACCCATTGCAAGTCCACGATCACCCACGTAAAAAATATTCTTCTCCTCCTTTTTTCCCATTTAAAATGATGTCTTTAGAATATTTTTCAAACTCTAAATATATTTTAAAATATTAGACGAATGGTGTATGGTCTAAAAAAAAAAAAAAAAAAAAAAGGCTCTGTAATAGCCAGACACTTTTTTGGAATTATTTTGCATCAGAATCAATGCTGAAAATCGGTGTGGTAAAAGCTCGTAACAGACCGGTTGTCCGAAAAAAATGCGGCTATACATATATGCTAGGAGTGCGCCTGCTGTCTATGCCCTCTTTGAGTCATGTTTCGTGTCAAAAGTAGGTATCCTCTTTGTATAAACTGCGGCACACAAACTTCTGGAGATCATTAATAGGGTTTATTGTGCGTCCGATTATACTTACGCGCCTTGCGTAATTAATTGCGGTCAGACTATATATTCTCGCCTACCTGAAACCTGACCGTCAGTGAAACTATATACACTTGTTACTCGGATTGTTGATCGTTAATTTACGTTACAAAAACACGGACTTATATGCTGAAATATTCCTTTAATGACCGCCTCGTCTACCACGTCAGGCAGCCATTTTTACTATGAGTCTAAACAGGGACACCGGACCCCCACCTCCCGGGTTTCTCGTACCTATACACGATGTTCTGAGATCGAAAAAAATTGGCATAAAATCAGCACTAGCGGATCCAAGATATTGTCCTTCTCTCTCTTCTCCCATTAGAATGCATGTGTTTGCAAAGGACAGAAGAGGGGGCGAAAATCACGTGACTGCCCCTAATCTGTCCTTTTTTATCATACGTGTTCTAATGGGAGAAGAGAGAGAAGGATAGATTCCTGGATCCACCAGTGAAAATGAGTCTGAAATAGTCATCAAAAATCATCGTTATCGTTATTAAAGCAGCGTCACTCATTACTTTTCAGGGACATTCCTAGGTTTAAATTACTTGATACGATTGTTTTCTGTGATTATAATAAAGGGATTGATCTTGAAAGTTTATAAATAATATTTTGATAATTTTACTCTCTGATTTTTGATCACGTTTTGACGATCTTACTCTCGCGGTTCCGAGAGATTTCGTCCAATACAAGTTTTACCCAAAAAAAAGACCGTCCAATGTAAATTAGTCAAATTTAAATTGTCCATTATTATTTCGTTCAAAGCGCTAATTTGTCCAACGTATAACTTACCCACATTATATTTAGTCCATTTTGAATCGAAGGAATGGACGATTTATCAATTTCGTTCAATATTTTGAAACCATTCGAGGAAATCAACAAATCAACGGAACACACTATTACGCATTGGAAGAAATGAACAATCTTATTTTTTCTATCAAAAGGGATCATTTAACTATCCTATCGTCAGATTGCATGTCATGTTTGTAGATAGAGCATAGTGCTCAGTGATGAAGAAATAAGTAAAGATACCTTTTTTCATTAGAGGTTAACGTATGAATATTTGAATCTTGTGCAGAGCGCGCATCTTCATATTTTTGGACATACTTTTTTTGGCCAATTTCTCCGTTGGACAAAAGTAAACTCTGGACTTTTTTAAATTTGGACAAATAATTTTTGTACGTATTCTTACGTTGGAAAAAAAAAAAAAAAAAAAAAAAAATTGGACATTTTTGCATTGGACGAAATCTCTAGTAACCCCTACTCTCAGACTATACCTCTATGGTATAGAGTGAAAAAAAAAAAAAAAAAAATCATGGTTGTATCATGCAACATCCAATCTTGACACTTCTCTTTTCTCTTAGTTCTTAATCTTGATTATCACAAAAAAAGCAGTGTTCCGTTCAATGACGCCACCCTGGATGAGAAAAATCTAAGCTTGCAATTTACAACCAGAATTCCGTAACTACAACAGGCACAAAGAATCGTAATGTAGTTGGTTTCAACTCGAAGTGAAAGAGAACCCATAAAATTGTTGCGCGGTTTAGTACTATATATAAGCTAGCTTACAGCTCGAAATCAATGAGCCGGAAGGACGATTTTATCCTTAGTAGGAATAATGAATTTTCATGCATCGATACAGATTTTGTAAACGCAATGAATGAACGCATTTATAGACTTCTCAAGTCCTCAACTTGAAAGTATCAAGATATCAATACATTAATTGATTGATACTTTTTAAGATTTCAAAATAACCCCGAAAGACACACTTGCAACAAAGTCCAAATTCGGCTCTTGAGGAGTATGGATACAAAGCATTGCACATTTTCAGACTTATCTTTACAAATACTCCTTGGTTGCGAAGTTTTGACTTCAATTCAAATCAAAATTAATTGTAAAAGATAAAAAAGAGGATAAATTTGAAAAGGGCTGAATGACTTTTGACAGTAATGCACTTACACACGCACATGTAACTATAAGTGCAGTGGCGTTGTGTGCACTCTGGCAACGTGCATTTCGTCCGTTTAAACCCATTAAAAATATCGATTCGAGGGAATGTACTTGTACCCCCCCCCCCCCCCCCCAATATTCCGATATTTGTCAAGACTTTAAATTGACTGAATACAACGTTGCCAGATTATCACTGAAGAGAAATGTTCTACTTCACTATTATTCCCTAGTGAGCGTCTCGATGATTAGAAATCTTGACAATCCCTGAGAAAACTCAGAAGAAAATCGGACTTTTTTCCTTGCGACATCCTTGATCCGAAATGCCTCTGTTTTGCAGGCTCACTTAAAATTTCTTTCATCGTAGAGCCCCGTCTCTCCCTCCACACCCATCCAACCCCCCCCCCCCAACCCCCCACCCCCCACCCCCCCCCCCCCCCCAATCTCCGCAATCATTGCAGTTGTTTAACAATACTGTCGAATTTTGACTGCTCGAATGCTCATAAACATACTCTACATCAAATCCACTCATCACTTATCCAACTATATAAATGTAATTCGCGGCAGACATGAATTGAATTTCACAAGCTCCGGTCAAAATAATGCGCAGGATTGGAATCATAAAACACCTTATATACCACGGTCAATAAAAACAGGAACTTGTGCAACGTTTTAATTATCTAGATCTGTTCAATTTTTTTTTTTTTTTTTTTTTTTTTTTTTTTTTTTTTTTTTTTTTTTTTTTTTTTTTTTTTTGTACTCTGTAGCTCTGATTTATTGCCATATTGTCATGAGAATTGTCTACCCAACAATTTGGTATTTTATGTACTCACCTACCAGTAGCGCTCCCAGAGTTTCTTCATCTCTCTCTTTTCTCCATTAAAAAACGTATGTTAGACAAGGATATAGAAGGGGATAAAATAAAACCCCCTCTTTCTGTGCTTTTCCTACTTATACATTCAAATGGGAAATGAGAGAGATAAAAGAGATCCTGGTTGCGCCAGTGTCACCTACACTTAAAACTCTTTAACATCTGGGCTCAAATGGTCCAAGTACGAGTATGTTTCGGTAAATTCGAAAAAAATCATGGATAGATCGGATCTGTTGCAAACTTTTGTCACAGCGTTATAAGGAGGGTAGATTCCCTTGCAATAAATCACTTGAAACTAACGTTGAGAGCATCAGAAAGTTCCAAAATTAACTTTCTAACTCGATAGTTGCGTTTAACAAAATTACAAGACGGTTGTCTAATGACCCATGTTTAATTAAAATAATTGCAGCTGTATCTGCACGATGAATCACTTTTCTCAGCATAGCGAAAACTGCGATTAGATGGGACTTCTCCAGTGGCGTAGCGTGCAATTTTGGCAATGTTGAATTGTGTCCATTTAAACCCATGTTAAAGGTCGAATACGAAGGTGTTCATCGAACGGCGAACCCTCAATAGTTCGATCTTTTTCATGGGTTTGAATGGAAAAACTACAACGCCGCCATATTGCACGCTACGCCGCGCCACTGGACTCCTCCCCTATTTTCACCCACTCATTTGACCGCCTTAGTGTAATTTTGCTGTACGCATTCATTGAGTTTGTGAATGGATTTTGAAACTTTCTGACGCTCTCAACGTTTTTTTTTTAAGTGCGATTTTGGATAGAGGCATCGACTTTCCTTAACTCAGTAGACTTTTGGAACAGGGACCAAATAGTGTTCGGTCCCGAGCGTAACTTTTTCTGATTAGTCGAAACCGCACGCAAGATGCACGCAATTCAATGCTCGGGACCTAACATTATTTGGTTCCTGACCCATTGAGGTCGTATAGATACATCACCATGCGCTGATTGTGTCAAGTTCAATTTTAACAACACTGCAGTCATACAGAAGAGAGAGAGAAAAAGAAACAAGCAGATAGTTCTGACACTACAGTGTCAGAGAAGGCGCACCTTGAGCAAATTTGGTCCCTCATAAATCAAATTCCATTTCCATCATCTCAAAAATAATCTGTCCAGCAAAAATCCGGGTCCAAACAAGGGTGCGGCGAGTGCGTAGGGGTTAGGACCACTACGTACGATCTGAGAACAAAACCCTTCGAATATTCCACCATCTCAAAAAAAACTGTCCAGCAAAAGATTAGGTACGAACCTGTGTGCGATGAGTGGGGGGGGGGGTGTAGAACCACTACGGACAATCTTAGAACAATCCCTCCGAATTTTCCACCATCTCAAAAAAAATTGTACAGCAAAAGTTCAAGTTCGAACCTGAAAGCGGCGAGTGGGGGGAGGGGGGCGGTAGGACCACTCCGGACAATCATAGAACAATTCCTTCGAATTTCCCACTGCACATCACTAAACGCACGTAATAGACAATCAAATACTCATAAAACAATTTTGAACCCCCTTTAGTAAAAAGGTAGTCAACAATATAGTATGTCCCGCAAAATAGGGAAATGAAAAAGTGATCAGTAGTAAGAAGAAATCGGACCATGCCGAGTCATTGGTTATTAGTCCAGCCGCAGTCAGACTTCAACGCTCTTAACAGCTTAGATCAGCTCCAAGATGCTCATGAGACCGAAAATGTTTCTCGCAGTTTCTTGAAAGTAATCTTGGAGTCCTCTGAACGCATTATTTCCATGCAAAAATTGGTCCACAGGTTAACTGGCAGTGACGGCTCTATCAATCTGGCAACAATGTTTTCGTCTCTATTTGATTTTATGCGTAAAATGATCGATTTTTGGGTAGACGACTGGCCTCGCCAAGAATCGATTATTTTTCATGATGTGTTAAAGTAGAGAAAAACAATGTTGCCATATTCCATTAGCTGGCACCGTTCTTTGGTTGCCCGGTAAAAAATTTGAACGTGAAGTGTGAAGCCAAGTGAAACAAAGAACGCCATGGCAAAACGTAAGAAAAGATGAAGAAGTTATAGTGAGTCAAAAGACATCTCTCCTAAATGTCCCCATGACGTCCCACGACTGGTGACAGGCATTCGATCCGCGCACAATGGCCGAAATATGTCAATCAAATCTCGAAATGATAAAAAATAAACTGCAGGGAATACCCTACGAACACTTTCTCACACCATTTTTATCTGAGGAAGACCCCCAGACCCCCCTCCCCCCACCACTAAAGAATTCTAGAGGAGACCTCCGAACCCCCTAAAGAATTCTGGGGGAGACACCCAGACCCCCTTTAGAATGCTAGGAGAGACCCCCAAACCCCCCTTTAAAATGCTGGGGGATACCCCCAGACCCCCCTTTAGAATTCTGGAGGAGACCCCCAAACCCCCCTCAAATTTCAAATATTTTCACCTCCGGACATAACTCTGCCTTCAATCCGAAGAGTTTGCAATTTAGTAGAGAAGCTGTAGGAATAGTTGCTTATTTTGTTATTTGAAGGCTAATTGAGAGCCTTAATCTGATGTTGCTTATAACAGGGTTTAGAGTAATTCAAGATTCCAATAAGTTTTTATTCTTTTAGCTGCATTCATTATATTTGCTCTTTGTTCTATCTTTGGGAGTTTCTTCTTTCCCTTAGTTCTTATAGGAGGTCGAAATGTACTGATTCTTGCATTTCCTCCACTGAGTACTATGTTTGGTTTCTTCTTTCAAACTGTGGATCTAAATAATTTTTTTGTTTAATAGATTAACCCCCTTCCAAAGATGTACTTAAGTAAGTCATAGATTGCGCAAACAAAATTTCAACAAAATTCATTCAGCCATTTTTGATTGACTTTTCTTTATAAAATTAATTTTCCTTGAATATTCTATTTTTTGGTGTGATGAAACCTATATTGCTTTTAAACAGCTTTAGACTTAAAAGTTATACATTGTAGTAATACATTGGAAAGAAATTTCCGCCTAGGCTGGTTGCAAACGTTTTGATGCAATTTTCATCGAACTTAATTGAGTCATACTTGAATTACTTATTCCAAATATTATGTTTGTCTTAATATTTGCTTACAATTAGTTTCAAAAGATTTTTGCTCGATCGTACCTATATTGCCCCTCGAAACGGTCTTAAGGTTTTTATGAGGACTGTACCAGAAAAATATTTTAGTGCACACAGTGCAGTGTTTAGTGTATTTTTTTAACACATTATGTTTGTGAAAAGTTTTGTCAAAATCCATCTCATTAATGATTGACTCCAAGTTTAAAATTAATTCCTCACTTTCATTTTTTTCTTTTTTTTGGTCAAACACCCTATTTTGATTTTTTAAACTCTCTTAAGGGTTGTATATTGTAACTGTAAGGGCTACTTTCTTTTGTAAACCAATTGTAGATTTTATTTGCCAGATTTTGTCAAAATTCATTGGACCAAACAGGAATTATCCGAAATAATAAGATTATGTTTTTATTTGCTTATATACCCATATTTTTTTCTCAATCGCACCTATATTGCCTCTTGAAAAGGTGTAATCGGTTGTTTATGGTGATCAAGAGAGGAAAGTATGTTAGTACTTTGATAGTAGATTGTGTGTAAAAAGTTTCATGAAAATTCATCCAGCCATTATTGATTGACTCCAAGTTTTAAGATTACTTAATTTCTCACGATAATTCCATTTTTCGGCTCGAGTGAACCTATTTTGATTTTTTAAACGGTTTTGAGGGTTGAATATTGTAACTATGAGTGGTTTATTTTATAGTAGGCTGAATGTAGATTTTTTTTGCTAACTTTCATCCAAATTGATTGAACCAAACCTGAACCATCCCAAATAATAGGATTATATTTTTATTTGCTCATATTCCCAAATTTTTTGCTCAATCACAGCTATATTACCTCTTGAAATGGTTTTATTGGTTGTTTTTGGTGACACAGAGAGGAAAATATATAAGTTTATTGATAGTAGATAGTGTGTACAAAGTTTTATCAAAATTCATGGTGCCATTATTGATTGACTCCAAGTTTTAAGATTGATTTCTCACGATAATTCTATTTTTTGGCTCGAGCGCGCTTATTTTGATTTTTTAATCAGTTTTGAGGAATGAATATAGGAACTATAAGTGATTTATTCTATAGTAGGCTGAACATAGATTTTTTTCGCTAACTTTCATCAAAATTGATTGAGCCAAACTTGAATTATTCCATTTTTATTCATTTTTATCCATTTTACCATTGATTTTAATGAAAATCATTTTTTCCCCAGAACTACCCTAAAAGTCAATTTTTCAAAAAAAGAAAAAAAGCGCCTCCGGGGAATCTAAAAAGCAACAACTGTGCAAAATCTGGATGCATAAGGATCAATGGTTCAAAAGTTATGCCGGTACGGAGTGACGAACAGCCGGACTGACGGACAGACGCCACAGAATTTTTTACCTAAATCTCTCTAAGTCAGAGATGGTTAAGAAATATGAAAATATCATGGAAGGATGTTCTTATGGATGGTATTAGACATGATGAGAGGCCATTACTTTGACTAAATCATGATTGACTTTGTCCTGAGAGGCCAACTATCGTAACAAAATACCTTGAAAATCTCTGCGCCATCACAACACTTTCTCAATTTTTCTAATTTCATTAAAGTGAGAAAGTAAAAAAAATAAGACGCATTTTCTTGTTTCGTTCTGAATAGGACTAAGAAATTTCACATACAATAACAACATGATGGAAATATAAAGCAAGTCAGCACATCACACTATTCAGAGGTCCCATTGTTGAACCTTTGAACTCTTACCAATTCACGAGTCATAGCAACTATAAACGCAAGCAGAGTAATTTTATTACGTTGAGCGTAAACAAATAGCTGAAAGTTGATAGGAAATATGGATGAGGTTAGGGCAGAGACCACTATGGAAACAACGACATCAGGGCTGATTAATAAGGGATCCTCGTCGATGCGTAGTAATTTTTGGTAATTAAATGAGAATTCTGAGTATTGAGATAAGGAATGTTTAAAGTTCTTGCTGTAGGGACTTTCCGTTTTGCGTTTGACCACACGCTATAATTAATTATAATAATTGCATTTACATGCAAAAAAAACAAACATTCAGAACGGCAAATGATTGGTTCTCTTGATCACCTAGAATATATACCGGGACAATTTGAAATAATCAAAAAGTGAGGTTGGAAATTTTTGACATAGAATAACTTTAAAAAAACGTCAATCAATGAACATGAAATTACTCCCAACCAACTCAGAATTCAGTCGTGGCTGGGAGAACATTAACTCTTCAAATGAAATTAGCATAAAAAAAACACAGGACACAACCTAAATTTCACGACATCAAAAAAGCTCATTTCGCCATTTGATCACAAGGGGGCGTAGTATACTCTATTGAGTATCAGGGCGATTTCAATAGGCGCACGTTGTGCCAACGGTGCGCCTAAAAAAAAAAAACAAAACATAAAAGCAAAACAAATGTAATATTATGTCATCCCTCTTTATACGCTTTTTTTTACCGACTGCTCCTTCTCCCCCTTCGATCGCTTCAGGATCTGCGGCGTTTGACGTCCGCAAAATATCCTGCCACGGAGCACACCCCAGGTTCTCTCATATAAAAGAGATCTTATTGGGTTGATGCTTGTGTCAAGATGTTTTGACGTACCCAATTCACAGGTGAAGGGCCAGCGGGTTCTCGTAAGGGGTCTTTTGTGGAATTTCACCTATGAATCCAGTATGGGCAACCTACGGGTTCCTCTATGATCGGATTATTAAAAGACGATGAGTAATTAATCGATTAATGAAATCTAACTTAGTTAGTTGTAGTAGATAGATAGTAACTGTAGTCTGACGAAAGACAGAGAGAAATCCGGCTGATTTGGGGACGTGATTTTAGCGAGGAAAGCAGGCACTAGGATCACAGCTAGCTCTCATCATGATCCAAATCGAACATGACGTATTACACACAAATAAACAACAGAAAACATAAGAAAACCAGGAAGTTTATAACCAGGTGTCTATTTTTTTTTTTTTTTTAAATTTACCTAATAAAAATAGCAGTTATTCCTTTTCCAAACTGACCATGAGGTATGACAATCTTAACCGAAGTTATTTTTTCCGTAAGAAAATGCGGTTTTGAAGGCACTGTATAGGTTTATCGCGTTTTATTCTTTTCAAAACGTGTCAGAATGTATTTTTGGAATCTTTGTGTTAACAAGTATCATATTCTCAGAAATGTAGCAATTTTAGCTGCTGTATAGGCGCATTTTTTTGCGAACAAATTTTCTTATTTATTATTTTAGAAACAAATGAAGTATAATGTTAATAATTATAATGTGCAATTATAATATGATATCCGGGAAGAAGTTTTCAAAATTTGGAGCTTCTCTAAATTTTCTCCCAGATCAGAGACTCTAGAAAACTTGGAGATAAACGAGAAAAACAAAGTTCCCTCAGAAACAAGGATACAAGCTTTTTGAACAATCTCCCGCGATTCCAACAGCAGGGTTGTGACGCATCAAAATATCCAGGAAAGCCGGAGCAAGGTTGGGGGGGGGGGGGGTTAAAACAGGGAAAACAAAAAATTTCAAAAATTTCATAAGAGGGTGAAACTCAGCCGATGAGAACCGCGTTTTATTTTAAAATAACCGCTACCGCATACCGCACCCAACACCGGTGCTAATCAGTGGCGTAGCGTGCGATTTGGCAACGTTGCAGTTCGTCCATTTGAACCCGTGAAAGGTCGAACTATTGGGTGTTCGATGAACACCTTCGCATTCGACCTTTTACTTGTGTTCGAAGGGACACAATACAGCGTTGCCAAATTGCACGCTGCGCCACTGGTGCTAGTATTATTTTTTTACGGCGCGATTCTGCTAAAATCGCGGCAAGGTGCGCTGCTAGACCGCGACAGTGGAGCTCTGTGTATATCCGAGCGGGTTGAGGGCGAACACGGAGTGTTGGGGGGGGGGGTGTATTTTCGACCTGTTCAGAAAAATGTGAAGATTAATCAGAATCACTCATCAATGAATTACTATGATGCTGATTTCTTATGACCGTCTTAATTTTTTACATTAAATATGGATTTTCAGGATAACAATTATTGCACAGCACTGCTGCAGATGAAAAAGAAACATCGCGCATCGACCGTGGTGTGTTTTGGTTTTGCTCTGTCGCGTCGGAGTCGCTAATGTTTATTTTTAAAAAATGGAGGGGGGGGGGGAGAGTAAAACACAGATAATTCGACGTTTGAGAGTTATTAAGTAAAAACATTCCTGCCGGAAGAATGTCAAATACTGAGGCAGGAAAGTGTTTTTGGACGCTCCACGAAGAACTGGGATTTGAACCATACATTATTCACTGTGATCGATGCGTCTAAATTTTCAAGTGGCATTATCTTCGAACAAAAGAAGTGAGACTCAGGTCTAGTTGTTTTTTCAACGAATAAATTGAATTGATCCCTTACTCATCACTATTTCACAAGACCCACCGAATCATAAAATTTCCAATCGGATGATCTTATTGTTAGCGAGATCGGTCCCTGTTTAGTGAAAAAGTTCTACAAGACTGCATTGGTTTGGCCTATTCTGTAAATTGAAGGAGCACTTTCTGACAATATGATCCCCTCAAAAGTTATCACTGACTTTCTTTGCTTCCTTTGAATAGTTGACTACATTCAACGCCAGGGACCAATTAATGTTCGGTACAGACGGTCTTGTCCCCAGACGATTGGTGAGCACCTACGGCCATTTAAAAGCACACGTAAACGCTCACCATCTAACGTCTTTCGGGGACCGTCTGTACCGAACATTTATTGGTCCCATGAAACTTTGAATGAGTATATAGTTACTTACTCTTGCACGATAGTTTTTATTAGTGTCACGAGGTTAAAGGCGGAAATTTACAAGAGAAGTATGCCCAAACTTCATTTTGATTTTTAATAATTGCTTGATCTTCCATATAATTCTATGAAAGAGAATCGATTTTAATCGATACTTTTAAATAGGTTCAAATGAGAGTAAAACGATTATGATCGACTGCATTCTTTCCATCTTTAGGATATGGATGCCTTTGCCGGGAATATTGATTGTCAGCTTCAAAATTTTAAATTCAAAGCACATTTTTGAGACTTCTTTATTTTCGAATTCTCATGATTGGGTTGACCGCTACCAGCCGCTGGAAACGAAAATCTGATGGTTTTTCGTACTTACATTGATAGTATCAGTAATCAGGATCACCTGAACCCCAATTTTTTTGGCAGTGCAAAGATGAGGCCGATGATTATGTTGGCATCATTGATCGGAAAACATACGAAAAAAAGTTGCAGTTGTGTGCAGCTGTGTATTGTGTAAGCACTAGGTCATAATGATGGACCGATCCCTCGCAAAATTACGTTTTTGAAATCCGCGAAACTTTTCGTAGAAAATTGCTTGAGGTTTGGGAGATTTTTTTTTTTTTTTTTTTTTTTTTTTTTTTTTTTTGGCGCAAATGTAGAAATGTAGCTTTAATTATTTTTCTCTCTTCTTTTCAATACAAATGATAGTCAGGACGAACCTTACCTAGACAGATCTACGAAGAAATGATCCTTAACAAGTGTCCTTGAAAATGTACACTTGCACCAAGATTACTGCACGAATCACTGAAATCCCAAAAATCGATTCGAACAGAACCAGCGAATTACACTGAACACAGAATACCCGTCGAACGCAAATCTCTGATAGAACCGGTGTCAATGTAAAATGCGTTCACGCGAATGCGAGCTCGCCGAACACCGTTAAAAAAAGTATGTGCGGTTCCTGCCCGGAGCGAACCACGATCAACAATACTCGGTGAGCCAACAAGTTTGCTCTTTTTAGTACATATAGGCAGTGGACCACCGTTCCCCCTCCCCGTTTGAAAAACACTTTCGTGCGCCCTCTTTTCCGCTTGCTTGCCTGCTTATTTGCCCACATGGATACCCAAACCGTAATCTTAACGTAATTTGGAGATTTTCATTCTCGTGTTTCTTCCCCCGCCCCCCTCCCCCATAATACGATCTGCATGTATTGTATCATTAGATTCTGACAAGAAACCAAAACGGTTCGTTTAAGCATTACGCGCTTCTATTTCATATACTCTCGGTTTTTGCGTAAGCGCGCACGGTTTGACAGCTTCATTCATTTATGCGCGCTTCGCGTAACCGGAGGGTAATTCTGTTTCATGCCTTGTTTGCTTTGCTCGACGTAAGCACTGAAGTTTTGACGTAAGATCAAAGAAAATTATGATAAAAAGTAGTTCTTTTGCACTGCGACACCAAAAGATATTATCTATAGCTCGGCGGGAGCAAAACTTATAATTAGCGATGATCAAGAAAAAGGATTATTGTGGACAATTTTTGAAGAGTGTCCTCGGCGCGCGTCAGTGGCGTAGCGTGCAATCTGGCAGCGTCTAATGCGCCCATGTATAAGGTCATATTTGAAGGTGTTCACGGAACACCCAATAGTTCGATGTTTTTAATGGATTTAAATGGACGTATTACAACGTTGCCAAACTGCACGCTACGCCACTGTCGCGCGTGGATCAAGTTATATTTTCGGATAGGATGGATGCAAGTTCGCGTATAGGAGTGCACAAAATGCCTGATGTATGACGATCTGCGGATTGCATGAAAGTGAGGTAATTTCTAGAAATTTGAGGAAATTTGCCCAGCAAAAATCATCCTAGCCCTTAACTGCAGATGAGCCCAGATCTGGAACAATTACTTTGAAGATACTAAACGAGTAAGAATTATTGTCGATTTTGTCCTAGAGCGCGCAGCACAGGATAGAGAACGTGCAGAGTGGTTGAAAATAGCTCTCTGAAAATCTGATAGAGATTTTCCGATTTTCACTGTTATGTTTGGGAGTAACGCAGGGGTACCATATACAAAAGAAAACAACTATTGAAACTTACTAACTTGTTTTTTACTACTTTAATTTTTTTTTTTTAGCCTGAAAACTTTATTTTCAGTTGCATGGATACCTAAATGCGGGTAAGGCCATATTTGGAACAATTATTATTCAGGCTCTTTACCATTGAAATATAATGGAAAGAATTTTTTCACTATTTTTCCCTGTCTCAAGGATCAAAATTGTACTGGAAAAAAAAAAAAAAAATGATTTTATTGAAAAAAAAAAAAAAAAAAACAAGTTGGAACTTGCAACACTGGAACAGTGTTAGCAAAGAGAGCATGAGTGTCGGCCGTAAATCATTGTAAGTGTGGAGTTCCATATTGATAGTAAAAAACTGCGACAAAGTCAATCGCAACGCTGCATTTGTGTTTGTATAACAGTGATCGCTGTAAAAATAACTTGATAGGTCAAAGTGGGAATGAAAATTTACTTATAGCGTGTTGAAACAGTTGTTCACGAGGCGAGGTGAATACTGTGGTTTTGAAAATCGATTTCGATAGTGATAGTTCCTTTAAAATCGGATGACGCAATACCAATCCTAGCAAGCCGCAAAGTCTAGTTTAGTTATTTGGGACTTTTTTAGATTTCTCTCGCCTGAACCAAAGTCATCAGGAAGGAAATTCTTAATACCAATCCTAGCAAGCCGGAAAGTCTAGTCTAGTTATTTTGGACTTCTATAGAATTTTCCTCGCTTGAACCAAAGTCATCACGATGGAAATTCTTCGTCTTTATGGTTTCAGCTCTTTTTGTCTCAGATTAAAAAATGAATGTTAATATTGATCAAATGAAGACCTTGCCGAGATAAGGGCGTTAAGCGTTTAACGCCCTTTTTTCGACGATTGGCGAAATGTGATCTACGTACCCTCAAGAATATACCCTGAAAGTTTCATAACGATAGGATTAATCCTCGGCTCGTTAGAGACCCTCAAAGTGCACACCCTTCTTTGGCAATTGTGTTTGATTTGAAACTTCAAATGCGTTTTTCTCAAAACTATAAATTTCACATAACGCCCTTATCTCGGCAAGGTCTTCAAATGTCATCCGACACTCATCAAGGCCCTTAAGGAACGTAATATGAACTTGAAAAAAGCTCATTCGATTTTTAAGGGAGCTTAAACGGTCCATGAGAGACGAAATTCGCGGATACAGAGTATCCACAGCTTATTTCAATGTTCGATCTGACAAGACCGTGCGCCTTTGAAAAATCGATATCTCGATAGTGAATCGATGTATTGCAATTCGGTTTGCACCGGTCGAAAGCGCTTGCTTGTGACTGACAACCTTGAAAATTTCAGATCCATCCGAGTTTATTTAATGACCTTACAGGACCTCTCGCGGCCGCAGTTAGACATTTCTTGTCAGAGTTACGCTGAAACGGGGAGTAGTTCCCCCCCTAAGATGATATTTATTGGCTCGAAACTGCATTGGGCCCTCTCGGGACATCATTGGGACCCGAAAAAAATCGGAACCGATATAATACGGCACACGACTGGTTCGTGAGAGACGAAATTCGCCTTTTTCCAGCCTCCAGAGCCCCTCTAAGGTCGATCTCACAAGACCGCGCGCCTTTGAAAAATCGATATCTCGAGAACGAATCGATGGATTGCGCACTGCGGTTTGGATTGGGCGGTAGCTTCAGCTTTTAGATAATTCTTGAAAAAAATTCAGATCCATCCAAGTTTTTAAACGGATCTTATGGGACCTCCCGCGGCCGCAGTTAGACATTGTACGTGAGACTTACGCTGGAGTTGGGGCCACGCCCCCCCCCCCCCCCCCCCCCCCCCGATATAGACTTTATCGGTCCGACATTTGTCAGGGCCCTTAATGAACTTCATGTGAACTCAAAAAACTCACATATGACTTCTCACGGCGCATGCTAGGTCCATGAGAGTCGAAATTCGCGGATTTTAGAGAATCTTAGATTTCTGACCCTATACCGCGCGCCTTTGAAAAATCGATATCTCGAGAGTAAATCGATGTATCGCAATCCGGTTTGGACCGATCAAAAGAGTAAGCTTACCGGTACTCGCCGTTAAAATTTTGGATCCATCTGATTTCATTTTGAGACCTTACTTGAGTTACTTGGACCCCATTTGGAATTATTTTTTCGGAGTTACGCTGGCAAGGGGGTCGCTCCCTCTCTTGGAAAACTGTGGAGGGGGCCCTTTGCTGGGGCATACATTCTATTTTTCACCTTTTTTTTTTTTTTTTTTTTTTTTTTTTTTTTTTTTTTTTTTTTAATTTTATATTTGTGTCTAATCTAAGTTGGGGGAGGAGGAGGAGAGTACCTGCAAGTCAACCGGCAATTTACTTTTGATAGTGGCTGCGGGTCGAGGGTGCGGATTGCGGACTTTTAACTTGTTGTGGGGTTTACAGGGTGGCCGTGTCTAAACTTATGAGAAAAGAAGGCAACCACAGACCGGAAGAACGTTCAATTTCTGGTTCAGAGACCATGGACAAAGACATGGGCACCCGCAAAACAATTGCCCGGAGGGGCAACTTTTTGAATGTCAATGGAAGGTCTAGGGGACACCACCTAGAGACGGGCAAGTCTAGAGGACCCCCCCCCCACTTCCGCCCAAAATAGAAAATAAATCAATTATCCTTCCAAATGGTAGAAATTGTAAGTGATTGTAGCATGTAGTTGTATCAAAAGTAATTCTATTTTTGACGTGTTTGATATTATGAATAAAGTGACAGCATCAGATGATAGAAATAGTAAAAAGCTAAGTACAACTATTCCTTCTTTATTTTCATTGTCCTGATGAATTCTAAGAGTTAACCTATTTAAATTAACAAAACCAAAACTCTTGCCTATACATTCTCTAATCATGTAATTATCGACCAGAGGATTCTGAATTTTCAAGGAAGTTCGCAAAATTCTCGTTGCCAACGGTAGTTGCCAATGTAGACACGTTCATACTAGTAGATTTTAAAACTTCTTTCGGCGAGGGAGATGACGGGTGGGAAGGATGATGTCGTCTGAATCAGGAGGGGGTGGGGTAAAAATCAGGGGGAGGTCTAGATCTGGGGGGGAGAGGAATCCTGAAACTGGGGGGCGAGCTGTATAGTGGCAAGGGGTGGTTGGGCACCACTGCTTGGGGGGGGGCTACTTCCCGCCCTGCCCCCCCCTAAATTACGCCCCTAATTAAAATTGTACAGTAAACTAAGAATAAAGTTTGTTAACTCTTACTCCTTTCGTTATTATTTCATCTTCGAATGTTCCGATTCTTTTTTATTGTAAAGTTTTGATTTTTCTGAATTAGGGGGGGGGGGGAGCGCCCATTGACAGATAAGGGAGAAAGGTAAGTGTGGGAAAGCGCACGGGAATCCGGCGTAGTGTGCCGCAAAAATTGCTACCAATGGCGGATCCAGAAAATTCTTTTAGGGGGGGGGGGCTTCACGCCTATGAATTTTCAAATTTGCAGGGAGGAATTTATGGGATTTTTTCTGTTGAAAAAAGGCAAAGGCTACCGTGAGTTGGGGGGGGGGGGCGGGGGGCGTGCCTTTCCCGAATCCGCCGCTGATTACCATGTAACACTGGGCCACGATGACCGATGTCGCATAAAACCAGGTAGAAGACCCGTGGCGGGCGTGGCATCCGTGATGGCTGTGAAATTGGGATGAAGTAGATGGACACACATCATTCATGCAATCTGCACAACGCGGCAAGCAACTGTTGTAGGCGTAGGTGCAGTAGTTCGTGGGGAGGGCAAAGGGGACGGGAGGTCGTCGCAAAACCATGGACGAAGATATAACTAAGGACTGCCGACTGTTGTTAGTCCTGTTTTGCTCTCGACCCCAGCGCTCCAAGCAGCGGTCAGCTGAACTACTCTTTCAAGTGAGCGATCCTGGCGATGTGTCCATGCTCACATGCTGTGCTACTGCTAAAACCGTTGTTGGAGTTGGTCTGTTATGGCATTTTGTCAACTGTTGTCGGCGACCCAAGAGGATCAGATAACTCAGTATCTCAATGGAAGATCGAAAGCAAGGGAAATTCAGAATCAACTTTGGACAAGGTAACAGAAATCATCAGCAAATTAAAATAGTCGCCTGATCTCTACTAATAAAACAAATGTCTATGTACTCTTTCTTGTTTGATTCCGTTTTGAGGTTAACTGTGATGTATAGTATTGCAGTCCTTGATTAATCATTTTCGACAATTCAGGAATCTTTCAAGAAATACTCCAGACGTTTGCTTTTTAGCGGATTTTGCTTCCTTTTAATTCGCTGATCATTTGTTCCCTTCGTTCAATCGTGATTCAAATTACCTACACGGTATACATTTGCGGGAAGGCATGGGAGAAAGGGAGCCGGAGCGGCCACCGCTGCAGCGGTTCGCTTTTAGTTGACCCTTACTGCTGCTTGGAGCGCTGCGGTCGCGCCCGAAAACCCGCTAACAGGTTTTAACACGGGCGGAGATAGGAAGTCGGCAGTACTTAGTTATATCTTCGTCCATGGCTCGGAATGGTCTTAAAATTTTCCTTAGGATTTGATCTAGAACGCAACGTTCTTACATTTTCGAAAAGTTAAATCTAGCTCTCGCAATTAACGATTAAAGGTGGAAAAAGCATGGTTTCTGGACCGCGGAACAGTGGCGTTATCTAGCGGGTGAGAATCTTACTACAGGTCGCTGAGGATTCACCTTAAAACGCAACGCCGATCGCGTTCCCCAAACGAACTCTTTTAGCGGACCGAAACATCAACAATAACAGGATTGGAAATTTGAAATCATCTAAATGCATTTTAAATCGCAGAATACACGAAACATGGACACAATCCTCTGATATAAAACCCCAATATCTCATACAGAAAATTTCGTTGAAGTCTGACCCAAATTAGTAACGTAATTACATTCCCAAAAATGCTTAACCTCAATCTTGGCCAAAAACTCCCGCCACAAAGAAAAAGCGACAAATTGGGAGGACACCGGATTGGCGGAATCACATGGGTCAATCGGTCCTCGAGGACCCGTTCTCGATACTGAAACCAAGCGATCCCCCGAGCGGACCCCCGAACCATGCCGTTCCTATAAGAAAAGCATTATTGACCTTGTAGAAACGATTTCAATAGAGCATGACACTCATGCTCTAAAAAAAAAAAAAAATCATGCAGTAAAGGGCTAGGGAATTACGCATTGGAAGAAATGAACATCAGAATGGGTCATTTAACTATCCTATCGTTGAATATCGTGTTTGAATCTTGTGTAGAGCGCGCATCTTCTCATTTTTGGACATAATGTTTCTGGTCAATTTTTCTGTTGGACAAAAGTAAACTCTGGACTTTTTTAAATTTGGACATTTTGTACGTATTCTTACATTGGACAAAATAGAAAGTTGGACCAAAAAGAAATTGGACATTTTTGCTTTGGACGAAATCTCAAATAACTGTTCTCACCCAGCCGTGATATAGCGATTGCACATCTCTCACAAATTAAATAAAACTATACTCGACTCTTTCTCCACTCAGTCTTTCGCAAACAATGCCCATTTTTATCTGGAAAATGTATAAGTGTGTGTAAAATTGACTTTTGAGTCCTTTAATTTTAATCGGTTAATCTCTATTGGTAGCTATATGAAAGCAGCTTATTTTTTTCATTTATGAACAATGCCTTTTGTCATTTGATCACGTGGACGCTCAATGAACATCCTGCCTTTCTTTTGTTATCTCGACAGGTGTGCTTAAAGTTTCATTTTAAATTGGACCATTTCGGCTTTTAAGTCTGATTAATTATAATCTAGAGGCTTATGACATTCCTCGAATCCAATTCAATTTTCTAATTTTAAAATGCCTTTGCACCTGTATAAATATTTTGTAGCTCTCGTTCTCAGTTTCTTTTTCTCTGATCTCGCTGAGAGGTGAGCTGCAGTCGTTTTGGTTCTTGTAAGTTCCCGTTGCTTATTTTGATATCTTAACATTTTCTTTATAAATAAGTCAATTATTATATTATGACTCGAAAAGCTGTTTTTGTGATGGGTTCGTCTCTTTGAATGTAGGTTAAAGGTTTTCGTATCTACTTTCTACAGGTGAGTGAAATGAAAATTTTAAGAATCGAAGTGCAAGAATAACGAATTTATCGGTTTAAGATGATTCTAGGGTCGATTAGTTCCATCCATGGACACCACGTCGCGTCGCGCTGCTCAAAAAGTCAACAGTTTTTTTGCTAAAATTGACGAATTCATGCTAAAAACACAATGTTGAGGAACGTCAGCCCCTGCGAGCATACTTCAGGAAGATACCCTGAAAATTTCAAGCTGAAACACTCAAAAATAAAGCCAGAAATGATGAAATTTGAAAATTCCCATAAGCCTCAACGAGTGCGAGTGAGGCAGATAGACGACAGACGTATTATCACTCGCACTCACTCAACTTATGGCGAAATGAAGTTCATAAATTACGGCTTTAATTCTGAACCAATTTTGCTCGTTTTGTGCTAGAAAAATCCATAACACTTTTTTGCAGGTGCTGACGTTATTGGATTTTGCGTTTTTTCTATGGGTTTAGTTTAAAACGCAGAAAACATGACTTTTCCGAAAAGCGACTTGTGGCGCTATCCATCAGATTGAAATCTAGAAATGTTTCGCCGGGAATCACCTTAAAACCTTTTGTAAAGTGTCTTGGGAGCTCGTATTTTTACTGCAAGTAATCTTCTTACGTAATATTTGGAAACCCCACTCTGGTGCAAATTCAGTCTAATCTATTAATCCAATTAAAACTATACTCGGCCCTTCCAATATCAACTCTATATCAGGCTACTCACCGCGTACTTATGTCAATTATTAACTACAAGTTAACGTGTTCACTCCATGGTATTTGTTTTGGCCTACATC
The DNA here is from genome assembly GCA_011764245.1 of Trialeurodes vaporariorum. Classification (NCBI taxonomy): domain Eukaryota; kingdom Metazoa; phylum Arthropoda; class Insecta; order Hemiptera; family Aleyrodidae; genus Trialeurodes; species Trialeurodes vaporariorum. The sequence goes on from VMOF01000002.1 coordinate 30,313,754, forward strand.
GTCAATTGAAGGCGCTCAGTGTAGCGTTACTTTTAAATGTTCACCATACAACAAACAGTTGTATAATGAAATAAAACTAAGTGAAACAAATAACAAACAAATTAATACGGGGTTGAAAAATACAGGGTTAACGCTCAGACTGATCCTAATTTTCATTTCAACAGTTTTACTACATCCCAGATTCACTGTATGTAGAGAGGTGACAAGTTAAATCGTGGGCACCTCCATCCGATGCGATTTTGCATATTTGTTTGTTTACATTCTGAGAGTCGTTGGTTCAAGGCAAATATTACAGTGTCGTCGTGTTTACAACGGCATAATCTTTTTCTGCCTTTTCTGATGGACACCTATTTACGCTTTTAAAAGATTCGTTTAGGCTTTATAGACACTCATGAGGTGAATCATGATTAAAACGAACATTTCGCCATCGACAGAGAACTTTTTTATCCGTAAAACAGCACGGTGCCTCTGGTGAGAATGTAAGCAATGGGGCTCTTGCAAACTTTTGCAATAAGGGATTGAAGATTTGATTCTTGCTTAAAAACCTGTAAAATATGACGATGAGTACAGTAAAAAATCAGGAAACTCGCACTCTCAGAATTGGGCTTATTGTTAGTGGCGGAGAGACGCAGGTATCATGGGAGATTCCTATCTAAATTGAGACACATCTCTATGCTTACGTAGAGAAAGTGACATAATAGACAGGAATCTCCTATGATACCTGCGTTGAACCGCCATTACGATCTTGCCGTTATTGCAGTTATGTGAGTTTATTATTGAATTTTAGACTTTCTTTGTGTGATTTTCGTGATTTCCGCTGGTCTCTACATCAGATTGGACTATTTATTTGCTTGTAGCAAAACTTTGCAAGAGCCCCTTGAGCAAAATCCGTTGCCCACATCCAGAGCACAAAACTCGTAAATCAGGGAATTCCCAAATCCAATGATGATTTAATCGGTAGACAAGTATAGATTACGGATTCGAGTAATTTTCATGAGGTAAGGATATGCCATTCAATTAAACTCGGTAATCTTTTCATTCACCGATGGATTCATCGTTGGATTCAGAGATTTCTTTAATTACACGCAAATCGGTTTTTCGACAGTTTTCACCTTAATTTGGTTTCCGATTCCCTGCTCTTATTCAATCTTTCACGCATTGACTTCATCGAATACAGAAAGCAGGAAAATATCAGTCAAAGATAAATAACTATTAAACCGCGCCGATATTATGGCCAGAGCCGCGCAGCCGCGAGCCGGGTCCTATTTTGAGCGCCCACCGGCCACCGGTCACTGCGCTCCACGAGACATCGGGACTCTACATCCATATGGTCTCGCATGCATAATGCTCGTTGAGCATCGAACGGTGTTGCCAGATTGGGGTGAAAAAGTCGCATGTTCTGCATTGATTTAAATGGGAACGATGCGGCTTTTTACCCTCGATATGGCAACACTGGCATCGAATACTGAGCAGCTCTACAATTCGTTACGGTAGACGCGATCGACAGTTCTCGAGTGATACTGATACAGTAACAGTAACAGTAACATACATGATACACATTTTCCACTTAGTGCTTCACCTTACATCTATCTTTCGCCCAACCCTTCACTTCCCCTCCATTCACCCCTCCATCTACTCAAAATATGTATTTTACATACATACGATTTTCGAGTTGAGAAATCGTGCAAAGAGGGGACACTGATGCGTATACAGAGTGTTTCATCACACTTACCGTTTCGGCGAGCTGTTCGTTCATTTTCCCTCCAACCTATCAGAGCTGCCGATTTGTGTAGATTCAATGACATTTTTAAATTCACCGATGATTCCACCGGTTGAGAAAATATTACATAGTTCAATTCAGTGTGTGACTGTAATGCACAAAAATACTCTGATCTATAATATTTTCTTAGTCGGTTGAGACGCCGTTAATTAATCAAAATACCCGCAAGTTTTCAAAGTTATCGACGACTCTATACCAGTTGAGAAAATGATAGAAGACGCTAGTATTTTCGTGCATTACAGTCATACACTGAACTAAACTCTGTAATCTTTTCTCAACCGGTGGAATCTTCGGTGATTTTCGAAATGCCATTAAATCTACGCAAATCGGCAGCTCTGCAACCTACACGTATAGGTAGCGTTCTAGAATTCAACCATTTACTGCATCCGTACAAAAAAGATTACATTGTCCTGTGATGTAGTATATCTATGTATATTGGAAAGTGCTGCTATCCATAATCTTTTCTGCATCGAGACAATGAAGGGATGAATTCTAGAACGGTACCATAGTGAAGATAAGACTTTCTGTCCATGACGATATATTGGTCGAGCATTGTAGGACTTGGCTGCTGCTATGATAACCATATATAGTTAACCGTCCCGTTCCCGATAGTATTTTTAAGGCTACCAATGAGTACTGAGTAGCCCTTATAATACATATAATACCTTCATAGTAACGGAACTGTTAACCAGGGGCGTGCCGAGGGGGGGGGGGCATGTGGGTACCCTTGGGCCCGGGCGGCACTCTCCGAAAGCGGAAAAATCAGGGTGAACAACCCTCCCCCCCCCAAAAAAAAAAAAGTAATCAAATTTATAATTTCAAGGGGCGCCAATTCGCTGAGGGTGGCAAGATTGCATTCTTGCCCCCCCCTTTTCTGGAAACCACGGCACGCTCCTGCTGTTATCTTTGGTTACCACTACTGCAGTTATTTTTATTATACAAATAATAAGTTTATTAAAATACAATTAAATTATTCTTAAAAAAGCCTGTTAATTTTTAAATTAAACCGCCTTAACTAATTAGCTTTAAATAAAATAAACCTAATTAATTTATATTAAAATTGCTAAATTGCGGCCAAGTCGTATGATGCTCCACCAAAAGCAGCACTCATAGACAGTCTCTACTATCGGTTATTTAGCGAAAAAAGTAAACGATCTGTGTTTCTCGGCATTTATTTGATATGAAGAAGTGAAACTTGACCGGTACATTTACGAATTTCAACAAGCCAGTTTCAAATTTAGGGGTTGCAAAGCCTCCCGACTTTTTTTAGGGGGATTTTGGGGAGGGGGGGTCACCCCCTCTCGGTATAGAGGACCTCTTCGACTTAAAAGTAAAAAAAAAAAACAAAAATTAAGTCAGAGCAGTACTTCTAACCCTATGACGGACAAGATGACCTTTAAGCTGTCGACTTAGAATCCATTTTGGGGCCCTAAACCCCTCCCCCCGAAAAAATTTTCCCGCCTTAGAAAAACCTATCGGTGCAGTAAATTGTCACAAAATCTCCGGGAAAATAACTGAAAGTTAGTATTTGTAGGTCAAAAGAGCTCACATTTGATGGTTTCAGGAGTTCCCAGTCACTCGAAGAGCCGAGGGCGGGGCCACGGGGGTCGAAGGTGCCAAAATGTGCCATATCATTTTTAGAAAGAGGTCTGGTACGGTAAATCTAAGACATCCTGTATATACAACATGGTTTTTTTTATTATTTTACGAAAGGGGGGGGGGAGGAAAACATACTCAGAAAGTAGATTCAATTTTTTTTCTTTTTTCGTTTTCATCGGCGCTTATATAAGTTTAGTGTGGAGTGGAGTCTCTCTGTCTATTGTTGATCCTGGCCTAGAAGCATGGACCGGTCGGCAAAGTTGGTTACTAAACAAACAAGACAATTGCACGATATACGCGATTATAATCGGACTGTCTGTATGTTCTACCGTCTGTAATACGCTGTCTGCTGTCTAATTTGCGACGCTACTCGCGCGCTTTGCGATGCAAGCGTCCAACGCGACGCGAAGGTGTAAGCGGCTCATTTGAGCGAGACGCGCAGGAAAGACGGTAGTAGTACATAAAACGGGAATTAATGAGAGCAGTCCAGTGGTCAGCGCGCTTGAATTGGGTTCGATGAGTCCCAGGATCGACCGAGGAAGTTCATATAAAAGTCCAAAAGGCACGGCCTTGCACAAAGAGAGGAAAAAATGATCGGACAAAAAATGAAGCTTTGGTCTCATTCAGAGTACCCGCCATGAACGGATTAAAGATGCAACTGGTCTTGTCTGGTGATCACATTTTTGAGATACAAACGTTAAAGTCGCCCATTACGTTACGTGCAAAATTAATATTAATAATAACAATTGAGGCGTTTTTCGGTAAATGGGCGTATGGCGATTTACGCCCTTTTTTTGGAGAAATCGTTTTTGAAATCCTGGCGATGTGACCTAACAGGTGATATAATGTTATTCATATGTCGAACGGAAAATAACCAAGAAACAATCGTTCGAATGGACGCACCTACAACGTTTTGTTATGACGTTTTAAACTTTCAAACGCGTTTTTCTCGAAAGTCGTTTTTTCGCCATACGCCCATTTACCGAAAAATGCCTCAATTGAGAAATAAGGGGGGGGCATGGACGCAGCCAGCAATTTGGCAACTGTGGATTCTTCTCATTTGAATATATGAGAAACAGTCGATTAGAAATTGGGTCATGGCCCCCTCAAGAATCGATTGTTTCTCATACATTCAAATGGGAAGAATCCACAGTTGCCAAATTGCTGGCTCCGCCCATGGGGGGGGGGGGGAGTACCTTACCTCCCTTTTTTAATTTTTCATCATTTTGTGAATAAAGTATTTGGTCTACTCGGGCCCCTCTTGGTTTTCAAGTTTCACGTAGTCGTAGCGGCAAAGCACTTCGTTACTAATAATTACTCCTCCGAATGAACTGTGGTAGGGGTCAGGTAGCCAGGGGTTTAGATCACATCGGCTTGTCGCTCGAACCTGTTTGTTCGTCTTAAACTTTCCCGCGACCGCGAACTCCTTCATTTCTATGGTTATGCAATATCCGTGCAATCTCTCGTCGACAATAGGTCGATTCGATGCTCTGTCTTGACCATTTCAATATACCACATCCCAGTATCTTCGTTTCTGTGACTAGATCTGCCTCACTCAGTTTCAGTTCTGTATTCACAATAATGGGGCTGCACACTTTTGCTGTAAGCGATGTAACTGCGTCGATTTTGGTGTAAAAACCTCGAAAAATAACGATGACAGCACTAAAAACTTCCGAAATCCACTCCTAAACTCAATAAACGCTTTTATTTGCGCGAGCTTAATGGAGGCTGATGGCAGTGAAAATGGGAGATTCCCATCTAACAATTCTGTAACTCCATCAAGAAGTGACCAATAAGAAACGACTTTCAAATTTCATGTGACACCAGTGTCACAAGGTGTCACAGTACCATTCATCGGATGTGGATCACTCCTCTGGTGACTATAATTACTCTGTGAATCATCTTAGTCAGCATAGAGAGAGTGACGAAATTAAGATAGGAATCTCCCATTATTACTGCACTCAGCCACCAGTAAATAAAATGCGCAAATAAAAGCGTTTATTGAGTTTAGGAGTGAATTTTTGAAGTTTTTAGTGCTGCCATCGTTATTTTTCGAGGGTTTTACATCAGAATCGACTATTAAGTCGCTTATAGCAAAAGTGTGCAAGAGCCCCATTTATGACTTTACAGTGACATTTCTAGGTTTGAATTACTTGCTGACTTAGTATCCTCCGTAATGAAAATTTGGTTTGAAAGTTCATGAATGTAATTAAGTTATAAGAAATTTACTGCTTGAGTTTTGGCCACTTTTTTGACGATCTCAGAGTTAGACCAAAGTGCGACGTACTAGCAAGTTCCCTTGTTTGTTCTAATGATCAGTGTGCGTGGTGCACGTAGATAATTTTTTGCGAGTAAAAATATTCAAGATTTATTTCTCCCCCCCCCCCCCTTCCGTTTCCGCATTCTTATCTCAAAGAAATCGTCATTAGCGGGTGTCACAGTAAAGTAAAAAAATAAAAAATAAAAAATAAAAAAACCGTTGTTTAATCGCTGTTTACAGGTGCTCTCGAGACTTGAGAACCGTTATCACGCGGTTTTCTTTAATAAACCTCTCAAGATTCCCAAGTGTGTGGTTGCATGAATCATCAGCGTGCAATCTGTATAGTTTTCCAAAACTTTGGGCGTTTTTGAAGAATACTTAAGCCTCAAACACTAACATCGCGCAAAGTTGAAACGCTTTTCTTTTATTTGTTCAAACCCGGCTTTCTTATACTTTATTACAATCACCGCATCTTTATTATGTCCTCGTTCACTCATTCAATTTTATCTTTCCTACAATATTTACTCTGGAAGTTTTGATGGACGTCTAACTGATGGTGATTTTTATGCAACTCTGAATTGCTGAACTACTTAGCTTGCGCACTGAGTCTGCTGCAACTCTCTTGCTCTTCGTGTCTAGTTTTTTAGGTTTTAGTTTTATTTTTAATTTTTTCCTTTATTTTTCTATGTTTATTTTTTATTTTTAATGTTTACTTTTATTTTTTGTCTTTTTTTGTTTTAATTTTTATTTTTTGTTTTTATTTTTATTTATTTTCCATGTTCATTTTTTATTTTTAATTTTTACTTTTATTTTTTGTCTTTTTTTTTTTTTTTTTTTTTTTTTTTATTTTTACTTTTATTTTTTGTCTTTTTTTGTTTTTAGTTTTATTTTTTGTTTTTATTTTGATTTATTTTCTATGTTCATTTTTTATTTTTAACTTTTATTTTTTGTCTTTTTTTTATTTTTATTTTTTATTTTTTTGTTAGTTTTTATTTTTATTTTTAATTTCTTCCTTTATTTTCTATGTTTATTTTTTATTTTTAATTTTTGTTTTAATTTTAATTTTTAGTTTTTATTTTTATTTTTAATTTTTGTTTTTTATTTTTAATTTTTATTTTTATTTATATGTATTTTTTTTTCTTCTTTTTTTATTTTGTGGCGTATTTCTTTCAGAGTAAACATGGTCCGCTGTCGCGCGTTTGTTTTTGTTTTTGTTTTTTTTTGGTTTTATATTTCTTTTGCGAAAGAACGCTTTTTTAAAGCCATCCTCTTTGTTGATCGAGAATACGAGGTTCGGCGGGAGGAGCTATAGAAACAACGACAACGGGTCTAATGCACCAGTGACGAGATTTCGGATTTACCGTTTCGTTGCACGATCCTCGCAATCTTCCCCACCTGGCGAGACAGCTCAGCGGTTACAAAAAGAGATCTCAGCAGCGCAGCGGTTTGACCGAAAACTCAGCAATTCTGATTAAGTCAGAAATGTTTTGGTTGATTGTTGCTCAATCGTTGCTCAACGAAGTCCGGGGACAATGTAAACCCGTTCGTTTCTGCTGAACCTGCGGTATGAAAATATCATGCTTTTATAGAGTTGCTTTTCTAATACAAGCCGCAATAATGTTCAATTTAATTTTCTTTGATTAAATCGTCTTCACCGCGACAAAAAATGCAACGTTTGGTGCATGCTTATGTCAGTGGCGTAGCGTGCAACTTGGCAAAGTTGCATTGTTTCCATTTAAATTCTTATAAAAGGTCGAATGCGAAGGTGTTCACTGAACATCCAATAGTTCGATCTTTATACATGGGTTCAAATGGAAGGACTTGCAACGTTGCCAAATTGCACGATACGGCACTGGTTGACGTATCTCGAAGATCCATGAATGATGTCAACGGATTAGGGGTGACGTACGACTCCTTGATGCTGTAATATTTGACCGCGAAAACGTAACACACTATACAATGTGGTCTAAAATAAAGTACGTCTCACTAGTCCTACTGGCAGCATCATTGTTGCACTTTGATCACCTGCCGAGATTGCGACGATACTTTTACAAAGTTGTCACTTTTACCGAGAGACCAAGGTAGGAAGCAATAATCACTAAATGGCTTCATATGTGTAGTTGTTGGTCTGTCGGAAACTATATTTCATCAGGCTTATCTGAACCGGACTTTTCTGCGGAATTTAGAAAAACCAGGCATCTTGCAGATGAGCTCATAGAAGCCATTTGATCGGGTCCGAATAAATAACATAAACTGGCGAATCGGGGAGCGGTAATGTTTGCGCCGCGCCTATAGTAATTAGTCGATAATAATGATCGATTACTATGGTTGCGCCTTGACGGTCATTGATAGACGTTGGATGGTTAGTACTTAAGTGTGGTAAAACCCTCCGTCATTGCTCATCATCCACCCACGACGGGGGGGGGGGGGGGGGGGTAAGGACGCAACATTATTCGATACGACTCATTGCCAGTACCCAAAATAGAGTATAGAGTAGGACAGACAGTCCTCGACGCCATTTTCAAGTCGGGTGTCTTTGCTGTTGATAGGTGGAGACACAACTTGCGACCAATTATGTAGTCCCATTGTATGTTTAGAGAGTTCGCCGGCCTCGGTGGCTTGGTGGCTTGATGGCTAGAGCATCTGGCTGCCAACCCACAGGTCCCAGGTTCAAATCCTGGTAGTGGTGACAAATTATCTGAGATGCTAATTGTAAGTTCTCTGCAAAAAGATTCTTCCAATAACAGCATTGAAGGTTTGGACGCCTAGAGCATGTGGGGTCAGCCATGTTGGTCTAGCGTTTAGCGTGTGCGCCAGATAGCACATGGTCTCGGGTATCCAGTGGCACTCAAAGAGTCTAAAACTTATTGACCAATCAGAGGTTGACTACCCTCTTGCCTTAACTCTCTACATCTATGGGGTATTGCACTCTATTTTGGGTCCGGTCCATCATGATCGCCAGAGATCATCCAAGAAAAGAAATATTTGTACTTCCTGTTGTGTCTGCCGACCGTCTGCGATAAACACAAGGTCAAATCAGTGGGCTACAGATGACTGCATTTGATGCGTTAAATTCCCCAGAACCAAATATATGTCTCAAAGCTCCACCCATAATGCATTCTCACACGGTCTTTGTACTCTCTGATTTTACTGGCAGCTGAAGCCATCTTATTTTCAGTATGTTATTTATTCATTTATTTCATTCTTTGATTTTTTTCTCTTTTTTTTTTTTACTTATCTTTGGCATCAATGAGACAAAAAAACGCATATGAACTTTAAATGAATGACCCGCTTGCATTCAGTGTCGTCGCCGTAGGCTGTTCAACATTCAAAGCCCCCCCCCCCTCCCCCCAATCTGCGCTCCATCTTCCCCCGCAGTCCTCGCCCCCTTTCCCTCTAATAATGCCTTGTCCATGCATGCGTCTCGTAGCGATGATCGACCTATCCTCTAGGAAAAACATGTCTAAATATACCCTCCTCAACCTGGCATAGCAACCGTAGACCGGTGACAAAAACATGCAACATACCATCCTCTAAAACACTTCTCATATTTTAAATGCGCCGCGTGTTTTTTCTATTCTTTTATTTTCTTTACTTTTCCTCGTCTCTTTCCGATAAGTAAATCGTGAAATGAGTCGTCGACCAATTATCTGCTATTATTCCGTTCATACTGTCGTCGATCATTTTTCAATTGTGTCCTAGCACTCACTCACACAGTTGAGTGTAGCGTGGCCGTAAGCTGATCGGCGCGGCCAAAGCTTCGTAAAGTTGCTCGACGCGCTGTATGACTTTCGTTTCTCTCTCTGTATTTGTTTTGTTTTTCGGTGTGTTTTCGGTGTTTATAGTATAAACATGGTCGACTTTGCGTTTCGCAAAATAAGTTGCGTTATGTCTTACGCTCGCATATTTTGGGAACAGTGAGCATGTGTTTAATTAGCCGTGATGTACAAGTGTCAGTGTGTGTTTTAGTGAGTATCTTCACAGTTTTATTTGTTTCCGTTCGCTTTGGTTTCAGATTTAACCGCTCATCCGCCATACGACACGCCAGTGCTCTGTCAAACGTAACGTACAACTACTAATACTACCTCCTTTTTATTTTTTTCATAAGCTTCCTCTCTGTTTGTAAAAGTTAAGCAGTGATGCCGCCGGATTGATGCCTCGAAATAATGTGCACACCGCGCTTTTTGAGGTTATGGGGGAGGAGTTCATGACCTCTTGATGTAGCACTCGACGTTGTGAAAGTGTCAGAGTATTTCCATTTCCAGTTTTCCAAGGAGTTGAAACTACACGGAAAAAAACTACAGTGAAAATAACCATACGGATACCTGATTTTGGCACCTGCTAGATGTTATGGTAATGTTAACCAGAAGTATACTATATTTTGACTAGGTACTAGGTGATGTTACCTGATTGCAAGTCGAATTTACTCAAAGTATCGGTAAATGTACTATACTTCTGGTCAAGTTTACCATAACATCTAGCAGGTACCAAAATCAGGTATCCGTATGGTTATTTTCACTAATCTTTTTTTTCCGTGTAGTGGCGGCTCGTGCTAGAGCTCGTTTCAGTAGTGTAGGCGCACCTAGACCATAATCTTTGGCGAACTTTCAATTTTCCTTCCTTCGAATCTAAATAAAACTTGCCTCTGACTTTAAACTTTTGATTTTATAGCGTTCCCTATAGTGAAAAGTTAACGCTTCAATTCATTTTCATTAGTTTTCATTTTAAAACATGCAGAAATAATGTTGACAAATTCCAAAGATTATCGGTCTAGGTGCGCCTACACTTTGAAACTACTTCTATATGGCAACCATGGTTTTTTGCCATTTGAGCCTTTAAAAAAGTATGGATTTCTCGGGGATTCAGTGAGTCTCCTGAAAATCGATTATTTTACGTGGGGTCTAAACTGAGAGAATCCTTTGTTGCCACATTGCACGATGAAACAAATTTTCATCCGATCAGAGCGGCAACTCGGGCTATTCAGCAACCATGTGTTTGCCATTTGAACGTGCACAAAAGTATCGATTTATCAGGGATTCAGTAAATCTTTTGAAGATCGATTACTTTGCGCAGGTTTAAATGGGAGAATGTGGAGTTGCAATATTTCACGAACCGCCACTGAATCTGATGAACCTTTTTGCCTGGCTAAAAATGACTCTACTTATACATTTTTATCGATCTGTTTAGTTAATTTCATTTTATTCGTTTCGTTTAATTTATTTAATTCGTTATTTTTCATTTGTTTTTTTTTTTTTAATTTTTCCAAAAGTTTTCAAAACAAGAAAAGTTAATCGAATATCACAAAAACTCAGAAACGCACGTCCATTAAAATTTACCATAAACTTTAGACGAAAAGTTTGGATTTTAAACATCATTCCTCCCTATCACTCGGTAGGTATACTCACAGCTTATTAATCGATTATTTATAACTAAAACTTTGAGAATGAATTTTTGAAAAATCGAGAGGTAGTGTTGACTTGATTCTATTAATTGTGTTGTAACATTCAACTTCACTGCAATATTTTTCTCGCGCATTAAAATTCAAAAATATAAAAGTTCCAATTTCTCTCTATGTATGTATGTTTTTTCTTTTAGAATAACACTTTTGCGGCTTGAAACGAATGCAGTGGCGGCTCGTTCAACTTGGCAACAATGTTGCGCCTCCATTTGATTCTATGGAGGAAAATTATTTTCACTAAATTGTACGACCCGCCACTGAAAACGAATATAGAGGAAAATAATAATTTTGGAGATGAGTAATCGCGACAGTGGCGTAGCGTGCAATTTGGCAACGTTGCATTGTGTCCATTGAAAGCCACGTAGAAGGTCGAATACGAAGGTGTTCACGGAACACCCAATGGTTCGATCTTTTTCAGGGGTTTAAATGTACGAGCCGCAATGTTGTCAAATTGCACGCTACGACACTGGATTGCGATTATAACAATGTTATCACTTATCACTGCGTATGGTGAAACTACGCACTGTCGTCATTTAATATCATTGTCAGAATGTAATGCTCAAAATATTTTGATCTACTAATGTACCTAAATTATTTTTACTCTATACTTTTGTCAGAAACCCTTTTTTGTAAATATCAGTCATTTTGATTTTCTATACAATACACTAGCTTATCAAAGCGTTTTCAGAGGTTTTATTACTGTATCTTTGATACAACAAGTACTCTCTTTAATGGGTCTGTTGCAAAATTTTGCTACAGCGATATAGAGTGTTCAATCTTAAGTAAAATCACGTGAAAAGTCCATTGGTGGTATCAGAAAGTCATTAAATGCAGTATTAAACTCACTAGAGACGTTTAACTGAACCCCAAGATGGCGGTAAAATATCGAGCAACCTGTGTGCACGCACCGTGAACATCCATGATGGCCAACGTTAACAACCTCATCAGCATCGGAGGTTATGAGTTTGTTTATGCGTTGTGATTGGTTGCACGGAAAAAAAAAACTACGGTGAAAATAACCATACGGATACCTGATTTTGGCACCTGCTAGATGTTATGGTAATGTTAACTAGAAGTATACAATGTTTTGACCAAGTACTAGGTGATGTTACCTGATTTCATGTCGAGTTTACTCAAAGTATCGGTAAATGTACCATACTTCTGGTCAAGTTTACCATAACATCTAGCAGGTGCCAAAATCAGGTATCCGTATGGTTATTTTCACTAATCTTTTTTTTCCGTGTGTGATCGATGTTGTGATGTTGGCCATCTTGAATGTTCATGGCGCTTGCATACAGGTTGCTCAATATTTTACCGTCATCTTGGATTTCAGTTAAATGCCTCTTGAGAGTTTATTATTGCATTTTATGACTTTCTGCTGCCACTAATGGACTTTTCATGTGATTTTACATGAGATTGATCACTCTGTAGCGCTGTAGCAAAAGTTTGCAACAGACCCTTTAGAGCCAATGCATGCGGCTGTTGTAAACTTTCCCTACAGCGTTTAAGGAGGGTTTATTCCTGTGTAAAATCACGCTGAAAGCATTATAGAAAGTTCCTAAATCCCCTCAAAAACTCAATAAATACGTTTAATAAAATTACAAGATAGCGGTCAAATGAGCTGATGACGTTGGGGGAGCCCCATTTTTATGAGAAAAGAACATCAATATTTGGATCCTAAACTAGGATAAGAGTTCTTGTCTGATGAAAAAAGGAAACTGGTGTGAAAGGCATAAAAAAATGTGCAAACAAAGCAGGAGTTTTTGTCAAAAAATAAAGTTAGATGCCCTTTCATCAATTTTTGACAATTTTTTTACCTCATTTGGATCTCAAACCAGAATTAAGAGTTCTTTTTTGATGTAATAAGGAAACTGGGGTAAAATGTATCAAAAATGTCTAAATAAAGTAGGTAGTAGTCTAAATAAAGTAGGAGACTGTATCAAAAAATAAAGTCAGTTGCCATTTAATCAATTTTTGACAATTTTTTTCACCTCCACTTTGTTCTCTTAAACAATACTGATTCCCCATGTCTGAAAAACGATTCCTTTGATTGCGTAAAATTTTGGGCCCACTGTGAGATGTGAGATGGTCGCGGTGAAATCGCCGCCATTTGTTCAATTTTAAAGATAACGAAAATCCAAAAAAAGGGGGGTTTGAAGCTGAGCATATACGGCGCGTCTAACACTGTTTTCAGATTTTCTGTAGGGGTAATGGTTTTTTTTTAGGAAAAAAAAAAAAAAAAAAAAAAAAAAAAAAAAAAAAAAAAAAAACTGATACATACTTTTGAGACGACTCTCGTAAATAACACAAATTTCCAGTTCGCAAGAGCCTCATTCCTCCTATTTTCCTGTTCTGGTATGTCTACTAACAATTATGTAGATTTGATGAGCTTTTGAATTTTTTGCGCGAGTATACATGGCAACCAAGCCACATCGACATCACCCATGCAAAATAATACTGTTAAGTCTCCGGCAACCTATCAATTAATTCGCACTTCCACTCTGAGCCACACTGCCACACGAGTGTTTTGCTTGAATTGTAGCATGTGCGGAAATAATTTGATGCTCGGGTTTCGAACCGAATTAATTGAAAGCAATGAATGACCGTATATGTTGTGAGTGGCTGATGGCTAATGGAATATTGACTGCCTGACAAATATGTTGCGTCTCGACTAATTTGTGTGAGGAGGAGCTAATTCTGCTGATTGTCAAAATCGCAATAGCAGTTGCCGTGTATCGCAGTTAATTCATAATCATGATTTTCAATGAACAATTTTATTATATTATTGCACGAGCAAATTGCTTTGCGGATTTGTGAACTTTATGCTTCTAATTAAGTCTCATTGTTCCAGAGATGTGATTTTGGCCCCAAATACATTGTATTAAATGGGGATTCCACACAGTGACGTTATGCTACGTCTGTGCGATGTCTAGTTTGGCATATCGAAGTTCGATGTCCAAGAAACGTCGAAATTTTATCGATGCATCGACAAAAATTTTAACAATTCAAAAATGAGAGATCACTGAAAATCATGATACTTTTTTGTGCTTATGAGATGGTTTAAGAGGAAAAAATGACGCTTACGGCTGTTTTTTGTCGAAATATTGATGAATAAAGAGTTTCGATGCATCGATTGACATCAACGTTAGCATCGAACCCATTCGGATGGAAGGTAAACATCGAAACTTCGATTGATGCATCGAACATCGCACATCGCACAGGTCTAGCTCCTGCTCCATTAATGGGGCGATTGCAAGGGTCAGCTAAAATCATGTGGTTTTTAGAAAGAAAATGAATGTACTCGATGAGCTGAGAACAAAGATGCCTTTGGTTTCTAATTAAGTCTCATCGTTCCAGAGATGTGATTTTGGCCCCAAATACATTGTATGAAATGGGGATTCCACACAGTGACGTTATACTGCGCACATAATTTTTTTACAACTTTACACGTGTGTATCTCCAAAACCGGGACACTTGGGGGAAAAAAACCAAAAGCATCATTGTTCTCATCAGCTCATCAATTACTATAGTTTTCTTCTTCTAAAAAAAAAAAAAAAAAAACAAACTTTCAGACCCTTGCCAACTGTCCCATTGACAAACAATTCCGTGCGGACTCATTTACCGTGAAAAAAAGCTATTTTAATGGGTCCGTTGCACAAATTTTCTTCTGCGTTGTGGAGGGTCGATTTCTTTGCAAAATCGCGTCTAAATTACATTAAAAGCCCCAAAAAGTCTCAAAATCCGTGTGCAAACTCAATAAATGCGTTCTGCAAAATTGAAAGATGGCGGTTGAATGAATGAATGAGCGGGTCACTATGCTGGGGGAGACCCATCTAATCGCAACTTTCTATGCTGAGAAAAATGATTCATCAAGGAGACGTCTGCAATTAGATGGGACTCCTCTGTTGTGACCGTACCAGAGCCGTAGCGTGCAATTTGTCAACATTGAATGTGTCCATTAAAACCCATGTAAAAGGTCGAATGTGAAAGTGTTCACCGAACACTCATTAGTTCGATCTTTTTCACAGGTTTAAATGGACGAACTGCAATGTTGCCAAATTGCACTAGCCGCCGCTGGTTGTGACCCATTCATTTGATCGCCATCTTTGGATTTTGCTAAACGCATTTATTGAGTTCCAATTGAGCTTCCACCCAAAAAGTACCTGAGATTGGCTAACTACCTAGAATTTGCATATCTTAATCAGACCAGAACTTATTTGAACAAACTTCTCTTGAACGACCCTCGTAGTATTTGATTTGTAAGCAAAGCATCAACATCAAACGAACCGTTAGTTGCAGAAACCAAAAGTAGTCCTGAAAACTGAATTTCACAGGAAGAACGAAAAAATACCCTTCTAGAGCTACATAGATTATGTTTTAAAAATGTCAACAAATATATTTTTCAATTTTTTTTTCGAAAAAATAGATTTTTTTTTTTTTTTTGGCATTTATTAAACAACCTATTTGGCTTTAAATTTGTTCCTCCGGAGAAATTCAGTTTTGTGGGCTACTTTTAGGTTTCTGCAACTATATCGGTTCAAATGGAAAAAAGAAAAATACAAATGAAAGTATAAAGGATCACTAATGATGTTGATAGATGAGATCAAACATATTTTTTTATGGTCATAATGAGCTCTGCGCGTTCCCTCCAGCATTTGTGTCTTTTGCAATTTGCATAGTAATAATTGCCACCGAAGGAGTGGAAATAAAGAAGATGAGTCGAAACAGAAATGCCCATCTTTGGGTGTCGCGGTAGCTGCAGTTGGCACTCAGGACAGACGCACTTTGGACCAAACATGCTTTTTTCAGGACACGATAAGTTGTTCTGTTGTTTCTTTTGCTTTTAAACCATGTTTGGGTTTTTTCCTGCAAAAACAATGTTATCTGTCTCATTATAACCCTTAGATTACTGACCGAATGTTCCTACACGAATAACCGTCCCGATCCGCATTTAAATAACGTTGATTTCACCCCTGTTTACACGGATCCTTATTGTTTTCGCAAGAGCAATTTTTTTGCTCTTAAAACCCATGGTTCCATCAAGATCCGATCTTGAAACTTTTGTGACAGGTTTCTGAGGGTATGACTATCGCTCCATGATTTTTGAAATTGTCCGATTTTCAGGAATTAAAATTTAAAAATTTATAAATTTTGATTTTTTTGTTTGTTTGTTTTTTGTTTTGTTTTGTTTTTTTCTAAAAAATGTTGCCTCCTTTTATCATACATCGTTGAATTGTCATTGTAAGAGATTTCTAGCAAGATCACAACAGCTGCCTTAAAGTGAATGAGTCCGGAGCTACGTTCTTCTTAAGCTGACGGCCTCGACCCAATTTTTGGAATTTAAGGAAACTTCAATCAAACAAAAAAAAAAAACAAAAAAAAAAACCAAAAACAAAAAAAAGGAGGGTCAGAAAAACGTAAAAAAATCTGTTCTCGACATACTTAAATGGGTAGAATGAGCTGACCAAATTTTATGTAATTTTCTGGGGGGATCGGTTAAAAAATCATGTTTTTTGGGAAGATTTGGCCCCTTTAAGAAGTCACAAATTCTAAATTTTTTTATTTAAAACAAAAGCGACACAATTTTTTTTCAAGTTTCTTGTGGAGCATTCTGTGGATCAAGTTTATATGTGTAGTGCACTAACTAGACCAGTTCAACATATCAAGCCTCGGGTCAATTTCTCCCAGAGGTTAGTAATGCAAGGGTTAATCTCTAAAATGAACGATTTCACACATTTTTAAGTTTTATTTCTATTTACTGTCCACAATTTCGATTTTGATTCGTAAAATGACATCCGGGAAATACCATGTTTTGATCCACCGAGTGGCAGCAGCCAGCCCGCACCCGCAGCTTGTGGCATGCACTTATTAAAATTTGCAATCACAGTTCAGTGAACGTGTCGAAAGTATTCATGTCATAAACTCTTTATTTCTTTCTTTTACTCTCTGACACTGTGACTGCTGTGATGTAACTGCCGCTTGCATTATTTCCCATAGTAATCCTTCCATTCATTACTCATTACTCCAATACTCCCTGCTCAGTGCTCTTCACCTTCGGCTTCCTTTTCTCCTCATCTTCCCCCTCTTCTTTTTTTCTTGATTCTCTAGAATGATGAGCTCAAAAAAAGCCCATGTCGTAATATTTCGCATGCATTTATTGACCTGTGACGACGTGAAGTGATTTGTGGGCAAAGCATCTCTTTTTCCTCATTTTCTCTTTCGCTAGAAATTAAACGCCTGATTTTTTTTTTTTTTTTTTTTTTTTTTGCTCGTGAAATATGAAGGAAATCCCGGTTAATCAGTGGAGTTTAATTTAAATCATAGAAAACTGCCAGAAATTAAACGCCTGATTTGATTTTTTTTTTTTTTTTTTTTTTTTTTTTTTTTTTTTTTTTGTGCTCGTGGAATTCTGTAAAGGAAATCCCGGTGAAGCAGGAAAATTAGAATATTATTTAAATTATGGAAAACTAGATAAAGTGGTGTCATGGTGTGCTGTGTGAACTGACACCGACGGGAAAATGTCTCATTAAAAGGTGTTAGTTTCAGACATACTCTGTAGATAGGGCGAATTATCTTTGCTTCGTTTGAATCTCTTGAGAACGCATGTTCTTTTCACAAGTGAGTTTTCTTCTTCAAAATAAAATTACCTCTTATTCTCCCACCTCAGAAGTATAAAAGAAACATACTAAAAATATTTTTAAAATTCTGATGTCAGATTCTTACCGAGAATCTTTCACAAATCATTCAAAAATATTTTTGAAATATGTGTTAATTATTTGAAATATATGAAATAATTTGGGCTTAATGGCGGAGAGACGCTGGTATCATGGGAGATTCCTATCTAAATTGAGACAAATAACTGTGGTTCTGTAGAGAAAGTGACAAATTAGACAGGAATCACCCAGGATACCTGCGTTGAACCGACATTACCATCTTGCAGTTTTAGGAGTTTTGTGAGTTTATGACTAAATTTTAGACTTTTTGAGTGTGATTAATTTCCTGATATTTGCTGGTTTTTACATCAGACTGGACTATTTCTTTGCTCACAGCAAAATTTTTAAAGAGCCCCATTGAAATCATGTGTATAGAAAAAGGTGGAAGAAAGTTATTTTTTTCTTTACTTTGTAAACTGTGATGCAATATTGCTCGTCATTCTTATATGTAATCTGATAGACTTAAATTATACCGTAAGTTACGTTGAACACCTAATATTTACTGATATGAGCTGTCATACACCAATTCATCCAAAAAAAAGTTATTATCTTCCGATAATTAAGTGCCAATCGAATTAAATCAAATGCTTTGCAAGTAGTAAAAAGTTGCGTAACGCAATAAGTATCAATTTAAACATCAGACCTCTCCAAGAATGTCAATCTAAAATTATGACCGTGAAATTACAGTTCTGCATATAATCACACTGATGACTGTTGTGTTTTTTAGGAACACACAACAATTTTATTTAGAGAAAAGAACTTTCTGGAATCAAATTCCCCTTCCTCTACAGTTAATTACTCTTCCTATATTATAATTCGTGTAAATAAGTATGGGGTCTTGTTTGGTAAGATATGTTGTTGTTGTTTTTATTTTTTTTTTAATGTTCGATTTCCATGGAATTATAGTTCTGAGACAGCGGTAATTTGTTTTGAACGATAGGCCAGTTACAAATGCATCGAGAGCTAGCATGGTCATCGCTGATAAGAGCCTAATTAAAATATGGCTTCTGACTGGCTGGAAAATGGAGGGAAATGCCTGTGTCCAAACTTTTTCGCCTTCATGGAAATTAGCATGGAGTTTTTCTTTATAAGGTAATTTTTCCAGAAAACGACGAAGAATTTTACATTTTAAAACTCTTTAAATTGATTAAACAGAGTGTTCTAAACAGATTGATAGGTCAACTTTATTTTTAATTAGAAAATATTATCAACGTTGAAAAGTGAGTACGAATAGTTAAAAGTGTTTTTATCTTGAAAAAACATTATTATTTGCATTTGTCAACTGGAATAATCTTTTCGGATTTGCAATAAAATGGCACTTCATTCTATCCATTTGTTCAGAAAATTCTTCTAAACTGCTTTGAAGAGTTTTGATTAGTAATTTTTTCCGCTTTCTAGAAAAATGGCCTTAAAGAAAAACCCATGTTAATTTCCATAAGAGGGCAAAAAAGTTTGGACACAGGCATTTCCCTCCATTTCCTGCCGTATTTGAATTAGACTCTCGTCAGTATTGACAATATGCTATCTCCCAATGCAATTACAACTGATGCTTCCTCTTGGCTGCAAACATATTTCTGTTTTAATAGTAAGTTCTGATGTAAAATGCTAAGTTTCAATGGCTTCAACCCTATCGCGAGCCGTCAAGAGCTCCTTCTAAACGAGAGCCTTATGAAAAAAACAACATTCCTTCTCCGGGTTTCTTTAATAATGACAAGATTTAATTCGTTATCCAATGCAATTTAAATAGTATTGCGTTGAATTTATATGTACTCTTTGGAATTGCTTTGTGGTCAATATCTAGACTAGATATTGACCACAAAGCAATTCCAGAAATGTCAATTTTTTTTCCTGATCTCCGCGTCCTCCCATTCTCCTCTTTTTATTTCAATTTGTGTTGTGGGGGGGGGGGGGGGGGTTCGCTTTTAGGGGTCGTTGCTCTCCGTGCCCTATGGTGCACTGTAAGTACTGTAAGTATAGTGGGTTCAACGTCTAATTAGCTAACAAATGTTATGCTCAACTCACTCAACTGGACATCTGGACTCGTCAAATGGAGACAAAATCACACTTTAATTACTTACTTACATTCTTTTTCTGAATATATTAATTTATTATTGCTCTCCATCCAAACAAATTCCTCGTCAAGAACATATGACAGCATACGTATAGGCATACATTATAATAAGTGCAGATAAAGCTACGGAGCAATGCCATTTTCATGATGGCTCCGTAATCTTTGCCACGGACCACGCGATGACACGACTCCGACTGCTATCTTTACTGCCTGCAAAATCGCCTCCAATATAGTAGCCGTATTTTGCTTTACCATCGTGATGACGATATAGATTATTTTTTTACGTGAATACGTTTTGTCGTATTTTAACTCTGTTTGCTCTTAAAACATGCTCACTTTGATACCATCTTCGGACCACGAAATAATGAGCTTTTTAGTCGTTTAAACGGCAAATTTCGAATTTCTCCGGTAGCGCAGGTTTCGGCGTTTGATAGTCTTGGCGGTTGGGAGCCTCAGGAGTTGGTCACCCTCAATGATCATCAAACGCCGCAACTTGCCATCGAAGAAATTCGGAAATCGCTGTTTAAACGACTAAAAAGCTCATAATGATCCAAAAATAGAATCAAAGGGAGCATATGTTGAGCGTGTGGCGGCCTATGAAGGTCGCTCATATTTTCTCGCTCCGATCAACGCACCAATGGCGAAGCGTGCTATTTGGCAACATGGCATTTTGTCCATTTGATCCCATAGAAAAGGTCGAATCCGCTGGTCATCGGCGATTCCTAGAAAATTCGATATTCTTCATGCGAGTTTTAATGAGCCAAGTGACAAATGCAACGTTGCCTGCACGCTTCGCCACTTTACGAACTGCTCATTAGTCTCCTCTCTCGCACCTGATTGGGCGCACTAATTACCTCAGAATCATTTTAATACACCTGACCTATTTACTTCAACAGTAGGACAAACTAAGCGGATCTAGTCGCGCGGCCGGCTGTCATTATTGAAACGGCCTTTAATCTCAGGTCCACCAATCAATGTAGCAGCGTTTCCCGACAAGTGTGGAAATAGAATTAAAATATACGGCAAAACATACATATATTCACCTAAAATAATAATCAAATTCGTCATCGCGATGGCTAAGCAAAATACAACTATTTTTATGTCAACGCCCGGGCCCTCTGGTCCCTCTTGTCCCAACTCTGTTTTATGCTTAATTGAATGAACTTCAGTAAACAATATCATATCTTGCAGTAGCGCAACGAGAAATTCTCTATCCCTCTCTATTCTCCATTGAAACACGTATGTAAGACGAGATAACCTTCTCTTTCTATCCTCTTTCTACTGATACAATTAAAGAGAAGATGAGAGAAATGGAAAAGTTCCTACATTTTTCTACGATTCATGTTACAGACCCCCTTAATCGGTAAGACGCGACACCCCTCTTTTCCTGTCGAGTCATGGGCGCCCGCAGAAGAATTGCCAGGGGGAGGGGGGCAACATTTTTGAACCGCAGTGGAAGATCTGAAGGACATCCCCCTCCCCCCTTTAAGAGAAAGAAAAAGCAATACTTCCTCTAAATTGTACAATTTTTAGCCGTCGTACGGGTAACAATCAATAATAATAACTTTGACGTGTTTGGCATTATGAGTAAAACGGCAATGGATGATAATTGATAAAGTATAAAGCAAAAAAAGCTCATCATTACAACTATTCCTTGCAAAAAATGAACGAAACTAACAATTCAAAGTTCGTCAACTCTTTCTCATTTACTTAATACTGTACCTTTTGTGTTATTTTCATGTTTTAATCGTGAAGTTTCGACTGTCCTAAATCCGGGGGGGGGGGGGGAGAGTCGCCCCCTTGCCTTCCGCTGCGGACAAGGGCGCCTATATAGCAGTTCCTTCTCTTAGGCTGTTTCCTTTGACGTGGCAGCACTGGAACTGAATGATTTTGATCCTCCTATGATGATTAATAATGTTTTAATTTTAATTGGTCTGGATGCATGTGGAGCTTTTGTCGCTGTCTATTTTCCTTTAGTTCAATCGCTTACTCTTCCGAGATACAAGTTTTCTACGTTCTTTGAAACATACGCCTGTTTTGAACGCTGCGTTGCATTCATACTAACGTTGTTTTTTGGTGGATTCTTTCAGGTTTCATTAACTCAGACCCCGCAGAGGGTCATCAATGAGTTCTCTTCGCTTTTTCATCCGTAGATCAAAATGACTTTTCTAAAAATGGAGAGGCATTTATTGCCCATAAAGGCCCATTACTTCTTATATTTCGGCGGTGAGTTTCCACTTTGTTGATATTTTTGACGCTTCGTAAGGGGAAAAGAGCTTTTAATCCTTCGGCACTGAAAGCGCGTTTGAGCTCGTTTCAGAAGTACATAGGCGCACCTAGACTATAATCTTTGACGAATTCCCTGGTAAAATGTTCCATGAACTCTGTTCCAATTTTCCATGTGGACATGGAAATCGCCCTGATTTTCATGTAAATTAGGTTGATTTCCGTGTGAATTTACACGGAAATCACAGTGATTTCCATGCCCGCATGGAAAATTGGAACAGAGGTCATGGAACATTTTTACCAGGGAATTTTCAATGAGGCTCTTGCAAACTTTTGCTGCAGGGGGTTGAAGAGTTGATTCTTGCATAAAAACCCGTAAAAATATCGATAATTCACTTAAAAATCACGAAATTCACTCTCAGAATCGGGCTTAATGGCGAAAAGACGCAGGTATCATGGGAGATTCCTATCTAAATTGAGACACATCTCTGTGTTTCCGCAGAGAAAGTGACAATAGACAGGAATCTCCCATGATACCTGCGTTGAATCGTCATCACAATCTTGCCGTTGTAGCAGTTACGCAGTAGCGTCATTTGCGGGAGGCGGCAGGGGGCAACTCCCCCCCCCCCCCAAGGGTCGGCCAAAAGTGAAAAAGTGATGACCTTTTTTTCAGGAGAAGAAAAATGTTTCGAACGAAAATTTGGTGGTCATTAACGAGTTTTTTTTGGGAATGTAGGGCCGAAAATATAAGATATGCAGGGCTGTAGACGTAGAGTGTCTGAAATAATATTGAGGAGCAAAAAAAAAAAAAAAGGTCACATTTTTGCCCCCCCCCCCCCCCCCCCCCAGCCGAACCCGAAATGACGCCCCTACAGTTACGTGAGTTTATTACTGAATATTAGACTTTCTCGTCGTGATTTTCGTGATGTTCGCTGGTTTTAACATAAGATTGGTCTATTTATTTGCTTAGAGCAATAGTTTGCAAGAGCCCCATTAAGAGGATCTGTAACGATCCATTTTTGTTAAAATAAGCTTGTGAGTACTGTTCATACTTTTAAAATATTTAGCTGTCATTAGGGTTATAAACAGATTCAGTTGATGGTCCTATAAGGGTGAGTGTTTTTTTTTGTAAAAATCATTTTATAAGTATAATCATTTCTCTTTTTCCGTCTTGCAGGTATGGGCCCGCTGTATCCTTTCATTCCAATCATAATTCGGAACATGGGATTTTCCGATACCATCGTAGGCGTTATTTTCCTCTGGTTACCGATCTGTGGGATGGTGGCCAAAACTTGGTTCGGTGCACTCGCCGACAAGTACAAGAAACAGAGATTCTTCTTCTTGCTTTTCATCTTTCTCAGTCTTGCCTTCGCTTTCTGCATCCTTCTCCTTCCGTCCTCGTCCAAGAAACCCAGCGTGACTCTCGAGTGCGCGTCTACTGGAACAAATTTCCATTTCTGCTCGGCAAGTCAATTGCCCGAGAATGAAAAGCAACAATTCCTAAGTCAAAATCTAACCAATATTCCATGTCATGTAAGTCTCCACTATATGTTTCATCCAGTTCAGTTCAGTACTGTACTGAAATTATTTTAAAAATTTACGCGGTTTACGCCTTTGGGTCTGTTGCACTCTTTTGCTATAAGCGATTTTATGGTCGATTCTGGTGTAAAAACCTCCAAAAATATAACGATGACAGCTCTAAAAACTTCCGAAATTTACTCCTAAACTCAATAAACGCTTTTTTTGTGCGAGCGTAATGGTGGCTGAGGGCAGTAATTTAATTTCGTCACTCTCTCTATGCTGACAAGGATGATTCACAGGATAGTTAGTCATCAGAGTAATGATCCACATCCTATGAATGGTACTGTGACACCGGTGTCAAATGAAAGTGTCACTTCTTGATGGAGTTACAGTCTTGTTTTACGGGAATCTCCCATTATTACCGCGCCCTCAGCCACCATTATGCTCGAGCAAATAAAAGCACCCATTGAGTTTAGGAGTGGGTTTTTAGTGCTGCTATCGTTATTTTTGGAGGTTTTTACACCAGTATCGACTATTAAATCGCTTGTAGCAAAAGTGCGCAACAGCCCCATTGGGCGGGAATTGGCCAGTTCCACATTGGTGTCCTTCTCAATGTCCCTTCATGTGGGTATGCAACTATCGTACACGAATCATTCATGAGGATCGTAGACATAGAGGTAACTAAACCCGAAGAGATGTGTCACAACGAGCTTTAATTGTTATGGAGGCTATCCTATACAATATTTTTGGGTTCCGCAAGTAATATGTCAATTATTTTTGCTTGTTGAATAAATTCACTTGTACCAACGGAAGAATTTCGAACCAAAAAAGTTCCAACAATTTTGCGTCCGTTTGAAAGAGAAGGGAACAGCGAATCGCCGCCAGTCTGTGGTGAATATATTGTTCTAGTTCATATGGGACAGAGCCATCCAGCGCATTGCGTGTTTTGTATAGAGCTAACAACACTCTGGTTCTGTTGACAAGATACGTATTGCCTTATCTCTTATGAAGCTTAGTAGTAATCTCTTATCGTAGTCCACTCTTCCAAAAAAAAAATGCAAGCTTTTGGAACAAAAACCCTTTTGTAACAAATTTTTTATCATTGGTGGAAAATGAACCTCAAAAATTAAACGGGTACGGAATTTGTTAATAAATGTTGGTACCAATCAGTTGCAGTATTTACTGTAGAATTCGTCAATCAGTAGGGAAGGGTGCAGTTTGACAACATTGCTTTCTGATCATTCAAAATCACAAAAAATAGCACATTTTTGGGGGCTCTATTAACATCCTCAAATTCAACCTTATCCATTGATTCAAATGGACAAAATACAACGTTGTCAAGTTGCATGCTTTGCTATACTGTTCCTCATCGCTAAGGAGCATTTTCAAGTGATAAATTCAAAATTTCTCAAGTATAGATAGTGCATTTTGTCAAGCCTTTCTATTTTTTCTGCAATAAGAATTAAATCTCTATCCAAAGAGTTTATTTTAACATCCTTGACAGATAAATTCTTACTTCACACCACTCCTTCCTTTAATTAATTCCTCTTAAATTTTGGCATTACAGTTAATCTGTCAAAATAATGACAAAGCTTCATTCTCTTTAGCAGACGAACTCTGTAAATCCTGGGGTGTTCCAGACTTCTGCAATTCTCAAGAATTGCGAGGAATTGGTGAAGACTATAATCTACTCTCCAATGAAGCAAGGCCTAAGTCAAGCAATAATTTAAAGTCTTTCCGTTTTGAATTCTCAACTTTTGTATCAACAAATTCATCTCATGCGGTAAGTTTTTTTGTAGTTGTATATTCATTCAATCTGAAAGTGAATTTGAGTTAGCGCAATTGAGTAAAAACTCAGAATTGATATCTCAAAATTGCATTCACTGAGAGTTTAACCCTTTAAGGACCCTTTAAGGTTAGTTCAAGAGAACACCGCTCCTCCGTCTCCACAGCTACAGGGAAGGTAGTTAACTGTTCGTACTTGATGGAGTTGGAATTGCCTATACGACGAATTGAAGGCGCCCGACCAGACCTCATCTAATATCTATTGTAGTGTGTTCATCTATACTTGCGGTATCCGAAATGAAGACGGAATCAATGTAAAATAGACTAGAGGAGAAAAACAAATATACTTGGACTTGGACCATAAGGGATTAACAACGAGGGGGGGCGAATTCGGGATTTTCGCCCCTAAATGACCCTCTTTTCTTGTTTTAGCTCTAGCTTTCCCCCTTCCTCTCCCCTCTTTTCCCACTTTTTGGGCCGAACGGGGGGGGGGAGATCGCCCCCTTCGCCCCCCCCTGTATCCATCAATGATGGCCAATCAGAATTTTAAAGATTCAATCCATGGACAGTTTTATTCAAGTGCAAATTTTAGGGAGTTAACTCATCATACCTAGCTCAGTTGAATACAGTGGGATTAGAAATAAAAATTAAAGAATGGAATAAATTAATAATGTAAATGGTCTGAAGACCAAAAATTTTGTCGTAATCATTTAGTTCCCAGCCTCGAAATAAATTGTGGTAAGAAATTAGAGCCATTATTGCCAACCGACAGATTATTCGGAACCGACTTTTGTGCATTCTGTTTCTAGGGTGGTCGCATGGTTACATCATAAAATAACTAATTTACCTGTCATTTGAAAAAATATCTTTTTAAAATATCTTGAAAAAATAAGTAGCCTTTAAATTCCTGATTGACTGCAGTGAATTGATTGATCCAGCCTTGAAATATACAGTTGCAATTTGCAAAAACTTCAATTTTGAAAATTTGGTACCTACAGTTACCTAATGCCCTCTCTGTTAATATGGCATTGTGTTTTTGCTGTTTTTGTAATCCCATATGTAATACAAATACAGTGAAAGTTCATTGTGTGGAACGTCCTCCTAGTGGAATATCTCGCCAAGTGGAATTTTTTTTCAGCACTGTGAAACCTCCCATACTCTGACCGCAAATTTCAAAGTGGAACTTTCGCTAAATGGAATTTTTTTTGGGGCAGGGCGGAGGTTCCACACAACGAACTTATACTGTATCAGGCAGGAATACCTTTACTCATTCACTTATCAGTTAATATTTCTGTTTCTTATAGATGCAAGGCTGTATGTATTTTCCACTGGGCCGAGCAGTCTTCCGCAACACCCAGACAGAATCTCTGCATTGCTCGCAGGCTCAAACTATTATCTGTGATATGAATTGTGAGAATGGAGCTTTGAAAGAACTGTGGATCCAGTCAATGTCTAGAACAAAAATTAATGACAACGATGCTTTCACTATGCCTCTCTTTTGGCTGCTCTTTGTCACTCTCATCTGCGTTCAGTCGTCTGTAGCTGTCGTTGTGATCATGGGTGATGCCATCTGCTTCCAGTTGCTTGGTTAGTGAAATAAAGTTCTCCCATCATCCTGCACTGATACCCCATAGAGTCCCTATATACTATGAGAGTTGCGACAAGACTCTCAAAATGAAGAAGAAGAAGCGGATCAATCCCAGATAGCATTCAATCTCCTGACAATGTCCGGACAAAATCCGACATCGTCGGGTATTGTCAGAATATTCTGTGGATATCCTCACAAAATCAGACTATTTCGGATATTGCCAGGATATCCTCAGAATATCTTGGGATGATTCGGTAAAATGTAAAGTCTTCGAATAAATTACAGATATTTCTTTTTTTTTTTTGGTGGCATCTCACATCATCAATATTTATTATGGTAATGTGTGTTCTGTGGTAACCCTGCAGGCAAACTCAGAATGAGAATATTCTCAGAATATTCCAGCCAGAATATTCCGCCGAGAATATTCTCAGAATATTCTTTACAGTAGGTAGGTATATTTACCTTCAAAGAGAATTTTATGGGGAAAAAAATCTGAAAACACACTAGGATATCCTGGGGATATTCTCCGATTATTCCGCAGAGAACGCTCTCAATGATTCTACTTCCAAGCGCTACCACTAGATAGCGCTCGCCTCCTTTCAATCTAATATCTTTTCCTTTTTGACTTTTCTAATTTATCTTTCAATCTTTTTCTTTAAATAAATTTTATTACAATGTGCGTTTAATTGTTTCCTATAATGTCAAGAAATCGGGTTTCGATAATCTTCAGATTTGTAACGTAAATTTTCATTTGAACTTCAAATTCTCAAAGTTTGGAACTGAATTGATTTAAGTGCGTCCGCGCCTTCTTTCTCGTCTTTCAAAATAACTACGACTCATATTGTTAGTCTGCTTCGTAACTCTCTACTAATCTTCTGAGCGAATTACACGCCTCGTGATTAAGATTAGTTTACCTGCAGGAAAATCTGCACGGATTTACCTAGTGGGGGATCCTGGAGTAAATAGAAGTTCCATTCTCGGATTTCAGAAACCATTGGGATAGAACCACTGATGTGTTTTTGGTTAGTGACTAATCGGGTAAAAATATTGCTTGAATTGCTCTCGGCGTTGATTGTTGATATCCGGAAAATATCATGAGGATTTGCAAATATCGTAAGGATATCTGTAGGATATTCGACTATCCTACAGATATCCTCAGAATATCCTGAGGATATCTAACCGAATTTTTAAAATCTTCGTGAGATATCCGCTGGATATCTGCGGGTGTTAGGATATCCATAGGATATTCCACGGATATCAAAGGTGTGCCAAATGAATATCCGTGGGATATCCTATGGATATCGCCGAATATCCATAGGATATCCATAGGATATCTTAAATATTTATTTGGATATTCTCAGGATATCCTATAGATATCCGTCTGCTATCTGGGATGGAGCCCCCAAGAGGCAAATTGCAAATGGCGGATGGCGACTTACCTCTGCGCTGTTGTCACTATTTTGCTGCGTTAGGTTCAGATTCTTGACAGTAACGGTCGTTATTGAAAGAGATAATGTTCTCCAAAATAACATTCAAGCAGAGGAAAAATTAACAATAATTATTGCGGTCACTGTTACTTCAAATGTGAAATGAAAGCTAGTGCGCGAAAAGTAAACAAACCCTCCGCCATTTGCAATTTGCCTCTTGGAGCTTTCTTGACAGCCTAAATCTGAGAGCCAATCAGAAATGGATTCAGCAATGGCGCAACTCTCATAATATATAGGGACTCTAATACCCCAAACAGAAACACTATATAATAGAGACCACGCAATAGCCGTGCGCGCAGTGGCTGACTTATTTTTCGGAGCTCAACAGAATTTAACACAGGGAGCATGAGGGAGCACCATCCAACATGGACCACAGGTTGGCTGATGCAATTTCGGTGCTTCGATTTCACTCGGCAAAAATCTCAACGACTTTTCTCATCAGTCAACGTATGTTCCATATTTGCGCGGTGTTCTGTTGAGATCCCAAAAAATATAGTTGCCTCCGCGCGCAAACTTGGGCAAGATAGATTGTGCGTGGTCTTTATTGTATATTTCCTCTGTACCCAAACTATCTATTTTTCTGCCTATCTCTTTTTCTCCATCTTTAGATTCAAATATGCGAGGATTTGAGTTCTTATTTTTACTTGTTCGAATGATACCTAACACATGTAACGTTTGATGCCTGCATCATGAAAAAGGCCGCAACTGTCAGACAGTTTTGCTTTCAGAAAAGTAGATAGAGTAAACGTTTTGTACAAAGTGGCACCAACTGAATTGAAAATTTGAGGAGTTTTGGAGCATTGGCTCCTTTGGATTTGCTATAGAAACAAGTTAATTGACCGTTAATGAAAGCAAAATTTAATTGCAAGCTTCTTTTTTCTTTTTATTACTCGGATAGATTTTGTTTAACTTTTTTGTTGTTTGACTTTTAAATCATATTATCAAATATTCTTCTTAGATCTGATGGACTGATCAATTTTAAAAACAACTATATCTTCAGTTTTTGACATTCTTTTTTTCAGGAGATAAACCGGAAGGTTTCGGAGGACAACGTTTGTGGGCCTCAGTTGGCTGGGGAATCCTGTCCATTCTCTCTGGGCATTTAGTAGATCTACTTAATGAAGGAAAAGAACACAGAAACTATGATATTCTAATTTATTTGAGTATTGGCATGTTTGCCCTTGATTTTTTTGCAGCATATAATATCAAAGTAAGTATAAACCGAAAACTTTAATCGTATTACCTCGCACCACCAAACAAATAATAATTTTTCTCATTATAACCTAAGCTCTTTAGCTGTGGGATGATTTATTTCAAAACTCAAAGGATCAGTGGATTGTTAAAGGGACAGCTGTCATTCATTTAATTTTTCCAACATTAATTTCATGGTTTTTTTTTCTAAGAACTGTAGAGATTATCATAAAGTGTGAAGTGCCTGAAAAATTTGTTTCGATCTCATGATGTACAAAAGAACTACTTGCAAAACATGGTTTTGTTTCAGTACTTAGATCTGGAGTGGCCCAAGGTTATAGATTCAAGAGATATGCTCATCTGACTTTGCGCCAAAAATTCAGTGGCGCGCAGTTCAAAATCACTGCAGGCAAGATGGCCGACAAAAGCAGAAAACGTTTATTCTTTGTAGAAAACATCCTGCAGAAGGCAGCCCAATGTTTTCTGCAAAGAGTATACGTTTTCTTCTTTTATCGGCCATCTTGCCTGCAGTGATTTTAAACTGCGCGCCACTGAATTTGTGGCGCAAAGTCAGATGAGCATACCTCTTTAATCTATAACCTCGGGGTGGTCAACCTTTTTTGGGCTATGGTCAACTTTCGACCTCGGAAGTAGGTTTATGATCGACCCTCAAATACATTTGCAATTTGATGACCTTTTTTTTGCTTTTTTGGATGCATCTCGAAATATAGTGACTCAAATGTCTTTTTATTTTGATTCTTCAACCTGCATATTACTTGTGAATAATCATTCTGTCTTCAAGACGTAGGTAAATGGTTTCTTGATGAAATTTTGCCTATTCAAACATGGCTTGATGGCTTTTTTCTGAGTTAAAGCTACCTGTTTTGTAGGACTGATTCATAAAGTACCCATCTAATTATTTACACTGATTGTGAGAGATATAAGATTTAACAATTTCCAGCGATCAGCAACAATATGCCATTAATAATGAGAATGATGTTATCAATTGCGTTTGCAGCATACAGCTCTAGGGAATTATTCGCAATGTTCTAAAAATCATTGATTCAACCGGTCTCCTCCTCAAATGATTTTATAATTGATCCTTTGTTTACTGTTTCAGTGTACTCAAACCAATGTTTCCATGAATATTTTCAAAGATCTCACCAAACTGTTAAGCCAATTTCGTATAGTAGTTTTTGTTGCTTGGTGTATAGTAACTGGCATCTTTTCTGCTCTTCTGTGGAATTTCCTATTTTTGTACATTGAAGACTTAGCTGCTGAACAAGGCTCGGGAAATACTCAGTGGACGAAAACATTGACGGGTCTTATAATAGGTGTTCAAAGTCTGGGAGGAGAAGTTCCCTTTTTTTTCCTATCAGGTAAGTCAAAAAAATTGTAAGATCCCCAGTAGATAATGTTTCCCCATTTCGTGGTCTCTCTGCGTCAAAATTCAAGAATATAGAAGAAACCCTGTGTTTCTGGTTTAGACAAATTCTGTTTAGTAGAGATAGTGAAGAAGCCCTCCTAAAATCGCAACACAAAAAGAAAAAATCAGAAAAATATAAAACTTGGCTTCCTCATTTGAAGAGTCCAGGGGAAGAAAGATTTAAGTCATTACAATGTGCATTTTTGTTTGAAAGCTGAAGGAAAGAGAATGTGAGGTTTAAGGCGATTGCTGGGTTCATTGGTTCTGACTAAAGGCAACACGTCAAGCTGCTAAAAAGTAAACAGTTTTTGGCTAAAATTGATTTAAGTACAAAAAAAGTACAAATTTAAGGAACTTCAGCACTTGTGAACATACTTCAGGGGGATTCTCTGAAAGTTTCAAGCCAAAATACTCAAAAATAAAGCCAGGATTTTGAAAATAAGAAAATTCCCATTAGCCTCAAAGATCAAAAGTGAGGCAGATACCTACACATTTTATCACTCGCACTCACAAAGATTTTGGCGAATTTAAGTTCCAATATTACGGCTTTAATTCTCAACAAATTTTGCACGTTTTGGGCTGAAGAAATTTTTAAAAAAACTGCACAAGTGCCGTTGTTCCTCAATTTTGAGTTTTTTCTTTGAGTTCACTTTTAACTACCAAAAATGTTACATACTTTCCCCAAAAGTGACGAGCGCCGCTATCTATCGCCATTTGATTGAAATCTGGAAAAGTTTTGCCTGGAATCACCTTTGGCACAGCCTTTGTATTACTCATCAATCTGTGGTACCTATATATTGATACAACCCCTTTTCTCTTCACAGAGTTTTCATTTCTTGGGAGATAAAATCCGAGGTCTGATAACAAACTTTCTTTAAAATTGTTTCAGAATCTATTCTAAAAAAATTGGGTCACATTCACACAATGTCTGTGGTGCTAGCTTCATTCATCCTACGCTTTAGTCTAATATCACTAGTCATCAATCCGTGGTACATATTACCCATTGAGTTACTCAATGGGGTTACCTATGGTCTATTAACAAGTGCAATGAATTCGTATGCTAGCATAGTTGCTCCACCAGGAACAGAAGCAACTACTCAAGGTTTGGTCGGAGCAATTTTCGAAGGAATAGGTAATTATTTTCAACTCTGAACAATTTAATTAAACCATGATTCATTCGATCCTTGTCTCTGAAATAGTTTACAAAAAAATTTCAAGAAAATATTTACTGACAGAAATTGTTCGGGAGTAAAAGCTGTCTTGTCTTTTAGTCAAACCATATATTTATGGCCACTTAAATTATCCTACGGGAGTCTTATGCTCATTCTGACTTAACTGTATTGAATCCTGAAAGACTCATCATACTTATAAAAATATCTTCCAAAGATTTTCATAAATCAGCAAATATTGTACATGATCTAGGTTTTTTCAAAAATTCGCAATGTCTTTAAAATATTTGAGAAAAAAAAGCATTACTCATCTTTTACAACCCTTCTATGTATGTCAAAGCTATGGTAAATAAATGATAAAAACATATTCATGACGAGCCACTGTCTTGATGTAAACTAAGATGGTGGAACACTTCTTGCACTGTAAGGTGATTCCATGGCACGTGACCAAGGGGATCGATTAATCGATCCATTAATGGTCATTTCCCGGATTTTATGGAGTTTTTTTTGTAAAATTAGGATCGTCAGCACCTGGAGGTAGATCATAAAAAGATATCTGTTAAGTTTGGAAGCTCGAATCCGTAAAGTAAGGACGTAACTATGGGAATTCCCACAATCGCTGTTCGATTTATCGTATCGCACTACGGATTCCGAATTCCCATAGTTACGTCCTTATTTTCCGGATTGGAGCTTCCAAACTTAACAGATATCTTGGTTAGATCTACCTTCAGGTGCTAACGATCCTGGTTTTACAAAAAAAAACTCCATAAAGTCCGGGATATGGCCATTAATCGATCGACTAACCGATCCCCTTGGTCACGTGCCTCGTGCCATGGAATCACCTTAATGGCTCACAATGGACTGAATGTTCATCACCTCAAGTGAGTCAGGCAATCAAGTTTTGACCTTTTGGAAAGAGTTTCTCATAAAAATATATTCATGACAATCTTGAGATGAAAGTAAAACACAATGGTCCAGAGTTATTATCTCTGTGTAGTTTGATTGCCTCACTTTGTGATACAAACTATTTTTCTTCAAAGCTTGTTTTATTTGAAACCTTACTGCCTTTGACTTACCTTACCTTTTTTTATTCATTGCTGATCCCTTTCCTCTTTTTATTCACCTTATTTTTCATTGCTGATCTCTTTTCTCTTTTTATTTATTTTTCAGGCACCTCCATCGGAAGTTACATCTGTGGAAATTTATTTGATTTTTACGGGGGCAGAACAGTCTTCAGAATTTTTTCTGTTGCAGCCGCAGGTGCATTTGTCTTTCATGTTATTATTCAGTATGCAATTCAATTGAAAGTCCGGCTAAAAAGTGGGAAGAATCTAGGAAAACCTGATACAAATGGTGAGTTTATGAGTTGATCAGTACTCCCGTTTTGT
Organism: Trialeurodes vaporariorum; assembly: GCA_011764245.1. Lineage (NCBI taxonomy): Eukaryota > Metazoa > Arthropoda > Insecta > Hemiptera > Aleyrodidae > Trialeurodes > Trialeurodes vaporariorum. The sequence continues at coordinate 30,347,416 of VMOF01000002.1, forward strand.
GTAACATACTCATTTTTTTTCATACACATACCTACTTACTTTCCCATCTAACTCGTAAATTTTTTTAATTTTACGTCTAATTTGGCAACACTTGATTAGGTTGGGGAAGAAAATTTAGACGAATTTTAATTTTCCCAAGATGGTCTTGAATCCCCCCTCCCCAAGAATGATATAGATCCCCTCACGAATTATTTTCCCTAATTTTTTTCTATATAAAGCGTAAACCGCATATCTTGAACTGGATTCAGACTGGCCAAAAAATTTTAGATAGTGAAAGGGCTTACATACGCTCTTATAGGTGTGAGCTTTTTGTAACAGTTTCTGTAAGTTCAAGCCGATAAGTATGTATTATAAAACTGTAGTTGATATTTTAACAAAACTCTCCATGCATCTCATGTTATAAGCTAAAATGGGGCTCCTGCTAACTTTTGCAATATGTGTTTGAATACTTGATTTTAGCCTAAAAACCAGTGAAAATTATGAATTGAAAAATTACGAAATTCACCCACAGAATTACAAAATGACTTAAAATTTTCAGGCGTAAGGGTGGAGTTATGTAGGTTTCATGAGAGATTCCTATCTAACTTGAGGCTTTCCTCTGTGTGTTTTCTATAGAGAGAGTGACAAAGTAGATAGGAATCTCCTATGATAAATGCGTAGCTCCGCCATGTTTGCTCTTAAATGGCAGAACTACGCAGTTATCATGGGGGAAGAATCCTGTCTAATTTGTCACTCTCTCTATAGAAACACAGAGGAAAGTCTTAAATTAGACAGGAATCTCCCATGGTACTTGCATAGCTCTGCCATTATGTCTTAACCTTTAAAGTCTTTGTGTGAGTCTGGGAGTGAATTTCATGATTTTTTAGAGTACTCATCTTAATTTTCACTGGTTTTTCACGCAAGAATCAACTATTTGATCGCATATAGCAAAAGTTAGGATTTTAGCTTCGTTAAAATTTTAATCATATTGAACTTAAATCATTATTGTTGTAGTAGATATAACAAGTAAAAGCTTTCTAAATCTGTGTTGTCTCTTTCTATCAATTTATTCATCCTGCTAAAATTTTGTTGTAGGTGTGAAAAACGAGACCCTTCAGATGCAGTGATTGGTGTTCCCTTCGAAGTGCGATTCAAAAAGATTGTTCAATATTATTCTCAAGGAATCTTGATAGTTTGGACAGGAAAAATGAAAACTTGTCGTGATAAAATTTTACAGTTCATCTCTGCTTTTTAAGTTTATTTCACTTTCTTTCTCCATCTTCAAATCTTCCGTTTGTAACATCACTGACCCTCCAAAAATGTTGGCCCTATGATTTTTAACATTAAGCTTAGAAAAAACAGCGACAAGATAACTTCGTTTGTCAAACTCAGGTCTAGTTTTTGCATTTTTCAGTTTTTCAATGGCTCATGAGTTTTGTTTTAATCGTTACTTTGCTTCCACTGTCAATTTTTTGTACAATTTTTTGTACTTTATACACATATTTTGGATACTTCAATTTTGTATGAAGATTGTGAATTTATGCAAATTATAGATATTTTTGGCAAGTCCAAAGATTGATGGAAAGATTACTGTGGTCAATATGAAGGCAGATAACTAGTTTCTGTGAAAATTTCAGCGGGATTATTTTTTTCAGTTGAGGCAAAGAGTATGCTTTGCTGAATTCCTATAAGGTCAATAGCGATATGTTTGGAGTAATTTGGGTTAAAATGGGCTTATTGAGACAGTATGGCTGGAGTTGAGATTCAGACCATTTACATAGATGAAAAAAATGAGTCCACACTATTGGCCAATGAGTGCCTAGCGGTTTTGGATTAAATCTGGAACGTGTGTCAATGTGGAAAATTGTCAGAACTCAGTGTGTATGTGAAGAATCATTGTTAACTATTTTATAAGGTGTGTGTTGAGAGATTGCTCTTTTCACTTCTAGCCCTGAAATATCTAGTTTTGTATACTTTATCAATTCTTATATTTTGAGGCTTAGCCTCAAAAATGATACCAAAATTGGATTGTAAATTGGATTGTAATGCTCAAAAATCTGTAGCTACTGTAAGTCTTGATAATTATTCAAAAATACTCAGCACTGAGGTGTTTAGTGTACTGGTGGAGGTAAACTAAGCAGTAAAGCAGTGAAAAGTTTAATTGAATGTGTGATTGTATGCTTTTAAAAATTTTAATTTTTTGAATGTTGTGTTAGATATTCTTGGCAATATGTATGTAGGCACTTTTGGAAAACCTCCTGCGGCTAGTCCTCTTGTTTGAGGCACAACTGCGCGATGTAGCAGAGGCTATCTAAATGTTTGGTTTTTTGTTCAAAACAGAGCCAAAATATTTGTAGCATAGCTATTCTTTGTGATGAAAATGTCAGCGGGCCGATCATTTATTTCATCGCTAAACCGATCGTTAAGACTGTGTATGAGTGAGTCTACTAGTCGAATATTGTAAAACTTAGCCGTTGCTATGGTAACCATTGTTATAGTGTCCGTTTTTTAAAGGTTACTTAAGAATAGCCAATATAAAATGAGACTCCTAACGATGGTTACCATAGCAACAGCCAAGTTTTACAATTTTCGACCAATAGCATCATTTGTAGACAGTTTTAACGATTGGTATAACAATAAAGTAAATGATCGGCCCGCAGGTCATTACCAGTAGAAAAGTATTCTGAGCTATTCAACATTGCATAAAATTTATACCTCTGTAGAATTCAACAAGTTTGAGCCATGAAACCTCCATTCAATGTATTATGAGATCTACTGTTTTGGACTAAATGGCATTTTATTCATCATTAGATATGTTGTTTACTTGTTCTCCAATACTTAAAATAAGAGACTGCTGACCATTGTGTTTTTGTCGCTCCCTTCCATTTTTTTTACCTCTTTGTACAGACGAGTTTGTACTATTTTCTAATATACTCATTTTTATCTAAAAGTGTCCAGTTTTATTCTTCTGCCGTCTTTTCTTTTTGTATTACTCACCTAAAGATAAATTAGGATTTACATATCTATGAAAGGGAGCCTTAAGGTGATTTCAGGCAAAGTTTGTCCAGTTTTCAATCTGATGAATAGCGCTATACTAATGCTGCTCAAAAAGTCAACATTTTTTGGCTGAAATTGATGAATTTATGCTGTGAGTACAAATTTAAGGAACGTCAGCATCTGCAAACATACCTCAGGAAATATCCTGTCAGTTTCAAGCTGAAATACTCAATAAGAAAGTCGGAAATGATGAAATACAAAAATTCCTGTAAGCCTTGCAATGAGTGCGAGTGAGACAGATAGACATACTATCACTCACACTCACTCACACTCCCTAAGCTTATGGCGAAACAAATTTCATAAATTACAACTTTACTTCTTAACCAATTTTGCTCGTTTTGGGCTCAAAATATCAATTTAAAACTTTTGCTGGTGCTGATGTTCTTGGATTTTGTGCTTTTTCTTTGGTTCCAATTTAAAATGCCAAAAACACGACTTTCCTCATAAGCGACTAGTGGCGCTATCCATCGGATTGAAATCTGGAAAAGTTTCACTTGGAATCATCTTAATCCCTCTCCTTTTAGAGAGGAAGTGTACTGATATCATTTCATCCCCCTTCTTACTTGATCGTTTTTCTCATGAAATGCTCTGTACGGTGCATTTTGTGAGTCTGTGAATGAATTTCATAATACATCGTAAATCGTGCTCATGGTAACTGCTGCTAGATTTTACACTAGAATTAACTATTCCATTGCTTATAGCAAAAGTAAGTAAGAGCCCCATTGTGTGAAAATAGGTATTAAGGCATCTAAGCACTCATAGAGGCAGTTGGTTGCAACTTCTGAGTTTTTTCTTATTCTTCCATTAAAGATACCTGTCCTTTGTGTAAAAACTCCTTCAATTAACAAGATATGCAATAAGGGTACTTTCTTGTAGTACCACATCTAATAGAACTTCAGCTCTATTACTAGAATTGTTGTTTTCATGTTCTCTAAAATATAAAATGAGGAAATTTTTGGAAAATGGGTCTTATGCTGGAAATCACCTCTCACACATGAGCACATTTCAGCTCAAATTGCAGCCGCTATCAACTACCTAACAAAAAAAAACAAAACAAAACGAAAAATGGAAAATTAAAACAAGTTCACTGTCATAGTTTGTTTTGAGTACTTCCACTTTTTAAGTTTATTTTTGATGGTTTCATCAGTTTAGTTTTCAATTTTTTTGGAGCTGATAATGGCTGCAATGTCAGCCGAAATGTCCTCATATACTTATTTTTTAAATACAAAGCTGAGTTCATCCTTGTAAGATGTCTTCAATTTTTACAAAAGCAGTGTGAACACAACACATTATGGCGAAGGGAGATGATTTCTTCTTCTATCTAAAGAAAAAACTTTGAAGAGGAAAATAGAAATTGGAGGTTTTGATGGATCTTGAGAGACACTCATGAATTTTAAAAACAAAATAATTTAATTTACAAGAGTAACAACACAAGAGAATAACATACTTTTTACATTTAATTCACGATTAAGATACAATCACAGAAATGAAGCTCCACCATTATGATTTGTTTTGTATTTACTGATGCATCAGAAGTTACAAATTTTTACAATAGATTAAAAATAACTTCTATGTAAAGTATAAAAATAAGAACTTTGATCGTATGGACTGAAAATTGAGTATGAACAGTTTGAACTGATTGCGTATGCCAAACAGATTGGGGCATCTAAATTTTAGTTCGTGTCCTTATGATGAACAGGCTGTGTCTTGGGTACAAAAATAGGATAGAGTTTCGAGTGTTTTGAAATTGAAACAGATTCTCTTGCTCCGTTGTTCAGTCATAATCAAAGAGAGCTTGAATCCCAGAAAGGTCAATGATGCCGGTAAAAAAGATACAAATTTCCCACGTAATATAAAATGTATATTCTTTTGCCAAATCTAGTAGCACTGAGACAGGTGTCGATTTCATGCAGAAAAGTCTTGTGCATCCTGCACCATTTAGGACAGTGTCGCCAGGTTTGGACCGGGTAGAATAGTCCACGCTGGGGTAGGGCAATGGCATAGGGTGAGTTGACTGTAGACTGTCCACGCTCCCTTGCAGCTGTATTGTCATCAAAATATTCCACGTGTGGACGAATCTAGCCGCGATTGGCAACACTGCATTAGGATATCAATTCTAACCATAAACGTCTCGTGTGATTTGGCATCCATACAAACATTTGCATGGAATTTGGAAAATTTTTGCTTTCAAAAATATATAACTCAGTCGATCAACTCATTGGTCGAACTGCAAGCGCTTTTCGAAAGTGTATTTGAATCTGATACAGCGTTGTGGGACGTGGGTTGGCAAGGAGTTAACTATTCTTACTCAACTGTGCGTTTTAGTCTATCTTTAAAAATGAAGGCGCATCCGTAAAAGACAGATTAATCGGTTGAATAGTGGGAAGTCTCGGGAGGAGCATCATTATTTGAATCGAATAGCGTTGTGGGTTGGAAAGAAGTAAGAGGTCAGCCAGTCGTGAGCGCCTGTATGTTTTTTGTCTACTCTAAAAAATGAAGGCGCACTTATGAAAGCAATGCATGATTTCTCGATCTAATAGCGGGATCTTCAGGTAAGAGTTTTTGAATTGGATACCTGGGAGGCTGCTTGAAAAAAGGATTCGAGGCATGGGTGCACCCGGGGGGGGGGGGCAAGGGGGCCAAGGCCCCCCCCCCATAGGAAGAAAAAATGGAGGGAAGGATAGGAAAAAAGGAGGAAAGGAAAGGAAAACAAGTTGGAACTTGCAACACTGGAACAGTGTTAGCAAAGAGAGCATGAGTGTCGGCCGTAAATCATTGTAAGTGTGGAGTTCCATATTGATAGTACAAAACTGCGACAAAGTCAATCGCAACGCTGCATTTGTGTTGGTATAACAGTGATCGCTGTAAAAATAACTTGATAGGTCAAAGTGGGAATGAAAATTTACTTATAGCGTGTTGAAACAGTTGTTCACGAGGCGAGGTGAATACTGTGGTTTTGAAAATCGATTTCGATAGTGATAGTTCTTTTAAAATCGGATGACGCAATACCAATCCTAGCAAGCCGCAAAGTCTAGTTTAGTTATTTGGGACTTTTTTAGATTTCTCTCGCCTGAACCAAAGTCATCAGGAAGGAAATTCTTAATACCAATCCTAGCAAGCCGGAAAGTCTAGTCTAGTTATTTGGGACTTCTATAGAATTTTCCTCGCTTGAACCAAAGTCATCACGATGGAAATTCTTCGTCTTTATGGTTTCAGCTCTTTTTGTCTCAGATTAAAAAATGAATGTTAATATTGATCAAATGTCATCCGACACTCATCAAGGCCCTTAAGGAACGTAATATGAACTTGAAAAAAGCTCATTCGATTTTTAAGGGAGCTTAAACGGTCCATGAGAGACGAAATTCGCGGATACAGAGTATCCACAGCTTGTTTCAATGTTCGATCTGACAAGACCGTGCGCCTTTGAAAAATCGATATTCGATAGTGAATCGATGTATTGCAATTCGGTTTGCACCGGTCAAAAGCGCTTGCTTCTGACTGACAACCTCGAAAATTTCAGATCCATCCGAGTTTATTTAATGACCTTACAGGACCTCTCGCGGCCGCAGTTAGACTTTTCTTGTCAGAGTTACGCTGAAACGGGGAGTAGTTCCCCCCCCCCCCCCACCCCCCTAAGATGATATTTTTTGGCTCGAAACTGCATTGGGCCCTCTCGGGACATCATTGGGACCCGAAAAGAAGCGGAACCGATATAATACGGCACACGACTGGTTCGTGAGAGACGAAATTCGCCTTTTTCCAGCCTCCAGCGCCCCTCTAAGGTCGATCTGACAAGACCGCGCCCCTTTGAAAAATCGATATCTCGAGAACGAATCGATGGATTGCGCACTGCGGTTTGGATTGGGCGGTAGCTTCAGCTTTTAGAAAATTCTTAAAAAAAATTCAGATCCATCCAAGTTTTTAAACGGATCTTATGGGACCTCCGCGGCCGCAGTTAGACATTGTACGTGAGACTTACGCTGGAGTTGGGGCCACCCCCCCCCCCCCCCGATATAGACTTTATCGGTCCGACATTTGTCAGGGCCCTTAATGAACTTCATGTGAACTCAAAAAACTCACATATGACTTCTCACGGCGCATGCTAGGTCCATGAGAGTCGAAATTCGCGGATTTTAGAGAATCTTAGATTTCTGACCCTATACCGCGCGCCTTTGAAAAATCGATATCTCGAGAGTAAATCGATGTATCGCAATCCGGTTTGGACCGATAAAAAGAGTAAGCTTACCGGTACTCGCCGTTAAAATTTTGGATCCATCTGATTTCTTTTTGAGACCTTATTTGAGTTACATGGACCCCAGTTGGAATTACTTTTTTCGGAGTTACGCTGGCAAGGGGGTCGCCCCCTCTCTTGGAAAACTGTGGAGGGGGCCCTTTGCTGGGGCATACATTCTATTTTCACCTTTTTTTTTTTTTTAATTTTTATTTGTGTCTAATCTAAGTTGGGGGAGGAGGAGGAGAGTACCTGCAAGTAAACCCGGCAATTTATTTTTGATAGTGGCTGCGGGTCGAGGGTGCGGATTGCGGACTTTTAACTTGTTGTGGGGTTTACAGGGTGGCCGTGTCTAAACTTATGAGAAAAGAAGGCAACCACAGACCGGAAGAACGTTCAATTTCTGGTTCAGAGACCATGGACAAAGACATGGGCACCCGCAAAACAATTGCCCGGAGGGGCAACTTTTTGAATGTCAATGGAAGGTCTAGGGAACACCACCTAGAGACGGGCAAGTCTAGAGAACCCCCCCCCCCCACTTCCGCCCAAAATAGAAAATAAATCAATTATCCTTCCCAAAAGGTAGAAATTGTAAGTGATTGTAGCATGTAGTTGTATCAAAAGTAATTCTATTTTTTACGTGTTTGATATTATGAATAAAGTGACAGCATCAAAGATAGAAATAGTAAAAAGCTAAGTACAACTATTCCTTCTTTATTTTCATTGTCCTGATGAATTCTAAGAGTTAACCTATTTAAATTAACAAAACCAAAACTCTTTCCTATACATTCTCTAATCATGTAATTATCGACCAGAGGATTCTGAATTTTTAAGGAAGTTCGCAAAATTCTCGTTTCCAACGGTAGTTGCCAAAGTAGACACGTTCATACTAGTAGATTTAAAACTTCTTTCGGCGAGGGAGATGACGGGTGGGAAGGATGATGTCGTCTGAATCAGGAGGGGGTGGGGTAAAAATCAGGGGGAGATCTAGATCTGGGGGGGAGAGGAATCCTGAAAATGGGGGGCGAGCTGTTTGTGGCAAGGGGTGGTTGGGCACCACTGCTTAGGGGGGGGGGGGGTACTTCCCCCCCTGCCCCCCCCCCCCTAAATTACGCCCATAATTAAAATTGTAAAGTAAACAAAGAATAAAGTTTGTTAACTCTTACTCCTTTCGTTATTATTTGATCTTCGAATGTTCCGATTCTTTTTATTGTAAAGTTTTGATTTTTCTGAATTAGGGGGGGGGCGCCGCGCCGCCCCTCGGGGAGCGCCCATTGACAGATAAGGGAGAAAGGGACGTGTGGGAAAGCGCACGGGAATCCGGCGTAGTGTGCCGCAAAAATTACTACCAATGGCGGATCCAGAAAATTCTTTTAGGGGGGGGGGGGGGTTCACGCCTATGAATTTTCAAATTTGCAGAGAGGAATTTATGGGATTTTTTCTGTTGAAAAAAAGGGAAAGGCTACCGTGAGTTGGGGGGGGCGTGCCTTTCCCCAATCCGCCGCTGATTACCATGTAACACTGGGCCACGATGACCGATGTCGCATAAAAACCCGGTAGAAGACCCCTGGCGGGCGTGGCATCCGTGATGGCTGTGAAATTGGGATAAGTAGATGGACACACATCATTCATGCAATCTGCACAACGCGGCAAGCAACTGTTGTAGGCGTAGGTGCAGTAGTTCGTGGGGAGGGCAAAGGGGACGGGAGGTCGTCGCAAAACCATGGACGAAGATATAACTAAGGACTGCCGACTGTTGTTAGTCCTGTTTTGCTCTCGACCCCAGCGCTCCAAGCAGCGGTCAGCTGAACTACTCTTTCAAGTGAGCGATCCTGGCGATGTGTCCATGCTCACATGCTGTCTACTGCTAAAACCGTTTTTGGAGTTGGTCTGTTATGGCATGGCTGTCAACTGTTGTCGGCGACCCAAGAGGATCAGATAACTCAGTATCTCAATGGAAGATCGAAAGCAAGGGAAAATTTAGAATCAACTTTGGACAAGGTAACAGAAATCATCAGCAAATTTAAAAAAGTCGCCTGATCTCTACTAATAAAAAAAATGTCTATGTACTCTTTCTTGTTTGATTCCGTTTTTAGGTTAACTGTGATGTATAGTATTTCAGTCCTTGATTAATCATTTTCGACAATTCAGGAATCTTTCAAGAAATACTCCAGACGTTTGCTTTTTAGCGGATTTTGCTTCCTTTTAATTCGCTGATCATTTTTTCCCTTCGTTCAATCGTGATTCAAATTACCTACACGGGATACATTTGCGGGAAGGCATGGGAGAAAGGGAGCCGGAGTGGCCACCGCTGCAGCGGTTCGTTTTTAGTTGACCCTTACTGCTGCTTGGAGCGCTGCGGTCGCGCTCGAAAACCCGCTAACAGGTTTTAACAGGGGCGGAGATAGGAAGTCGGCAGTCCTTAGTTATATCTTCGTCCATGGCTCGGAATGGTCTTAAAATTTTCCTTAGGATTTGATCTAGAACGCAACGTTCTTACATTTTCGAAAAGTTAACTCTAGCTCTCGCAATTAACGATTAAAGGCGGAAAAAGCATGGTTTCTGGACCGCGGAACAGTGGCGTTATCTAGCGGATGAGAATCTTACTACAGGTCGCTGAGGATTCACCTTAAAACGCAACGCCGATCGCGTTCCCCAAACGAACTCTTTTAGCGGACCGAAACATCAACAATAACAGGATTGGAAATTTGAAATCATCTAAATGCATTTTAAATCGCAGAATACACGAAACATGGACACAATCCTCTGATATAAAACCTCAATATATCATACAGAAAATTTCGTTGAAGTCTGATCCAAATTAGTAACGTAATTACATTCCCAAAAATGCTTAACCTCAATCTTGGCCAAAAACTCCCGCCACAAAGAAAAAGCGACAAATTGGGAGGACACCGGATTGGCGGAATCACATGGGTCAATCGGTCCTCGAGGACCCGTTCTCGATACTGAAACCAAGCGATCCCCCGAGCGGACCCCCGAACCATGCCGTTCCTATAAGAAAAGCATTATTGGCCTTGTAGAAACGATTTCAATAGAGCATGACACTCATGCTCTAAAAGGAGAAAAGGAAAGGAAAAAATGAGGAAAAGGGAAAGAGAGAAGAGGAAAAGAGGAGGAGAGAAAAAGAAAATATGGGGAAGGAAATGAGTTAAAAAAAAGTATCAATGTCATGAAACATATTTTTCCTTGGAGGAACACATCTTTCGCGACAGCAATTACAGCAATGTCCTTAATTGTTAATTTTGCTCGATCTTCTTCTGAAATCTAGATTTCCTGAAGACTCCGTCCTTCTATCAGCATGATGAAGATATTTCCAATATTTCCGATTTTTAAGATATTTCAGCGAGTCTCGGAAAATCTCATTTTTCTCGAGGTTAATTCAATATAGTTTCTGAATAGAAGTAGCCTAATTTTGCGTCTAAGAAGAGCTAAATTTTCAAAATTTTCCGGGGGAGGACCCCCAGACCCCCCCATATGAAATGACAGCTTGCCCCTCCCATACAGAAATCCTGGGGGCGCCCATGATTCGAGGCCCTCCTCTCGAGACGATTGCTACAGCCCACAAAACTGTATAAAATCGATACGTTTCATATGTTTCAAATGGATGGAAAACAGTAATCGATTGTTCACGATCTGCCTCTGGTTAAACATAAGGGCCATTGCACGAGGACTGTACTCTAAATTCAGGCCTTAATCGTAGATGTTTTGCTCCGCTATGAGGTAACCAAAATTGAAATAGTCATTTTCCTCGTCCGCCCGTACAGTATCAAAGTCTCAATTAGCGGATCTTACGCTTAGTGGGACAAACATCTATTTCGTTCAATGTGCCAGTGGAAACACCATTCCTGGGTGTGTGACTGTAATCCTTTGAAAGTGGAATCGCATCGGCTCCCAATATAGTAGTAGTAAGAGCATAAAACCGAGCATTCCATAATGACTCAAATGCAGGTCTGCCGAGTTGCGTATAATTATGTACGTATTACCCCATTCAACTCTTTGTAAAACACTTTTAAATTTCCCGCCAAATTTGGCAGCACTGCTCAAATAGGAGTTGTTCGGGGCTGTTTCCATTGGGTCAACCAACGCTACCGAACGGGGTTGCCGTTTCGTGTGATTTTCGTGGTATTCCAAGATTCAACGGTAAATCCATCGGTGACTAAAAAGATTAAACAGCTCATAATCGAGCAGTATGACTACATCGTATGAAAACACTCTAATTTGCAATTGCAGTGTTTTCAGTGAATTGAGGACTTTTTTGAAAATCGAACGCCCAACGGCAACACTGCTGCCGAGGTGATTTAAGGATGAAGTAACGGCAAATTCAGGAGTAATTGCCGGAAGAAGGTTGGCAACAATGCTTTGACAATCGCAGCGAGAGCCCACAAAGTATTTCAATATTTTAATTATTTGAAATGCCGATCAGTTTAGGATTTTAATACCTGTATTAATTTCGACGGTGGAAACAAAGCATTGTGGCTGAATTTCGGGAGGTTAAAAAAAAAAAAAAAAAAAAAAAAGAATTCTGCACTTCCGAACAATTGTTCGGAATTGTATCATTAATTAATGCATATTTGGCTGGAAAGTTGAAAAATAGGAAACTCAATTCATCAAGATCTGAAACCCTCGGGAGAGGGGCAGCAATAAAAACAGATTGTATTGAAAATTTATTTTAATTTAGAAATATATTCGGTAAAGTGGCTTGGTTGGGTTTAGCCGTAGCGTCATCAATATCGCAACTAGGAAACTTTTACGGGGGGGGGGAGCTCCATAATATTTCCCAGCTCCATCTCTAGGCTGAAGTAGACCGAAAATATTGAGTTGACACCGGAGTGGGGTGGGTTTTGACCCACCGGTTGATCGAATAGGGGTGATTGACCCAGAACTCTCTCTTATCATAGTTACGGTATCAACCGTCGACCCCTCTATAAACAATGATACGGTAAAAATGGCCGTTGACTGCTGGAAACTTTTGCTGCGATAGGAGGCTAGTAAAGGTTGATATACAATTTTTCTCAAGTTTTTCCTACGTGAAAGAAACGCTTTATACGCACGCAAATTAATGCAATCAGAATGGAATCCCTCATAAGAGCCAACGAAGGAATTTGTTTGTCTTTTTCGGTGTCTATTCAATACAGCGGAAAATATCACTGTCTCTGTCTTTCGCATAGAGGTTTGCCTGGGGATGGTTTGGAAGTTCTCAAAATTGTACGGACCAGAAAATATGCTTATACATTTACCAAAGTTTCCATTCTGACAGTCGTATTCTAAGGTAGGTGACCCAAAGGTGGCCCGGCTATTAAGGTGGCCCACCCTAGCTTATTTCAGTTAATTACGCGAATTGACGATAGATGGCGTTAGTGCTGTGTAGCAGGATGCTATCGCTTCCCCCCATGATCAAACTACACAGGTCAGTCAATCCGGTGGACGAGTTTCGGTGCGATCTGCGCAACCTCCGCTCGTGACGTATAGCTGGCGCAGCTGAAGAGCGGGCGTTCAAATCTACATGCTTTCTTATGGGGCAAAGATCCTTTTTCAAATGCGAATTATAAACAATTTACGACTTTGAAACTTAGTTTTCATCAATAAGAAGTAACGAGGAAGGTTTCAAGCTTTGAGAAAACCAATGCAATCGTACGCAAATTTGCTTTTTCTATTTACGGGCAGTTTTAGAAAAGTGGGTAGAATGCATTGAATATTACATAACCTACCTTCTCCATAAGAGGGATTTTTACGAACCGCCAGAAAATATAGGAATAAGAAATTGAAGTGTAATCAGACTGGTTTTCTCAAAGCTCGAAACCTTCCTCGTGGTCTATCATAAAGAAAAACCAAGTTTTATTGTCGTAAATTGTTTATTATTCGCACTTGAAAAATGGTATTTTCCCCATATGAAAGCATGTAGATTTGAACGCCCGCGCTTCAGCTGCGCCAGCTATACGTCATCCTCTTCCTCACTCTACCCGGCGATAGAGTCAGGCAGACGGAGAGGCAGTGGAGGGTGTGCGCATTGACTGACCTGTGTAGTTAGATCATGCTTCCCCCACTCCAAAAATCAGGAGCATCGGGCGATTCAGTCGGCGCGGAACTGTGCAACATCTATTTTCGCTGGTCGCCATCTAATTTTCACGAAAGTAAACAATCGTAAAAGCTAAGCCCTTAAATTAATTTATTCTTGACATGTGATACATATTCTGAAAGCTAATTTACTCTACTTTCATGACCTGTAATTGTCTTTTTGCAAACTTTACGTGTTTTGACGATATGAGCAGATATTTGTGAAAACACGTGGTCTAACAGGTGCACCAAAGGTAGCCCGCCCTAGTGGGCCACCTTAGGTGCATTAATGACACTGACTATCAACATGTTCCAGCGCCATCTTTTAATACATTTTGACCAATAGAGAGTTATTATGGTATGAAATTAAAGCTGTCTTACTTCCTGAAACTAATTTTGACGCATAGCTTATTAAAATGAATGTATGAATGAGTAGATAAATGATTTATGTAAAATATGAAAATTAGGTACGTGGATGATTTTACGGCAGTTGATTGTTTATATTTTTTATTTTTGTACCTTTGTACTTGTAGCATAAAAATTGAGAATTCGAATGATTCGTTACAAAAAATAAAACGAAAAAAAATTTAGTATTTGAAATCAAAACATTTTTTTCATTCTTAAATTCAAGCGAGCGGGTGTGTGGGTGGAGTGGGGTGGGGTTGGGGGTGATGGTGGGAGAGGTAGAAAAATAATACCAACCACATTTTTTGGAATATTTCCAACAACCAAGGGAGAAAATTAGAAATAATAAAAATGGAATAAATTAGAGGAATCAAAAGGGGGGGGGTGGATGTGGGGGTGGGGTGGGTGGGTGGGGGTTGTGGTGGGGTGGGGAGGTAGACAAATAATTACTACCAACCACATTTTTGGAATATTTCCAACAACCAAGCGAGAAAATTAGTAATAATAAAAATGGAATAAATTAGAGGAATCAAAAGGGGGGGGGTGGATGTGGGGGTGAGGAGGGTGGGTGGGGTTGTGGTGGGGTGGGGAGGTAGACAAATAATTACTACCAACCACATTTTTTGGAATATTTCCAACAACAAAGGGAGAAAATTAGAAATAATAAAAATGGAATAAATTAGAGGAATCAAAGGGGGGGGGGCGGTGGATGTGGGGGTGGGGGTGGGGTGGGTGGGTGGGGGTTGTGGTGGGGTGGGGAGGTAGAAAAATAATTACTTCCGACCACATTTTCTGGAATATTTCTAACAACCAAGGGAGAAAATTAGAAATAATAAAAATGGAATAAATTAGAGGGATCAAAAGGGGGGGTGGATGTGGGGGTGGGGTGGGTGGGGGTTGGGGTGGGTGGGGAGGTAGAAAAATAATTACTTCCAACCACATTTTTTGGAATATTTCCAACAACTAAGGGAGAACTTTAGAAATAATAAAAATGGAATAAATTAGAGGAATCAAAAAGGGGGGGGTGGATGTGGGGGTGGGTGGGGGTTGGGGTGGGGTGGGGTAGAGAGGTAGAAAAATAATTACTTCCAACCACATTTTTTGGAATATTTCCAACAACCAAGGGAGAAAATTAGAAATAATAAAAATGGAATAAATTAGAGGGATCAAAAGGGGGGGGGTGTATGTGGGGGTGGGGTGGGTGGGGGTTGGGGTGGGTGGGGGTTGGGGTGGGTGGGGGTTGGGGTGGGTGGGGGTTGGGGTGGGTGGGGAGGTAGAAAAATAATTACTTCCAACCACATTTTTGGAATATTTCCAACAACTAAGGGAGAACTTTAGAAATAATAAAAATGGAATAAATTAGAGGAATCAAAAAGGGGGGGGTGGATGTGGGGGTGGGTGGGGTGGGTGGGGGTTGGGGTGGGGTGGGGTAGAGAGGTAGAAAAATAATTACTTCCAACCACATTTTTTGGAATATTTCCAACAACCAAGGGAGAAAATTAGAAATAATAAAAATGGAATAAATTAGAGGGATCAAAAGGGGGGGGGGTGGATGTGGGGGTGGGGTGGGTGGGGGTTGGGGTGGGTGGGGAGGTAGAAAAATAATTACTTCCAACCACATTTTTTGGAATATTTCCAACAACCAAGTGAGAAAATTAGAAGTAGTAAAAATAGAATAAATAAGAGGAGTAAAAAGGGGTGATGGGGGTGGAGTGGGGGGGATGGGGGTGGAGTGGTGGGGTGGGGGGTTGGGTGGGGTTAGGGGTGATGGTGGGGGAGGTAGGCAAATAATTTACTACCAACAACATTTTTTGGAATTTTTCCAACAACCAAGTGAGAAAATGAGAAATAATAAAAATGGAATCAATTAGAGGGGTCAAAGGGGGGGGGAGGGGGGATTAACCACCCATTGACATTCAATTCATCATAATCACTATAATTTCTGGTGTCACTAGGGTTTAGATTCCGTTATTGAACGATTCAATATCATTTGAATACGTATTAATGAAATTTAAAAGGGGGTGGCCACCTTAGGTGCATCAAAAATATGAGGGGTGGCCACCTTAGGTGCACGTTTTGCGCGATGCCAAAACCCTACTTTTTTTCAAACTAAAAAAAAACTTCAAAAACAAGCAAATTTGAAAAAAAATGATATTAACATATGATAGCCAACTGTCTGAAGAGTAAATTGACATATTTAGTTTTTTTTATCTCTCATGCTTTATACGTGCAAAGTGGCCCCAAGCATAGGTATGGCCACCTTTGGGTCACCTACCTTATGCTAAAAGCACACAAAAACATCAAGGTTTCGGTAAGAATTTTTGAATACTCTTCGTATCTTTTCATACATTTAGAGAGACAATATTTTGTTTTATACATAGTAGAGTATATTCTTATAAACCAAAGTGCGTCATTTGGGGAGGACAGCAGATTTTGGAGATCGGCTTCGCTAGATTTTGGAATTCCGTTGTTTCAGTTCGCATCGAATGCGGGGAGAATGTAGAGGAAATGTAAAGTTTGCTCCCCCTCCCTTCCCTCCACCGGAGAAAACGTTTTCAACCGTTTGAAATGACGTGACACTTCAACGGTCAGAATAAACTTTTTCTGCCCATCTGAGATTCAAGCGTTCTTTCTCCGCCTCGATCTTTCTTCAATTATTATACATTCCTCTCACCTTCTTTTATTGACATCATCAGGAATGGGGCTCTCGCTAACTTTTGCTATAATCGATTGAATATAGTTACATCTTCAGTAAAATCCAACGAAATTTCTAATGAACGCATTAAACAATTTCAATAGTTCACTCACAGACACAAAATGACTTTAAAGGTCAAGGTGTACTAGCTGGCGAAGCTATAGGCACGCAAGTACCAGAGAAGATTCCCATCTAATTTCTCTCTCTCTCTCCCTCCCCCCCTCTCTCTCTCTCTCCCTAAAAACACACTGAGGGAAGCCGAAAATTAGATAGAAATCTCTCATTTAGTACCTGCGGCCTGCGGTCCTGCGTATTGCTTAGCTCCGCCATTACGCTTGAAATTTCAAAGTCATTTGGTGAATCTGTGAGTGAATTTCGTAAATGTTTAATACGGTCATCCTAATTTTCACTGGATTGTACTCAAGAATCAACTATTGCTTGTAGCAAAAGTTCGCAAGAACCCGATTCCTCCAAGGATATTCCAATGATGAACATACATTACCTTTGCTCTACCAGCAACATAATCAAATATTTTGCATTCATTGTGAACTACAAAAAGTTTAATAGTCATTAGTATATGTGGTCCCTCAAAAAAAGGAAAAAATATAACGATTGGGCCAATTCGTTTTTATTCACTGAAAGAAAAAGGGAAAAGATCGTGGCAGTTGCCGGAAGGCGAGGGACCATGAATTGTTAAAATGGGGCTCTTGCAAACTTTTGCTATAAGGAATTGAAGAGTTGATTCTTGCATAAAAAACCTGTAAAAATGACGACGGGTACACTAAAAAATCGCGAAATTCACTCTCAGAATCGGGCTTATTGGCGGAGAGACGCAGGTATCATGGGAGATTCCTGTCTAAATTAAGACACATTTCTGTGTTTCCATAGAGAAAGTGACATAATAGACAGGAATCTCCCATGATACCTGCGTCGAACCGCTGCGCCATTACCATCTTGCCGTTAAAGCAGTTATGTGAGTTTATTACTGAATTTTAGACTTTCTTGATGCGATTTTCGTGATTTTTGCTGGTCCTTACATAAAACTGGACTATTTTTTTGCTTGCAGCAAAAGTTTACAAGAGCCCCATTAGTGACAAAATGAATGCCAGACGACTCCTTAAATTTTGGCGTAGGTAGACCACCTGCAATGCTTCGACTCATTGATATACAAGTATTGCAGGTAGCCTAACTCCAGGAGTTGTATAAATTTACTTCAGGTCAGGCGACTCCTGGAAGTAGGCTGCCCGCGATACCTGTTTATCAATAAATTGAAGCATTGCGGGTGGTCTATCTAAGCCAAAAACTACGGAGTCGTCCGTGGCGATATAATTTTTCCCCCTGCTGTACATAAGGTAAAAATTCGAAAAAAGAATGTAAAGCAGATTGTGCCTTTCCATCGGCAATGTCCTTAATGAACGTGCAAAAGAATTGACCCATTCGTTTTACAGCTTTTGAATAAAATTATAAGGATAATTTAAGTTAGGTAGGTAATCGCATTACAGTGTTGCCAACCTGTCTTATAGAGTATACGAAAAAAACCCGTACAGGTTTTAGTTAACGCAAAGTAAAATGTACGGACTTTTGCTTTGAGAATTGGCAGGGCATCCATGTTATGAGATCAAGACAGCGATAACAGAGACTTCGCCATCGTCGAATGACAACTTCGGCATTCAAAGGAAATGTTCTTATCTCCGACGACGCTGTAGTTATATAACTTTTCTTCTTTGCAGCGTAAGGAAATGTTCGACTTAATTACTCGGGCGTAAGTTCGAACGATGCGAAAAGTAACATCGCGCGTACGTAGATAGACATCAACAGAGCAGAAATAAGAAACTCTACAGAAATGTTTTCTCTTGAGCTGATGTGAGGCGAGATTTGAACTTGACGTTGGTCTCTGAAACAAAACGAACAAGAAATGTTTTAGATTAGATTTAGCTCATCCAGGAGGAAAAACTTCCAGATAATGAAATTCAACGAATTTCCTGGATCCGTATTCAGAAATTCCTTTGAAAAGAATTATACCGGTCTACTTGAATAGATGCTGGACTCCGTCCACTGTAATTTTTAAGGGTTAGAAGAGACTTCGCCCAATGCGAAAATGTCCACTCCCCCCCCCCCCCCACTTTCTATTTTGTCCAATGTAAGAATGCGTACAAAAATTATTTGTCCAACTTTAAAAATGGCCAGAGTTTTAATTTTGTCCGACAGGAAAATTGGCCAGAAACATTACGTCCGAAAATGAGGACATATAGGGTTTTGTGAAAGGTTACCTTGAACGCATTTAGTATGTGGAAGAGAGAAAGAAAACCGAAAAAAGTAAATAAAACAGAGTTAAATTAAAAAAAAAAAAAAAATGATGAAAATTTGACAGTAAATTTGACAATAGGAGGTTATTCAAGCAACAAATTGCCGCATAGGGGAAAACATTCGGTCATTGCCGCGGGAACTCGTCATGTGTTAACCTCTAATGAAAATAGATATCTTTATTTCTTCCTCACTGAGCAGGTATGTGCTCTATCTACAAACATAATATTCAATCTAACGATAGAATAGTTAAATAATCCCTTTTGATCGAAATGATGAGTTTGTTCATTTCTTCCGATGCGTAATAGTGTGTTCCGTTGATTTGTTGATTTCCACGAGTGTTTCAAAATTTTGGACTAATTTGAAAAATCGTCCGTTCCTTCGATTCAAAATGGACTAAATAAAATGTGGGTAAGTTGTACGTTGGGCAAATTAGTGTTTTGGACGAAATAATATTGGACAATCTAAATTGGACTAATTTACATTGGACGATCTTTTTTGGACAAAACGTGTATCGAAGGAATTAGGATTGGACGCGAAATCTCTTGTAACCGTTTTAAGGGTTGCGTGCAGTAAATCGCTCGGTAAAAGCTTTAGTAATCAAATCTTTGAATTCAGATGTTTGAATTGAAAAACTTCTACACTTTTTTCCAAATTTTTCCCCCGATATTTTTGACTTTTCCGCAACTTTAAAGTTTGGTTTCTTTTTTTAACTTCGGCCAACTTTTAGAAATATTTTCAAAATGAAAATAACTCACTGTTTAGAGATCTAATTTTTTGTGGGGACTTCTAATACTGATTTTGAAGCCTGGAAAGGTTGAACTTTTTCCACAAAATCTTTCCTATTGAGGAAAAAGAAAAGAAGATAAAAATGATAAAAACCGCAGGAAAAGTCGAGTTTATAGCGTCACCATAGTTCAACTAGGTATGCAACCCGCTAAATATGCAGTTTTGGCAAACAGGCTAACAACATGAAAAAAAGGACGCTAAATTCATTAACCCTTTCATTCCTGAAAAAACTTTTTGTTCAGGGACGGATGTTTGGCCATCATAGCTGATCTGGGCACAATTTTTTTTTTGTATACAACGATATCCATATCATATCTTAATTTTCTCCATGTTTTCTATGTTATTCAGATGTACATTGAAATGCATACTAGGTATATAAGGGTTAAAACGAAATCTCATATCATTTGGCTCTCAGCATATAATGAATGTTGATGTACAAAGCAATGCCACGTTTTCAAAGATGAGCACAAAATCGCAATCATTGCATCTCCGGCTGCCTATATCTCGGGGGTCGATGTGTGAAACAATACAAAATAATATACGTTATGCATGCATTTTTGAAAGTAAATCAATCCTGATCAGGGCTGATTATACCTAGACTGATCTCTCATAGCTCACACAATTATTTTTTTTAGCTTAGTTTTAGCTTTATAATGCTGTTTTTAAGATTTTCCTTTCCTTCTCCAGTGTCAGGGCCAGATTTAATGCAGGGCGACCAAGGCGCACGCCCCGGGGCCCCCACCACAAAGCGCCGGCGCACTGTGGAGCCGATTGTATGAAAATCGGAAATAATTCTGTAACTCCAAAACTACTTGACGGATTTCAATGAAATTTTGTATGTGAGCTTGTGTGGACTCAGGGGTCATACTCCAGCCATCAAAAATGATAGATGACATATTTACTCAAAATTGGGGGTCCCCTCCTCCCCAATAATTTTTTGGTTTTTTGAAACCCCCATCATGTGGCATATCTGTGAAAACAGCATGAAAAACTAAGATTTTTGGTGCAAAGAACATTTCTCTGCCTTAATTTGTTAGAGTGATATTGGCAAAAAACCACCTGGAAATAGTGAAAGTTTACTAAATTTTGAGGAAAATGCTCATAGAACTTAAGAATGGGATGGAAACTAAAATCCTGAGGACTTATTCTAGCTACCCATGGTAAGTATCCGTGAAACCAACATTTCGGAGTCATTTTTAGGGGCAGGGGGCTCCAAAATTGTCCAAAAACAAAGATGATCAGTGAGCTCCGTATTTTTTAAGAACAAAAATTGAGACAACATCACGCATAACTTTCAAAGTTATCTCAATTTTTCTAGTTTTTAAGAATTTATTTTTTATTTGCATTTAAGTAGATGAAATCTAGTGTTGCCAAATCGTGGATTTCAATTTTTCCATTTTACTCTATGTATTTTTTTCAAATTTTAATGCAACATTTGGCAACAATGGTAAATTTCTACAATTTTGCAGCAGCGGTTATGCCTATATGGGATACCTTGCGTTTGCTCACCGCAATTTTCTCATCGAAACAGCTGCTGGAACAGTTTTGCCATTTCTTATTTAACTTTCAACTGCGATGCCCGCGCGCAGAACTTGCATTTACGTGAAAAAATATGTAAAAATATCGGACCCCAGCTTATTAAAAAATCGATATCTCCAAAAGTGGACAAAAAGAGCAGTTTAAATTTTCAGGGCTTCTTCCTAATGGTATTGACTATCAGAAAATCAATATTAGAACTTGGAGCCTCTTGGAGCTTTTTTTGCGAATCCATTAAACTTTAAATTTGACTAATCTTTACCCTCCCACTTAAATAATTAATTTCGTCACTTTGAAATATTTTTTTTCTAAATTTCCTACATATGAATCGAAAGCTCTAAAGACGCACTTTTGAGATATGCTTACAGATATTTGTCAATATCTAAAGCAAAAGTGCAAAAATCAAAAAATCAAACTTAAAAAAATGCCTGAAATTTGGTATTTTCAGATAAGCTGAGTTCGGAGCTTATTTTCTCCTTTCTGAATTTTTTTTTGGGCAAAACTGTGTTTGGATATTAACCTACATACCCTGGACTAAAGTTCCTCCGAATAGTTTTATCTCCCCTGCATACTTAATTTTAGGGATTTTTTCCTCAGTCGGCCCCAGTGTGCGGCGGGTCCTTTTTTTTGGTATTGATGGTTGATGAACTTCCTTTTTTCTATCATTACAATACTGCAACAGTCCGGCAATGTTGTAAGTGAAGAATTATTAACGACTTTTTTATCAGGGTAATAATTTACTTATCTTACTCGATATGCCTTTAAAAGTAGGGACTTTATAATTTATTATTCCTAAAATCTACCGGGAGGGGGGCGGGCGGGGCCCCCACCAAAGGTCCGCCGCGCCGCCCCGGGGCCCCCTGCAACCTAAATCCGGCCCTGTCCAGTGTTTTCTGTCACCCCCAAATTTTCGTTACTTAAATTAGATAAAAAAAGAAAAAAGTCCTCTGAATTTTGCGCCCCTCAAAATCGTGCGCCGTAGGCCCGAGTCTAGTCAGACTCATGGGATACCCGGCCCTGCATGGAATTTTGAATGGAACGTGTGCGATTTGTCAACATAGCTTTTTTTTAATTAGAACCAAGAAGTCGAACCGAACTGAACCAAACCGTAAACCACGATCAACTAGCTTCGAGCCGCTACAAGCGTAGTTTGCCCTATCGATCAATTTTGGAGCCAAAAACTGCAGGTAGAGAAATTGACCTGGGAACGATATTTAAAAAAAAAGAAAAAAAAAGAAAAAAACAAAAAAAAAAAAAAAACAGAAAAACAAAAAACAAAAAAAACCTAGACTTACTGAGCTAAAAAGTTCAAGACTTCATCCTAAGGGTCACGGAGTCTAAAATTAAATAATCGGGATTGTAATTAGTTTTCCCTCCTCCGATTTCTGTTAAATCGTAAACAGGATACAACTTTTTGGAACGGGGGCGCAAAAATTCCTCCAAAATTCAAACTAACGTCATAACCTCATTATAATTTACCGATGGTTTAAACATTGCCTCTATGAAACAATCCATTTAATCCGTCCGTCCACCCGGAGGGATCTAAAATCCTATCCAAACTTTAGACCGCTTTGATTAGAAACCAATTTAAAATGTTATTTTAATCAATGGAGCCATTTGGCCTGCTCGTAAATGGCACTGACCCCTGGGAAAAAAGAGGGGCACTGCTTTTCATATCCCTTTATATCTGTATATTCTGTAAAACCGACAATTAAGGCTTAATTTCATAAAACGCCTCTCAAAATTAAACGAGCCTGTGTATATTTCAACTCAGCAGGCAATGCGGGAGGGATGGGGGGATGAAAAATTCCCTCCTCATTTATTACCAGACGAAGGGAGAAGGGATGCGCTTTTTTTTTTTTTTTTTTTTTTTTTTTTTTTTTTAAGCAGCGGGTGCCGTGCCCACAACCACCACTTCAAAAACCCATTCATACGAACGCCATTTACCACGTGCTCAGACAAAATACACTCTTAGAGTGCACGGTTTTTGACGCGCGGTTTGAATATCATATGAGTTATCGATTTACCATCTTTCGTAAGACACTTTGAGAGCCAACTTTTTCCCCTCCATTCTTTTCTCAAGTCTGAGGAAATTAGAGAGGTTATAGGAAACCGTGCACCGATACAAGAGGTGAAGTCCTCTGAAAGAGATTTAAACTGCGGAAGAGAGGAGTGAATATGAGAAAGAGAGGGGAGTAAGGAGAGAGAGAGAGAGAGAGAGAGAGAGAGAGAGAGAGAGAGAGAGAGAGAGAGAGAGAGAGAGAGAGGCAGGGAGGGAGAGAGAGTTATAGATTTGCGGAGGGTCGGGTGTGGGAAGTATATTTCCAAGGAAAGGAGTGTGCTATGGTGTATCCCCAAATGGGTTGCTTCGCGAGGCCATTATCAATGACATATATGGAGCTATTAATAACTTAGCAATGAGTCGAGAATTCTAATAGCCTTAAGTGCTTCTCGATATGATTTATTTCTAATATGAAACAGTTAACGGGTTGAGTGGAGAGGAGGCGAAAGCTGTGTGCTTAGGGTACAGATTTGTTTGTTAGTTTGCTAAATGTTTCGCAAGATTTTCACACTCTCTGTTTAAAAGATACAAGATCGTATCCGAAGAAACCGCAATCTAATGCACCTCGATTAAATTGGAGTTATATCTGTGTCTGAAATGTCGACTGCGCACGAGAGGACGCCAGCTCAAATTGATGAAAACTGACATTGAAACAGATGAAATAATTTCGATAAAACCTATTTCCACTGGTCAGAATAAACTACCAATTAAAAAAAAAAAAAAAAAAAAAAAAAAAACAGCTTAGTGACATAATAAATTATTATCGTTCTCTGGAGGGGCCCGGGGCCCCCCTCTCTAAAAAGTTTTCTGCCGGGTTATCCCTTCGAAAAAAGAGATTGACAGAGGCATTGCTATGCTCACTAGCGGATCCAAGTTATTGTCCTTCTCTCTCTCTCTCTCTCTCTTCTCCCATTAGAATGCATGTGTTTGCAAAAGATAGAAGAGGGGGCGAAAATCACGAGACTGCCCTTAAAATCTGTCCTTTTCTAACACACGCGTTCTAATGGGAGAAGAGATAGGAGGGTAGATTCCTGGATCCGCCAGTGGCTATGCTTCGGCAGAAGGGTAGAGATCCTGCGTGCTGATGCGTGCACGCACACTCGCGCGTGTTCCTATCGTCAGCGCGCCTTCAGCGGCTCCGAATCGGTAAATCTTCCGGCGGGTCAATACTCGTGTTGCATCATTTGATTTTGAAGGCGCTTTACGAGCGAAAGCATGAAAACAAAATAAATATACAGCGATTGCCGACTTCCGCGATGATACATGTAAGAGGGCTGATGTTTCGACTATAAAATGTTAAAGGGAAGAGCGGAAACTTGAAATCGATCCAGATGCTTGGGCGAGGGCCCAAGCAAGATAGCCTCTCCGCGGTAAATCAAGGAATTCGTCCCTCTCTCTCGTTTTGCCAATTTGAACGCGCGTGTTAGGACAGCTTCACGTGACTCCCATCCCTTTCTCTATCATTTATTAACACACGCGTTTAAATAGGCAAAAAAGAAGAAAGACAAATTCTTGGATCCGCCAGAGCGCGGGAGATTCAAATTGATCAATCACGTATGCTGGATTAACGGGTTCGAAACGTTTCGAAAAGAGGCTCGGGTCACTAAAACGACTTTTCATAAAATGTAAGGAATACCCTACAAACACTCCCTCACATCAAGCTCAATCTGGGGGAGACCCCCAGAACCCCCTTTAATATCCTGGGAGAGACCCCCAACCCACCTTTGATATTTTTATCCAGATCCAAAAATCGATTTTTAAAATATTTAAATTTTTCCCTCTTTTGACCTACTTTCACATTGATTTTAATGGAAACCATTTTTTAATCCACAACTAACCTGAATATAAAATTTCAAAAAAACAAAAACAAAGTTCCTCTGGGGAATGTTAAAAGCAACATTTCTGCAAAATTTAGATGCATATGGATCAATAGCTCAAAAGTTACGATGGGTTTCACGTTTCATGGCTACGGACGGACAGACAGAGAGACAGACAGGCACCGCATAAAGTGTGTGCATTTACACTCCAAGCCACATATGGTTAAATAATATTAAAACTTCATGGATGAATATTCTTTAGGATAGTATTAAGCATGATGAGAGCAAATTATTTTGTAATTATCATGATTTACTTATTGTTAGTCGTAGTGGGCCAAATATCGAAACAAAATACCTTGAAAATCTCTACGCCATTGCAATATCGATACTCGAGCAATTCTTCAAAATTGTTTTTGCCGTTATTTGTCAGTTTTGATATAAATGTTGAGTTTTTTTTTTATTATTCAATAGGGAGCTGAGGAGGGGGGGGGGCTTAGGGGCTATCCTCTACCCTTTCTTCGATTATAATTTAAACAGAAAATGTGAATAATAATCGGCCACAAACTCTAGCTTACATCCTTTCAACTGAAAGAAAATTAATTGTATTTATGTTTGACCTATCTTTTCAATATTATAGATACCTATTCAAAACATTTCAATGAAGACGATAGTCGCAAAACTGACGAACTCGAAATCTCTCACGAGACAGTCTGGGGTTTATTCCAATGATTACGATACGGCGCTGAAATGCGCTGAAATGAACCGTAATTGATACCAATATTCTCTTTGGAAGAGAGAGAGAGAAACTTGCATTCCTCTTAAAGTCAATCTATTTCCTACTTTAGTTATCATCTCGAAAGGTAAAAACAAATTTACGCTCAAGTGCATCAAACAAATTCAATCGGGAAAAGTAAGTGAGTAGGTAAGCAAGGAAGATAGCCCGCTTTAATAGGATATGAATTTATAGCGAGAGAAGATTACTTGGAAATAAAGGGAGTGGGGGGAAAAAGGGATCTAATGGAAAGTAGAAGCGATAGCATTTTTAAGGAAAAAATACCCTTATTTTTTACGTATCTCTCAGCCCTTTTAACCTCTTCTTATTATCTCTATAGATTTATAACTTCACTTTCATTAGATTATAATCTGAGGAAAATACTGACGTACTTTTTGCAAGCTAATAAGGGTATATGCCTAGTAATTTATATAATTAAAACAAAATTTGCCTTTTTTACCCCCTCTCCCCTACCACCTCCCATCCCTTTATTGGATGTATTTTTCATTAATTATTCTATGCCCTATATTAAATATGCCTTAATTAATCAGTCTCTGAGGATGCTTTAGTACAATTTACATTGTATGTATATACCTACCTGTATCTTTTTCCGTTGTAAGTTTGCAAATCGATAAAAGATGTTGCTGCTGTATTGTTGCGGAAAGGAAATGGAGCATATAGGTGATCGCCAATACTATACTTTCAAAAGTTTTGATAAAGGTTCAATTCTTGACAATGTGGTCCATTCAAGTACAAACTTTTCCTCGACGGAAGTACCCATTCTTTTTTTTCTTCTTTTTTTTTCGTTCTTCCTCTCTTTCATTCCTATCTCACAACTATCTAAGTTAGGAAATAAGGAAGTGTTCCAATCATTCTCACAAACTTCCAAGATATTTTGTCTTGTCGAATGATCTTTTATGGACTGTGGATTAAAATAATTCAATTCTGATTTTCTATGATCATATCTAAAGACACGTGGTTACCCACTTGAGCATTTCGCCGAGCCGAATGGCGATTTTGCATTCACCCAAATGCTCATATATGGCGTGGGCGTGGGGTTCGAAGAGGTTTTTTTTACTTTCTCACTACTAACCAAGTTAGAAATAGAGAAAGTATTGTAATGGCGCAGAGATTTTCAAGGTATTTTGTTTCGATATTTGGCCCACTACGACTAAGTATACCATGATAATTACAAAATAATTTGCTCTCATTATGCCTAGTACTATCCTAAAGAATATTCTGCCTAGTACTATCCTAAAGAATATTCACCCAGGATTGTATCAATATTATTCAACCGCATTTGTGGCTTGGAGGTGTAAATGCACAAACTTTCATTGGCTTCTGTCTGTCTGTCTGTCTGTCTGTCCGTCCGTGTCATAAAACGAGAAACCCAGCATAACTTTCGAACTATTGATCCATATGCATCCAAATTTTGCAGAGATGTTGCTTTTAACATTCCTCAGAAGGGCTATTTTCGTTTTTTTGAAATTTTAAGTTTTAGGTTAGTTATGGATAAAAAATGGTTTCTATTAAAATGAACATTGAAAAAATTACAAACTAAATGGCCAAAAAAACATCACAGACAAAATAAGGATTAAAATGGGAACAAGGCCAACAATAAGTATTTTGTCTGTGATTAAAATCAATGGGAAAATGGGTCAAAAAAAGGAAAAATTGAAATATTTCAAAAATGAATCTTTAGATCTGGATAAAAATATCAAAGGGGGTCCGTGAGACTCCCCCAAGATATTAAAAGGGGGTCTGGGGGTCTCCCCCAGAATATTAAAAGGGGGTCTGGCGTCTCCCCCAAAATAAGTTTGATGTGAGAAAATGTTCGCAGGGTATTCCCTACAGTTTATTTCTTCAAGGGACTTTGATCGCGACATCGACATGCGGCCACACCTGAACCACCTCTTACGCACTAAAAGCAAATATTACACACACCTGCAGTCATATACTTTTTGAAAATGGAATTACACGCCCGCTACTTTTGTGAAGACGACAATTAAGCAGCAGTGACTTGACTTTGAACTCATCACAGATGACGCCGACTGCTCACGGAGTCTCTCAAGCATTCCACGAAAGAGCGATGCTTTTAAGGCGCACTGATACATCCCCTCTTACAGAGATCAGTGGCAAAGTGAGCAGAGCGGCACAGGATCCACACCCTGCCTACCCTGCCTCTCTATTGAGTATAAAGCCTATAGTGAGCGAGAATCTGGATAAATTTGTCAACCTCATCGGATATGCGCTCACCGGATCTAATTTTAAATGCCGCTCGAAGGAAGAGCAAGTTCCGTGCGTGCGAGTAATTGAGTATGTTATGTTTCAATTTCCCGCGCCCTGTACCTGCGAACCGCCGCGCCGCCACGCCCCCGCAAAGTGGACCGAAACATGAATTTTCTCGGTCTTACGGCGCGGCGTGTTTTGCGATTTTTTTACTTTCTCACTCTAACGAAGTTAAAGATGGAGAAAGTATTGCAATGGCGCAGAGGTTTTCAAGGTCTTTTGTTTCGATATTTGGCCCACTAAGACTAAGTAAATCATGATGCTTACAAAATAATTGGCTCTCATCATGCCTGATACTATATCCTAAAGAAAATTCATCAATGAAGTATCAATATTATTTAACCATTTGTGGCTTGGAGGTATAAATGCATAAGCTTTCTGTGGCATCTGTCTGTCCGTCTGTCTGTCTGTCTGTCTGTCTGTCTGTCTGCAGCCATAAAACGTGAAACCCAGCATACATTTTTAGCTAAATTGATCCATTTGTATCCAAATTTTGCAGAGATGTTGCCTTTAACATTCCCCTGAGAGTTCTTTTTGTTTTTTTGAAATTTTCATTTTTAGGTTAGTTATATGAATGAAAAATGGTTTCCATTAAAATCAATGGGAAAATGGGTTAAAAAAAGGACACATTTAAATATTTCAAAGATGAATCTTTGGATCTGGATAAAAATATCAAAGGGGGGTCTGGGGGTCTCCCCCAGATTAAATTTGGTGTGAGAAAGTGTTCGTAGAGTATTTCCCTACAGTTTATTGGTTCTCTGTAAAGCCAGTTCACGCATGTTGATTTGTTTGTCAATACTTATATTCTGACTTTATTTGATGAGTTCGAGAATCAATATATTCTCGAGATTTTCAATGGGATAGTCGCAAGGGTCTGAATTTTGGCATTTATAAGAGAGCAGAACGAAAGCACTAGATGAGCTGAAAACAAGATCGATTTTAACCGAAAATACATAATTTTAAATGGGAATTCCGTACCATGACGTCACAACAAATACGATTTTTCCAACTATACACGTGTGTACCTCCAATATATATATATTAGGACATTAGGAGGAAATCAAAGGCACCTACAACTGCCATTAGTTTGACATTCTATATTCAGCCGTTAACCTCTAAGCTGAGTCACAATTTTACTATGATACCGCGCATGTAAAAAGAGAAAAATTGTTAGTTTTTGAGAGAGCTCTATTGGCGCAGCTAGAAGCTTTTACACAGAGCGTCATGAGCTCACTTTCACCTACTAACGGGGAAGGGGGGAAGTTACACACTATAGGAGAAGGAGAGTCAAGAAGCCTTCCCTCGAAAAGTGTTATTATTTTTAGTTCGTAGTTTTAGCTATTTTTGGAGAGGTATGATACAATTTAAAGAAAGAAAGAAGAAGAAAAAAAAATCGGCGGATAACAAACCGATAACCTAAACCTTACTGTGAGTAGAAAAAAAGAAGCTAGCCAGTAATCATAAAGCTTTTTCCCTCAAAATTTCTGTGAGGGGGGGGGCATATGCTATCTGGGAGAAGGAAACTACTGGCACTCCTTCCTGCGCCATCAGTAAGCTCTTTTAAAATTGATAGAATGAATGTGGGTTAACAAGTTTCCGACAGTACACGATTGAAAATCACCACACTCGTTCAGCACTTTTTGTTTGTTTGTTTTTTTTCCAAATCTTAAATTTATAAAATTTGAACCAGGTGTTTCTGTAGAGACACCATCGTTCCTTTTGAGAGTTCAATGAGGCAGTTGCAAGGGAATGAAATGTTGTGTTTTTATAAAGAAAATGAAAGTACTCGATGAGCTGAGAACAAAAAGATGCTTTTGGTCTCTAATTAAGTCCCATTGTTCCGGAGATGAGATTTTGGCCCAAAATATACCGTTTAAATGGAAATTCCGCGTTGTAACGTCACTACGCACACGATTTTTTTACAATTTTACACATGTACTTGTATCTCCAAAACCGGGACACTTATGAAAAAAACCAAAAGCCCCATTGTTCTCAGCTCATCAAGTGCTATCATTTTCGTTATAAAAAACACAACATTTCAGACTCTTCACTAAAAAAAAGAAAAGAAAAAAATCCATAGTCATAATACCAGATTCTAGTCATATTACCAGAAGCACAACGATCTGATGTGAACGACAGAAATTCTAGTACTTTTACCGGAAAATTCTGGTGTTAATACCGGAATATGGTCATAGAACTAGAATTGCCTACAATTTTTCAAGAACTATGGTACAAAGACTACAATTAATCCTTTACATAGGTTTACATACCATCATGCTTCTAGTAATATTTCTGTTCAGTGTGTTGCAACTGCCCCAGTTAGGAGTTTGAGGGGTGCAATTTTCTGTAACGCGCAATGTCCAGGATATTCCATGTTTGGATGCAATGTGTGCCAAGTATGTGAGTAGGTATATGCGATAGGAAGCGCGAGTGAGTGAGAGCGATTTCCGTAGACATCAAAGCAGAGCCTTTTCTCCTTTGGGGATCACCCGGATGATCCAAATTGATACCGTTCGCGCCCTCCTGCCTCCTCTAGTCCTCTCTGAGTAAACTTTTGAGCTCTCGTTCTTTTGTAATCACAACTTGAGCGAAAGTTCTTCAAGCACTTGTATAACATAGACTTGTTAACAACTTTTAAGGTACAGCGTGGCTAAGGATTTGACTTAATAAGAGAGCAGCTCAAATCAAGTGGTTTAAAGAAATTAGTTTAGTCTGAGATAAGGTTTTATATGATCTTTAAAAAAAGCATTGACACCCACACTTCCACCGTATACGGCTGTATACTTCTACGACACACAAACACACACACGCACACTACTACCACCACTACCACCATCACCATCGGAGAAACGCTCTGAACCTCCCGCAACAATAATATATAAAAACACGCCGGATACACGAGTGACTTTTAAAACATACAGTTACATAGCTCCCGGTGTCGACGAAAGAGACCAGTAGCGCAACGAGAAATTCTCTACCTCCTTCTTTCTTCCATTAAAGCACGTATGTTAAACAAGGACAGACAAGGGGGGATGAACCGATGACCCCCCTCTCTCTCTTTCTCTGTTCTTTTTCTTCTTCTGCATTGAAAGGGATAATGAGAGAGATAGAAAAGATCTTGACTGCGCTTCTGGAAGAGACGATAGGTTAACGGCTCCAATGCACAGTAGTAGTGATGCTATACATACAAGTAAACCTTTTCTTTATTTATTGGGATGGACGAGGTTGCCTAAAAATCCCTTTCAACTTAACAGGGAGAGGGGGTTTGGAGTGAAACTCGTCAAATGTTGACTACGTGTTTCTTCAAAGATGAACGACAGCTTAAATTAGAGGGTCCGGCGGTTTTTTACCTCCACAACTGTTTGCAAACTGTCTATTTAAATTCCATTAAATCCCATGTTACATAAAATAGTACACCCATGTGCCACTTCCCTTGAAAGGAACCCTCTAAGGGCCAGGTTTGTTCAAACCACGCCACTCATCCGTTTATATATACTGAGGGCAGTTAACTGTTCGTACTCTGGGGAGTTGGAATTGCCTATACGATGCATTGAAGGCACCCGGAGAAAGCTTATCTCGTAAGCAGTGTCTCGATGGTCGTGTTTATCCGGAATGAAGACAGAGACAATGTGAAATAGACTCGAGGAGAAAAACGAGTTTACTCGGGCTTGGCCCATAAAGGGTTAAACCTCAAAGGAATAGCGCGGCAACCTTGCTAGAGAAGAAAAAAGAGAAGGGACAGACGCACACGAGAGGAGCAGTAACACAGAGTAGAGCAAACAAGGGGCAAGGGAGCAAGCATCCATGGCCATTATCCATATCACATATCCGTAAGCCGGTAGTACTGGCGGGGGAGAGGGACTCTACACACTACATAGGGACTACTCATAGGGTAAATGCGCTCGAGAGAGCAAAGAACATAAATTCCACAGTAGCACGGAGTGCTGCTGGGTGCTCCTGCTCTGCGACTGCATGGGAGGGGTGAAGGGTGAAGCTGAAGGTATGGTAGATGATTGGGGAGGGGTAAGGAGGACACAGGATAGGTATGCGTGAGACGTCACACACTTATTATTCGATCAAACAGGAAATTGAATTTCCCATCACGAGATTTACAATGCTGCAGCCCCCCGGCTTCCCCCCTCCAGCTCCCCCACTCCACCGCGACTCTCAGATCCGAGGTTCACACAATTCATGTCAACCTCCGATGCGAGCCGCAGAGTTTGGATCGTCTTTTTTTTTTTTTTTTTTTTTTTTTTTTTTGCGCCAGCTTTTAACTGCCCTTTCACAGAAATGCCCAAGTTATTTAAAATACAATAAAACAATTGTGTCTGAACTGTAAAAGCTAGGTTGATCAGCGAAAGTGCAGTAGCAGCGCGGCGAGCTGTACACGAAGAAAAGAGAGGGAGAGAGAGAGAGAGAGAGAGAGAGAGAGAGAGAGAGAGAGAGAGAGAGAGAGAGAGAGAGAGAATTGAATTGAATTGAATGATCGATTTATTTTAAGTGGCAATGTTAGGGCCAATAATACTGGCCCTCTCTTCCACATAACCACTAAGATAAATAAAAAATAAAGTAATAATAAACAAATAAGAAATAAAGTTACATAAATTAATACATTTAAAGTGATAAAATTAAAAGTATAAAAGCAAAGCAATGATAAATTGAATATAAATTGTGAGTAGAAAAAAAAGAGAGAGAGAGAGAGAGAGAGAGCGTGATTGAAGTTGAACTTTGATCGCGGTGAACAATTTTTGGCATAAAATCCACGTCGGCTCCTTAACTCTTTCAATATCGCCTTCAATTACAGAGATAGGCAAAATGAACACCGCAAAGTACGAATATTTAACTACCCACTAATGAATTAGCTTTAGCTTGTAAAACGTCAGAGGCGAACTGTGCAATCTGACAACGTTGCAGTTGGTCCATTTAAAACCGTTAAACAGATCGAAATTTTGGGTGTTCGGTGAACACCTTCGCATTCGACCTTTTACATGGGTTTAATTGGCACAATGCAACGTTGTCACATCGCACGCTACGCCACTGTAAAACGTAAGAATAAGTATAGTAGTGCATACATTCACGGGTGGTCTATCTGAACTTTGAGTTAATTATAAGTATTCATCGCTAGGAGTGAGTTTCAAACGCTTTTAAATGGTCTCATCTAATTTTTTTTTTTTTTTTTTTTTGGTATTTCACATCAGAATTTGCAGTCTATTTGCCGATAGCAAAACCTTATTGCAAAAGTTAGAAGCAGGCCCGACGATGACAGTACACTGACGAGTGAAAAATTTCAGATTGATGTAGGTCAATTATCGATTGGCGATAGTACTCAAGCTCGTCACTCTCAGTCTTGTCTCGTTTTCAGCTTCATCTACAGTGTTGGGCAAAAATTATCTTTTGAATAATCATGAATAATTATAAACAACATTTTTTCACATTATTTTCATGTTATTCCCATTAGAAAATCAAAGTTTTAACACTACCAGTCATTCATCTAATCACCGATCAATTTACTGTTGGTGTTAAAACTTCAATTTACTGACAAGAATAACATGATAATAATGTGAATAATTTTAGGTAATTATTCATGATAATCCAAAAGATAATTTTTGTCCAACACGACGACAGCATTTTTCTTTTTGCAGGAAATCTTGTAGGAATCACTACGCTTCAATTTTCATAGAAAACTTAATGCTTGACAGACTCAAAAATCTGATATTACTCGATATTTAAAGTATTTTTATGGTATTTTGAGTTCTTGCCAGCTGAATTCATACTGTAAGTAGTGGCGCAACCAGCGGCATCGCGTGAAATCGGGTGACGTTATTGTATTTTGTCCGTTTAAACTCATGAAATAAGTTGAACTATCGGAGGTGCACTGCGAATTGTAACGTTGCCAAATCGACGTCATTGGTTAGTCTCACCATTTGACGTTTTTATTTCTACAATAACCCCCCCCCCCTAAAAAAAATTCGAAGAAAAAAGACTAGTATAGATAATTGAATAGTTCTAAAGTTAAAATCATTAAAATGGTTTTGTTAGTTGAACTAAATGGGGAGCTAAATTAACAACATATTATTGATAAACTCACAAAATTGATTGTTAAATCAACAAACTGGTAAGTGAAATTCACACAAATTTTGTTGATTTAATAATTCTTGTTGTTGGTTTAATAATACTGTTTTATTAACCAAGCATTGTGTTCTGTTAAAAATAAATAAAACCATTTTACGGTTACAACTTTTAACACTACATTGACTTTTTTTAATCATCATACTATATGTTATTTTTCAGAGTGCGAAAGGTAAATTTTTGGCAATTTAAACCCCTCTTCCCACTTAGATTAAACAAGGCATTTTTTTGGGATACCACTGTCCCTTCCTTTGTGAAAAAAGTCTGGTTGCCCTATATATTGTGCTTTCAGTTAGTTTGAGATCTGTAAAATCAAATTCGGTGAGGGCACGTTAGAGATCTTTCAAGAAGGAGGTAAGAAAGGGGGGAGGGGGAGTCACTCGAAAGATTCTTGTAGACTGTGTTGGGATAAAGGCCGACCGTTGAACCTCGGGGGGAAGGGAGGTAGCGCATAGCGTATAGAGTTAGTCAATTTAGACACCCCGCTAACAGTGCTGCCAAATTTCGTGGAAAAGATGGACATTTTCCCATATAATATAATGGAGAGAGTGTATATTTTTCATCACATCTGGCAGCGCTGCCTCGCTCTATCAGAGGGAGGCGAAGAGTGATGAAAATGCTGATGGGGTGCTGGAGAGAGAGGGTGGAATAGTGGCGAGCGGGTGGGGGGAGACGTCACTGACAGATGATAACCACTTGCTCAAAGCTCAGTTTTCGCTTTATTTTACTTTTAAGCCCCCCCCCCCCCCGCTTACACCCCATTCTTTCTTGTACAGTATATTGCAACACACGCACCGCACACTAAGTTTTACGTTTCTTCTTCTCTTCTCTCGCTGTAAAGTACCCCCCCCCCCCCCCCGTTCTCACACTTATACGCACGATCGGAATGCATTAAAAAATCGTCCATCAATGATTCGATCCATAAGATTCTGTTCATTTGAATGACTCGTTCTTTCGGGTTTGGAATGGATTCAACTTATCACCAGTGGCGGCAGGTTTAATTTGACAACCATTCTTGTTTGCCATTTAAACCTATGCAGAAGTATCGATATCTTGAAGGTGCAATTGCACCCCCTGAAGATCGATTGTTTTACCTAGGTTTAAATGGAGATAATATGCTGGTGTCACACTGTCCGACGCGCTCGCGCCGCTACTGCTCATCACTTTCACTAGGTTTTTATTTTATATTCTTTTATCTAGGTATTCTTAGTAATGAATATTGAAATGAAAATTCCAAATTCAACGATTTTACATTTTACACAGTTGTTCGTTTTTACAATAATTGTAAGAATAATAATAATTGTAACAATAATAATAATTGTAACAATTGTAATAATTGCAAGGAAACAATTATTGTTTCCTTTTTCCGAGTCTCTGCGATTACAGAGAACGAGCTAAAAAGATTGGGAAAATGTGTTCAAGAAAAATAGAATGTTGGGAAGAGACTAAACGCTGAAAGTTTTGGTCATCAAGTTACCAGAATCCCACAGCAAGCGAAGCAGGTAATGCCTAACCTTAGATTTTCTGAATTAATGAAAAGTGAACCCACCCTACTCATTTTTCATATAATAGAAGCAAATTACGAAAGAAGAGCCCACAAAATAACAGATCTGCTCTTTCAGCTGAAAACCTACATTTGCTCACAATGCACAGTTCTCAAAAGAAGCACATCCATTGTTTTATTGGCCCTTCTTCAGAAACGTCCTCGATTTCTCTATCATTCGACGATTTTCTACTTTTAAGAGGTGAAGAACATGAAGATTTTCAAAGGAGGAGCATCTGAATACGCTCCGCATTACAAACTGAAAGCCTCAATTTTCATGTCCACCACACGTCCCAAGAATCCCGTAGTCCTCTCTGTCACGATTTCAGTTAAAATATCACAACTCTATTAAAATATGAAAAATTCTAGTTAAGAGAGCAAAAGCTCTGGTCAATTTAGCCATTAAATCCTGCTATTGAAATACGTTCCACCAATATTCCAGTTTTTCTTTTCTTTCTTTTCTGAGTCCGCGGTCGGTATAGTTCAATCGGTCCAATGGTGCGGAAAGTTACGTAATTGGGTTCCTTCTCCGTACTTGGAGTCAGAATTAGGGGTTGTAGAATGTAGATTTGTAGAATGTCTCCCATGTTTGGCCTTGATGCCAGATTCACAATGTTAAATACTTAATTTTGTTGATGAATCTACAGTCACCGAATTAAATAATATAAGTCGACTCCTTAGATTTTGGTTCATGTAGGCGAACAGCCATTTGGCAACGTTGCAGTTCGTCCATTTGACCCCATGAAAAAGATCGAAATATCGAGTGTTTGGTGAACACCTAAGCATTCGACCTTTTACATGTAAATTGACATAGTACAGCGATGCCATATTGTACGCTACGCCGCGCCGCGCCGTTGCATTGCAGGTGGCCTAGCTACCTGCGCGACAAAATCCAAGGTATTAATTGACATTTTTTAATTCGCCGACTGTACCTTCACTTAAAAGAAAAAAAAATATTGCTGAAACACCCAAGTTTTGCTAAAAACCTAGCCTGCAAACGCGTCACTAAAATCGCAATACCTACTTATAAATGCTGAAACAGCAGTATAAGTTTTCCGAGAATCGCAAAATTTTGACCAGCAATTTAATTTGCAAAGATTACACAATTCTTTGCTAAACCAACAATCTCATAAGATTGAAGTCTTAGCAAAAGCGGACTTGTGATACTCGTAAAACGCAAATTTTGCAGTATTAACCTCCAATTCAGGGATTAGCAAACAAATTTGAGACCATAACAGATCTAACATTGCTAGTTGTGCATGTCAAAGTGTTTGCTAATATAGTAGCATTAATGATTGCAACTTGTAAGTTATATTGCTACGTTTGCAAAAAGTTAACTGAATTAGCAATTTTGCAATCTTCGCAAATGAGATTGCTGGTTTAGCAAAAAAGTTTGCGGTTTTTGCTAATTGAATTGCTGGTCTAGCAAAAATTGTACGATTCTCGCAAAATTCATACTGTTGGTTTAGCATTTATGGCTATTGCGATTATAGCGACGTGTTTACAGGCCGGGTTTTTAACAAAACTTTGCTATTTCAGCATTTTTTTTTCTCGAGTGCATCAGAACTAACACAAGTCCCAATCAATGATTCGCACGGTCTCGTTTCCACCCGAAATTTTTCGAGATGATAACGATTCCTCCTTTGAACGACTCAGTTCAATGGTGAACCTGTTTATCTCTCTCTCTCTCTCTCTCTCTCTCTCTCTCTCTCTCTCTCTCTCTCTCTCTCTCTCTCTCTCTCTCTTCCCCCTTCTTCTCCCCCCTTCCTCCCTCTACTTCTCTTTCATGCAGCTTTAAAGCGGTCTGTTTCCTGAAATGATCAATATTAAACCATCTGCCCGTAAGGCGGAAAGACAGACAGCAAAAGCGTGTGTTACACACAAGAAACACTTTACCTACACACGCATACCCTCACACACAACGCATGAACAGACTCGGGCCCAATTTCAATTACTATGCGCGTCTGATTGAAAAATGAACAGCGGAGCTTCAAATTTGTGGTCTCCGCATTCTATACAGTTCCCTGTGTTGTGTGTGGTATGTACGCACCACACGCGACTCTCGTGTTTTGTTCAACACCCCCCTCCAGCCTCCCCTCTCCCCCATCGTCCTACCCCCTCCCAATCCTCCCCTCCCCCTCCCCCCTCCCATATTATCTTCGCTGCGCGGCCGGAGCTGGGGCTTTTTCTCTCCGTTGCTCTATCATCACTGCCGAGGAGGGAAAAAAGTTACTGGAATTAACGCCCGCGCATATGCGTCCAAAAGAAAGAGGATATAACTTTTTCAATAAAGCCCTAAAAACCTGACAACCAATCTCATTACATTGCGAGATTTCTCCGAACGAAACGAAGTATGTATGTTGCAGAGGCAATCCCTGAAACGCCGACCGCATTTTCAGCGAAAACCCGACACATCCTGACGAATTGCGGCTTTTGACTATGTCGCCTTTTAGGCATATCAAAAGCCAAAAATAGTGGTAATTAACGTAGTGAAATGAATAGGTATTACACGAGCCTTTTTCATCATTGATTTTAATTGAAGCTTCAAAATTGCAGGAAACTAGCTTGAACACTACCGCGTAACGTGCTCGCAATACTATTATGACATTTTAAACGCTATACCGAGAATTTTAAACTTATAAAACGATAAAATTGCTGTAAAAGCATAGTTTTGAAATTTTAAAGTTATGGTTGTATTAGAGAAAGCTGTGATTTGATGGGACTCATAGGCGAATCCAGCAATCTGGCAACTGCGCATTATTTCCATTTGAATGTATGATAAACCATCGATTCTTGAAGGAGCCATGGCCCTGTGACTAATCGATTATTTGCCATGCAATCAAGGGGGACAAATACACTGTTGCCAGGTTGCTGGCTCCGCCTATGATGGGACTCCCCCATCGTCACCCGCTCACTCATCCGCCATCTTATAGTTTTGTTATACGCATTTTATAGTGAATTTGTGGGTGGGTTTTAAAACCTTCGAATGCTCTCAACGTCATTTTTAACGTGATTTTACGTGAGAATCGACTCTTCATAACGATGTAGCAGAAGTTTACAACATGCTATGTATGAAAGTAGATAATGCATATATGAAATTTCATTATCTAATTACTCTGCCCGACTTTAGGTGCAATATCTTATCGGCCGATATGTCCTAAAAATTTAAATTGAAATTGAATTAAAGGCATTTTTGGTTTTGAAAATTTCAACGGCATCAATTTTTAGGGACTAAATCCATGACCGTCAATCTCTTTCTAGAAGAAGCGTATCGACGTATCGTGCACAAAATGCGGTTGAAATGTAAGTTATGATGTGGTTAGTCAACGACGTTCTTTTAAACACACGAGTGAGGATTTTTCGTTTTGTCGCAAAAGATGCGTATATTTAAATGAGAACCGATTAAAACTACGTAATCGCATGGTACGAACACGCGATTTTTATATACTTGGAAAATTTGGGGATTTTTTTTTTTTTTTTTTTTTATAACGATATTCTGTCAAAAAAGGATGGAAACGCGCTGTAAAAAAATGACGTACAGCTGCAATTATATGATTTCAGCAATTCTTTTTAGGTTAGATAAACATTGTATAATAGGGAGCACGAAATGTTGAGAGAAAATTAAGCAAGACTATAACGTAGCTACTTTGACGTTAACAAAGAAATCTCTTCCAGGTAAGCGATAAATAATTAAATCCTCAATCGAAAATGCACCGTTGAAAAGTCTAATTTAAATTTTAATTAGATTTCAGAAACGCTCTGCTTAGACATTCAAGTGACGTCGACCGCTGACGATGCGAGCAAGGAGAACGGACGGGAACTTCCACGCCGAATTTAACTTACAGTGGGCAGAATTAACCCATTTTTTTATCAAAATTCAGTAGTAAGAATATCACTCAAAAAGTATTGTTTAAAAGTCTTCAAAACTAATTTCTGACAATTAAGTTTCAATTCTAGCTAGAATCATCCGTTTGAAGTTGTTTAATCGTGAAAAATTAGTCCCATATGAAAGCTCCTAAACGACGATTTTAAGTAATTTTATTTTGCTGGTTTTTGGCCGTCAAAATCAAAGACGTCTACCTAATGTGTATTTAAAAGCCAGTGGCTAAAGAGAAAAGAAACCGGAAAGATAAACACATCCTTCATTTCTGATTTTAAAATAGACGTGGGGTTTGTATTTTTAATTTTGTGTTCAATGTTCTCAGAGAGTAGCACAATTGGGGCAGGAAGTCCTGTTGATTCAACTACGTAATTACAATTAATTTAAGTAGTTTTACGAGGAAACGTAAGACTTCAAACATTGCATTCTGAGATATACGAGTCAAAAGTTTTCAGGATAGGTTTTCAGTAATTTTACTCAAATTAAATGTAGACAATAAGTAAAAAAAAAAAAAAAAAAAAAAAAAAAAAAAAAAACACGCTTAAAAAACCGTGCAAATCACAATTAATCTTTTATGTGACAGTTTTTTGAAATTTCGATATTGCGTTTTTCTATTAAACGTCAACTTTAGCGCAGCTTGAATGCCTTTAGTTTATTTTTTATGTAAATCATAAATCTGAGTGGTTGAAACTATAAATGTGAGACACCAACAATTATTTTGGGAACTTTAATTCAGACACTTTCCGGTTTTGTAGATGAGTGTGTCCTTTTGGAAGCTGTTAATGCTATAGTTGGATTATCTAATAATTTACTAACGTAACAAACCCCCCTCTTCCCTTTCATTCAAGACTTTCGGTGAATTTCTGTAAATGGTTTGTGAATTAATTAATTATTGCTTCATTGCTTCTCTTTTTATAATTGATTATCTATTGATTTCTTATTCCTTTATTGTCCTTTATAGATAGGGGTCAAAGTCACGCGTTGCGACCAAAAGCCCATTTACAAAAGGGCGTATCCAGAAAAAATTGCACGGGGGGGGCTGAACTTTTACTCATTAATTGACACTTTCAGGGAATTTTTTGCCAGCTTCCTTATTAGGTATTTGAACATTTTTCAGGGACTGGGGGGGAGGAGTTTCAATCCCTCAATAATACACGTATTCATATGGGCGAATACCTTGGGCCTGGGTCACGACCTTTTTCATAGGTTGCCTGCGATTACACAATTTGCCATTGGAAAGCTATAAGTACTATAAATGCGTGGTAATTTGTTTGTTACCGGCATTATCTTTTGCTTCCTCCGGAAGTATTTCAACAATTTCAATGTAATATTGATAGATACCAAATATGTTTTTAGACTGGGGATGGCCGTTTAAACCTGTTGAACAAAAAGGGAGAAATGATCTATTTAGTTTCTTTACTTTTTATTTTGCACAGGCAGCGAGAAATAATCGGTGGCAATGGGTAAAAAGTTTAGAGAGTAACAAAGTTTAAAGATGGTGACGATTCAATATTGATATAAAATTCGCTGTTGCCAGATGTTCATTATGATAATTTTCTCCCCCTTCCCCTCTTTTCAGAAGTTTTGAAATTTTTGTTATAATTCGTTCCAGAAGTATAGGCGTAGCTAGGTGCATCTAGACCGATAATAGTTGACAAATTTTTCAATTTTTCATTACATCAAAGTAAAACAAAACTAGCTCATGCGACTTTAATCCTTTGATTTCAAAGCGTTCGTCAATGAAGCCATCGCTCAAATTTATTTTCATTTATTTTCATTTTGTCATTTGAGTAATAATGTTGGAAAATTCCAAAGATAAATGGTCCAGGTGCTCCTACACTTCTGAAACGACCTCTAGTAAAGGCCTAAGCCTTAAAGAGCCGCATGTTAACACGTTTCTAGACTCTTCCTCAAAACTTCCTCGACTTGAAAAGTGAAATTCGAAATACATGGAGGATGACGGAAGTAGGAAAAGGATCATCTGAAGGAAGATTAAGGAAGAATGAGGTGAAGGAGGAATAGTGAAATATTGGATTATGGAACTATGACGGAATACATCAGTGGTGG
The DNA here is from genome assembly GCA_011764245.1 of Trialeurodes vaporariorum. Taxonomy (NCBI): domain Eukaryota; kingdom Metazoa; phylum Arthropoda; class Insecta; order Hemiptera; family Aleyrodidae; genus Trialeurodes; species Trialeurodes vaporariorum. The sequence goes on from VMOF01000002.1 coordinate 30,389,046, forward strand.
CTCGTGAAATGCGATATATCGATGTCTACTCCATTTAAAACTATAGAAAAGTATCGATCGTCAGGGGGTGCAATTGAACCCCCGAGAAGTCGATACTTTTCTATAGTTGTAAATAGAGAGAACATCGATATATCGCATGTCACGAGCGGCCACTGGAATACATTGAACAAATGTTAAATCGATATAGAAATGGAATGGATATAACTACTGAAGAAATTAAAAATAGAGGTTGAAGCATTTTAGGATTTGGAGGAAATCTCAGGGTTGGTCCGGACTAGCCTTGACACCTCCTTCGCAAACCCAACCTCGATGTTAGATTTCCTCAATATGTAGCCATTCCATTTCTATCAATTTAACATTTCCTCATTGTATCCTATATATCACTATATCAGTTCCGTTTCACAATGAGGCTTGAGCGAATGAATCCAATGTCCAATGTGATGTAGAAACCACTGAGAATCACGAAAATCACTCCGAGAAAGTCTAAAATTCAGTAGTTCAGAAAGCTGTAACGGCAAGTTTGTAATGGCGGCTCAACGCAGGTATTATGGGAGATTCCTGTCTATAATGCCACTTTCTCTACGGAAACACACAGATATATATCACAATTTAGATAGGAATCTCCAACGACACCTGCGTCTCTTCGCCAATAAACCCGATTCTGAGAGTGAATTTTGTGATTTTTTAGTGTACTTATCGTCATTTTTAAAGCTTTTTTTTTTTTTTTTTTTTTTTTTTTTTGCAAAAATCAACTCTTCAATCAATTGTGACGAAAGTTTGCAAGAGCCCCATCCCTCATCTACTTCATTCTCCTTAAATCTTCCACCGCAGTTCATCCTCATATACATCCTCTTTTCAGTTTCCATCCTCCATGTATTCCAAATGGCACTGTTTAAGTCGAGGGAGTTTCGATGACGGAGTCTAGAAAATGTGTTTAAATTCGCCGACACAATGGGAATATGGGATACTCCATTCCCGGCCCCATTCCCGGCCCCATTCCCGGCCCCATTCCCGGCCCCATTCCCGGCCCCATTCCCGGCAATGAGCTATAACTTTAGAGTGCCAGCGGGCTGATCCACCTTGTGCCACACAGGGTATAGAAGGAATCCCGAGAAAAAGCGGAATTTGGACGGCAGATTCCAAGGTTTGAGGTTAAATTTTGTAGGTCGTTTCCGGCAATGCCCGAATTTATTTACGGGACGACCGGAAACAACCTACAAAATTTAACCTCAAAATCGATTTTTATTGCAAGATGACGGCGCCCTAGGTGACAACAATGAACCATCAGCGGAACGTTCCTTGATGTGCCACTCTAAAGTTATAGCTTATTGATTCCCGGCCTTTGTTCCGCAATCAGCATCCGCGGGTTGATGGCATCTTAGCAAGTGTGGCAGCATCGGATGAGATTTTATTTTTAGTGATTCTAAATAAAAACCCGAGATCGATTCAAGAGGAAGTCTTCAGTTTGAGACGCTTTAAGTTTGAGTGCGCTCTAGAAATCAATTGTGGGAAAACATCCTTCTCTACGACGACGACTACATCGACCGCGTCGTCTTGAGACGACTTTTTTATTCCCTCGACTCCTCAACTCCTCGCCTCTTTAACCCATCTTATCCATTCCAATCCCCATCTTTGTGAAGTCAGCATCTCTTAAATCAGGAAGTTCATTGAGAGACCGGAAATTTTGTAATCTTAATGGGTAATTGGAGGAAACATTCCTTGTAAAATGCTTTTATTCAAGGAAAATGAATTTTGAAGTTTTCACCATAGGCAGACCGTATCAGAGGCTGGAGGGGGGGCTTTATTCCCCCCACCTTTTTTGGGCGGATGGGCTAGAAATCGGGAAAAAGTCATCTTTTGAGACTCGAGAAGAAGAAAAAAAGGTCATCACTTTATGGCCCCCCTTTTTTGGTTACGGCTCGCCTATGGTTTTCTTACACTGACAAAAAAATTAACTCTTTTACAGTCAAAAGTATGGACATCACTTAAAAAGTATTGGTTTGACTGTTTAAATTAGTTATATTAAACCCGTGCCGTGTTAATTTAATTAATTTATTCAGCCAAACCAACAATTTCAAAGTGGTGTCCATACTTTTAACCATAAAAAAGTTAAAGTTGCCACTTTTTTTTTCAGTGTAGCATTGGTTCAAATTAAAGAAAACTCATAATTGATTGTTTGCGAGCAGCCATTAATAATGACACTGAGAATAATAATTTACGACAAACAGCAATTAAAGGCACGAACTCATTCATCCATGCAATAGGAGTGTATATAGGGTGCCTCATAACTGAGACTATCAAGTAATCGACACAGAAAATAAGAAAGTAGGTAAATAACTCACTACCTGCCCAAACGGAAATCAAATAAGTCTGAAAAAACGAAGAAGGCAGTAGAAAATAATCAATGAGCATTATCTATTGAGCAAGCCATAAATCAATTCATGCACCAGAGTTTTCTATCGGTAACCATCGGAACAAAGTCCGATACACATACATAATTTAAGATGCCTACCTTGCCATGCAACTGAAAGAGACTGAAGCGTATAAAGAGAGAATAACCAAGATTTATTCAGTTCGAAAAACTAATGATATTTGCAAAAAAAAAAAAAAAAAAAAAAAAAAAAAAAAAAAATCACCATGGAACTCGGGGTAAATGTACCCACACCACGAAGACATGCATGCAAACATATAAGGTACCTGCCAGGCAATACGTTTTCTATCATCAATTACCAATTGGCATTATGACAAAATATGGAAGAGAAAAATAGAGCAAAGATATTTCTGTGATACCAACAGGGTGTTAAAAAGTACAAAACTAAAAAACTTATGTATCTCGCAGAACTTTTGCTCCCAAAGGTGTTTCTAAAGTTCCACTTAGAGTCCCTATATGTAGCGAGTTAAGACAAGAGGGTAGTCAACTTCTGATTGGTTGACGAGTTTTATAGGCTCTACGGACGCGGGATGTGATTTTGCTTTATTGTTTACAATCGCAGTTGTTCACCAACGGTGTTTTACGGATAAAGAGTTAGTCGATATATCTGTTAATTTTAATCATGATACACCTCAAGAATGTCTATAAATTCCAAAAGAATCTTTCAAAGCGTAAATAGATGTCGATCAACAAAAGCAGTGAAAGATTACATCGTTAGAAACTCAGCGGCGCTGTAATCTTTGCAGTGGACCGAAACACAACAACGTCCCTCAGAATGTAACAAAAATGTGCAAAATCGCATCCAATGGCGGCGTCCATGGTTTTACTTGTCTTAACTCTCTACATATAGGGACTCTAGTTCCACTGATTATTTCCATACGATGCTGTGAAGTGTGACTAAATTTAGCTTATTCATCCCTGAGACTATGAAAAGTTTACCCTTCTGATATCACGCCCGAGTATACTCGTTTCAGTCCCTAGACAGATCTATTGATCCCCATTTGAAAGTACAGACTTCAAAATGTTAGCCTCGAAACACCAAGAGGTTTGACCTCTCTTCGAAGTCTATCATTGTTGTTGTGGAAATGACCAGTGGCACGTAAATACTACAATCAGAACGGAAACCAATTCGCGTTAAAAAAAAAAAAAAAAAAAAAAAAAAAAAAAAAAAAAAAAAAAAAAACTTCGGTTATAAATTCGGATCCGCCGTGTTGGAAAGTGAGCATCTCCGGCAATCTTCGGCAACCAGCCGAGTTCTGGTTGGTTAATGAGCGTCAACCCTGATTGTAAATATAACCTAGCAAAGCGCGTCCGCCATCTTGAAAAGTGAGCAGACACTGATGCCAGTTTGTGCGGTTAAATGGGTCTGTTGCAAACTTTTGCTACAGCGATAAAGAGTGTTTCATCATATATGTAAAATCGCCCGAAAAGCCCATTGGTGGCACCAGAAAGTCATAAAATGCAGTATAAAACTCACAAGAGACGTTTAATGAAATCCAAGATGGCGGTAAAATATCGAGCAATCTGTATGCATGCACCTTTAACATCCAAGGATTGCCAACGTTGACAACCTCACAGCTTCAGAGGTCATGTGTTTATTTACGTTGTGATTGGGTGTGATCGATATTGTGAGGTTGGCTATCCTTGGATGTTCTTGGTGCATTCACAAAGGTTGATCGATATTTTACCGCCATCTTGGATTTCATTAAACGTCTCTTGTGAGTTTATTATCGCATTTCATAACTTTCTGATGCCACCGATAGACTTTTCTCGCGATTTTGCATGAGATTGAACACTCTATACTACTGCAGCAAAAGTTTGCAACAGACCCATTCCCAATCTTGTTTCCATCGGCTCTTACACTGTAAAAAAAAGATTACAAGAAGTATGACAGTATGTAAACCTATGCAAGGGTTAATACAATCACCTTGTTTGCCCACATCTCTAGTGTTTGTACAATCACCTTGTTTGTCTACATCTCTAGTGTTTGTACAATCACCTTGTTTGTCCACATCTCTAGTGTTTGTACCATAGTTCTTTGATTTTTTTTTTTTTTTTTTTTTTTTTTTTTTAATAGGAAATTCTAGTTCTATGACCATATTCTGATGTATAAGCACCAGCAGTTTCTGGTCAAAGTACTCGACTTTCTGTCGGTCACATATCGTTGTGCTTCTGGTAATATGTCAACTGCGGAATCTGGTATGGAGCTGTTGCAAATTTTTGCTACAGGCGTATTAATAGTTGGTTAGATGGGGTAAAACCCTGTCAAAATAACGATTAGCGCGCAAAAAATTACCAAAATCCATTCCCAAATTTATACAACGCTTTCAAACGAGAGACCGTAATGGCGGCAGTTGCCGCCCAAATCTTCTGGCAATTGTACGCTTCTTCTTCCTCTTGCATGGTGTTGCGAGAACGCCTCAAGTAAATGAAGCTGATTGAAGATAGGGAAACCCAATGTAATCCGTGGCAACGGTCGCCATTACGGTTTCGCGTTTGAAAGCATTTTATGAGTTTGGGAGTGAATTTCGTGATTTTTTAGCGCGCTAATCGTTATTTTTGCAGGGTTTTACCCCCATGATCATCTATTAATAAGCCTGTATATATAGTAAAAGTTTGCAACAGCTTTATTATGACTGTCGCTTTTTTTCAGTGTATAAGGGAGTTTCCGTTCTGATTGTAGAATTCTGGGCAGCAGGAGTGTATGAGAGCACCGAAGGAGAAAAGTTCAGAGATATAATTTGCTTGACTTTAACACCCTTTAGTGAGCCGGAAAGAAAAGACAGGCAGACAAGACGAGTATATAAATGTCGTATATCAAGTCATGAAAAAGACAAGCGTACCCATGGTTTCGGAGGAAGGGGACATTAAGCTGAGGGAAGGCGATCTATTTGAACAAGCCAAAGAGTAAACAAGAGTCGCAATTGAATGGAAGGCCTGCGTGGTCAACGTAGATAAGGGATCCGAACGCGGGCTGGCCTGGGCTGGCCTCTGATTGGCTGCAACGGGTGGAGCAAAAATGACTCGGGGTATAGGGAAAATAACACGGGATTTTCGTTCCGGGGCGTTTATCTCGAAACCTAAGCAAAATCTATCTAAACAATTTATACGAGTCGATTTAGCAGATTTTTCCAAACAATTTGATAGGTCATAAGTGCCACTTTATTGCAAATTCGAAAAGACTGTTTCAGTTTAAAAGTACGCACAATAGTGTGATTACATGCTTGGCGTGTGTTCGAGCAGTGTTTGAGTAACTCACTATTGTGAGTACTTTTAAACTGAAACAGTCTTTTCGAATTTGCAATAAAGTGGCACTTATGACCTATCAAATTGTTCGGAAAAATCTGCTAAATCGACTCGTATCAATTGTTTAGATAGGATTTTGCTTAGGTTTCGAGATAAACGCCCCGGAACGAAAATCCCGTGTTATTTTCCCTATACCCCGAGTCATTTTTGCTCCACCCGTTGCAGCCAATCAGAGGCCAGCCCAGGCCAGCCCGCGTTCGGATCCCTTATCTACGTTGACCACGCAGGCCTTCCATTCAATTGCGACTCTTGTTTACTCTTTGGAACAAGCGGTCACGTTGGCAGACTTGCGTCCAGTGTAGCTCTCGCGGTTTAGGTAAACAGAGACGTCAGGAAGAGCGAGAGAGACACGATTATATGAGAGTGGAAAGATAGACAAAGAGAGAGAGAGAGAGAGGACAAGTGCGGGGAAGCTGGTTTGCGAGAGCTTTAAGCTGCTTTTAAATCCACGTCTGCGACTGCTGCTGGCCAGCTTCTTTTTTGTCGGCGTTTTGTCAAGAGACGCCTCCTCCGTGTCCGTTTTGTCGACACCTCCGCCCTTGATGCCCGTGCCCATGCCCGTGCCCTTTATTCGTCACTTTCCGGCTGCTCATGCTACAGCTCGGCGAATCGTTCAATGTCGTCGAACAAGTTTCCGTCGAGCCCAGTCGCAGAGGGACGCAAGTAGTACCTGTTGACATAACACATGTTTACAGTCCTTAGAGTTAGAGTTCCTACGAGTTAGAGTATATGAGGCAAGGAGTCGAACGAACATACTAAATTGAGATTACATATATACATTTTTGGTCCCAGAAAATCACTGGCGGATCCAGGAATTTATCCTTCTCTCTCTTTTTTCCATTAGAACGCGTATGATAGAAAAGGACAGGTTAGGGGCAGTCACGTGATTTTCGCCCCCTCTCTTCTATCCTTTGCAAACACATGCATTCTAATGGTAGAAGAGAGAGATGGACAATAACTTGGATCCACTAGTGCAGGAAATGAAATTCTCGAGCAAGAAAATCAACGAGCAATAACTAGTAACTATAGAGGGTGTTTGGCGTTTTCTCATAGAAAAGTAGTTTCCATGGATGAGAATAAATAGAACAACCTATGAAATGATTTAAAATATTACTCATTTAATAATAATGGACAAATTTGGCAACGATGTAAGTACTTCCTCCATTTAAATTCACTGAAAAATCGAACGCTTCGGTCATCGGCGATGACTAGACGTTTCGACCTTTCTAATGTGTTTAAAGGGGGAAAAGAAACGTTGCCAAATTGCAAGCCTCGCCACTGATATTGGAAATGATTTTATAACCATGAAAGAAACCAAAAACTGGGTCCCCCTATCCCCTCGAAAAAATCCTGGCTACGCCACTGGCATTCCCACGATTTTACAGAGGTTATTTAAAATTTTTTCTAACATATATTTACATAGCCCAAATAGCCTTTAATATTTCCTTAATGTTATCTGTTTTTGGTGTATTGAATTTGATGAGTAAATTCGAAGGCTGGCCGGTTGAGAAATAAAATAAAATCGGATGAGAGCGCGAGGTGTATTTACAGTGATTTAAATGGGCAGTGTTAAGATTACTAAATACAATGTGACAGCCATGTACAGCTGGGGACAAATAGAATGTCAGACGACTCCTGGAAACAGACTACCCAGCATATGTATCTCAGTGAATTTAAGCATCGCTGGTGGCCTACCTCAAGGAGTCACCTGACATTATTTTCTCCGACTGCACATTAAAAATATACTGTACAAACATGAACATTGAACACAAGGGTCAGCCGGTTTCTTCACGAGTTCTCCATGAGAAAAGGCAGGGTGAGCAACGTTCCATAGGCGGATCCAGCAATCAGGCAACTGCGCATTCTTCCCATTTGAATGTATGATAAACAATCGATTCTTGAAGGGGCTATAGCCCGCCGTGACTAATCGACTATTTCTCATGCAATCAAATGTGAAGAATACACTGTTGCTAGGTTGCTGGATCCGCCAATGACAACATTTTAGGCTTGGGATGCGGTTACTTGCGATATGTATCTGATGAAAGAGGTGACGTTTGAAGGCTCATCTTTGTAGGTATAGAAAATTCATTGATACATACATGACGTGAGAAATTTGGAGGAAGAAAAAAACTTTCCTCTAAATATCCTTCGAAGAAGAAAATACGCTGAGAAAACTCATTTGGAGATTGTTAAGAAGAAAGAAGAAGAAAAAAAAATTCAAAGGTTTGTATACACAGTCTCCCCATAAATACTGTCACGCGCAAAAACGTGGTTTAAGAAAAAACGGCTGGAAAAAAGTATATATAACTATACACATTCTAAAAGTTCACATTCTTACGCATCCACATCTTTTTACAGATTTGAAAAAAATTAACTACAGCGCACAAACGAGCAAAAATAGTGAGACAAAGTCGAAGTGCCGATTTACGCTCGATTATTGCATTTTGATATCCTTGACGCGCTATAGCGATGTTATCAAGATAACGATCTGAACCCCCTGTATTACAAGCTATAGGACCTACTCGAAAAAAAAGCTCGCAAAAAACGCCACCGTAATTTAGAAAGCTTAAAAGTCAGCATCGTCGAAGCCGCCCAAAAAATCCCGTTGGAGACCATTCGCGCGGCAATCGATCAATTTCCCTCAAGGTTAAAAAAGTGTGTTGAGGTCAATGGTGGGCACTTTGAACACTTGTTGTGAGGTAAATTTTTTTATCCATCTAGCTGTTATTTAGTACCTAATAAAGAGATTTTGCCCCATTCCGCCATTTTTCCCTCATTTTTTTCTAATTTTTTTTTTGTTTTGTTTGTTTTGTTTTGTTATATTTTTCTAGCCTAAAAGATGTCGAATAAGTAACGAAAAATCGAGCGAAAATCGGCACTTCAACTTTGTCTCATTATTTTTGCTCGTTTGTGCGCTGTAGTTAAATTTTTTCCAATCGGCAAAAAGATTTATAGATAAGATTTATTTATTTAATATGTATAGTTATATACACTTTTTTCCAGCCGTTTTTTCTAAAACCGCGTTTTTGCGTGTAACAGTATTTATGGGCAGACTGTGTATACTAACGGTGAGACTCATAAAATATCGCTTGGAGCTTGCTGAATGCTGAGGTGAAAATAAAGATATTCCCTTGAGATCTATACGCATGGAGAGATTTTCATCTGTAGATAACGTTTCTCGATTTTACGTTCTGAGGGTAAGGAAAAAATGAAAATCAATGAATCCACTAATGAAAGACGAGAAAAGAGTTGAGGTTTCTCAAAACAATAATATTCAAAATACATTAATCACTAAATTTTACCCTATAAAATACGAGCAAAATTAGTAAATTTAAATGAGGGTTTAGAGAATTAGGAATTAAAATAGCGAGAGGAATGAGTATATAGTCTGTATTCAAAGCAACGCTGCATGAAAGACAGACTCGACAGGTGTATTTATGAATGGGGGAAATACTCTTTAAAGGAGGGCAAAAAATCTTAATGATAAAATGAGCAGGAAATGAATGGAAAACGAGAGAAAGCGAGTAAGCCACTCACGACTCTCGTCTTGCCATGTTGTTTTTTAAGTCAAAACTTTGCATAAGTTGCTATGTGTCGCATTTGGTATGAATAAAGGAAAGAAGAATAAAAGAAAAAGAAAAACTTTTGCTAAAAGTTGCGACGAAAGCGAAGTAAATTTTTAATAACGAATTCTATTCCTATCAGGCTTTATTCGACGTAACCTTACGCCGCGCCACCTTGTCGTGGCGATATGTCTACAGTCTGCTTTTAAACAAGTTTGCCAGTTTGCGTGAAAAAATTAAAAATAATAAATAAAATATAACCATGGCTACACCGAAAAAAAAAAATTAGTGCTGAATTTCACTATTTGAATACGTATAAAGATATAGACAAAACTTAATAAGTTAGTTCTTTACCATTAAAATAGTTAAATGACCTCCGTTTCTCGTTAATTTAACTTTTTGAATGGTGAAATTAACAGTCTCTAAGTTTCGTTCAATTTTAAGTTTTCAAATACCTAGTGAAATTCAGCCCTTTATTCCAGTGTATAGTTTTAGAGGAGTCGTCCGGAACCTTTGAGCTGGAACCTTTGAGCTGGAACCTTTGAGCACGTCAGTGCGGTGACTTAGAATTATGTTTTGCGAATAAAAGCAGCAAATAAAAATGATAACAAAGCTAAGAATCAGCGTAGGTGAGATGCTGAAAATATATCATTATTTTAAAATTCTTTTTTATTTGCAGAATTCAAAGATAAATGACATTTTTGATGTCAGTTTAAATATACTATAGATTTAAATAATAACGAAGAGAGAAAATCGAATCAGCAAATAAAAACGCTCAAAAAATGTGAAGAATCAGCTCAGGAGAGATGCAAAATATTTATCCTTATTTTAAAATTCTTTACTTTTTTACAGATTTTAAAGATAGATTTTGCCGTTTTCCAAGTCTCTTTGAATATACTACCGATTAAAATAATAGTAAAGAAAAAAAAAAACAACAAGAGAATCTGATGAAAAAATAATGGCAATAGAATGAGTTGATACTATATACTCACACTTTAATCTTTGTTTTCAGATTTCAACCGTTTCGGCGAGTAATAAATGAGGGAATCAGCGAAGCGTATTGATTGTAAATCGCAAAAAAGGGGTTATGATTATGAGAATAGACTCCGAAACAGTATTTCTCTGATGGTTGAGTGGGCAGACATAACCTGCGTGTAAGCGCGTGAACGGATTGAGCAACTATTTCGGCCTGCACGTCGCGTTTTTGCATAACTCTCTAATTGAAGGCAGTTTGAATGATACCGCAATCTGAGTACGTAATTTATTACTTTTTCAAAATCTTAGAGTTTTTTGTCTCATAACCGATTTAATTCTGATCTTCTAATACTGTTTGATTGAAAATAAAATTTTAACCAAAAGAAATGAAACGTAATTGAAAAGATGAGAGCATGCATTCGATCAGCGAAAAACCCACCAATTAAGCTAATTTTTGAGATACAATTACTAACATAAATAAATGGTTAACACTGCCCATCAAGAGAGGGGAGAGGATGCGGAATTTTAACCTCGGGCTAGTATTAGGCTTTTATCTATTATTCCTCGATGAGGGTATCAAAAAATTAGTAATTTTTTTTGGTATTATCCTACACATAACATGTAAATTTCGAAATTCAAAGAAATCAAAGGAAATTTTGTTACAGTATTTTGGATTAATCAAACTCAGCACTTTTTTGGAAAATTTCTCACCAAACGTTTTAAAATTAAATAATTTAGGGGAGGACCAGACATGTTATTATTTCTCATAGAATATTGGAAAATATTGTCTTTACTGGTTCAAAAAATGTGGGAAAATAAGCTATTAGCAATTTTTTTCAGTTGTGGTGAAAATTCTGCCCTCCCCTCCCCGCCAAATCCGTTATCAGAAGTTGTCAAGTACCTTGGGCACGCCGCGGGCTAAACAGTTTAATTTTCCCCTCTCTCTCGATACAATTGACAACCCCGCATTTCTTCATTTGCTCGCCAACCCGCTTCGAAGGCGTAAAAATTCATTTCCTAGCTGATATTATTCATAATTCAGAGTTTTAATACATTTCCAGTGTTCCGCTGCGAAAGAGAGGGGGGGGGGGGGAGAGAGAGAGAAAAAAAAGAAGAGAAAAAAGAGGCGTTCATCCCCCTTCTCACCTTTAAAAAATGGAGTAAAATGAAGTAATCATCTTCCTCGAAAAGGTGAACGAAAGAAAAAGTGACGATGTGCTTGGGGGTGCCATATCGAAGAAGGAAATACCTAAGTATTTAACTCGGAAAAAGGATTTGTCCTTTCGAGTAAAATCTGTAACATTAGACTTGAAATGACGGAGAGCATCGTCAACAATAACATATTTGAGATTTTGAAATTAGATTTTTAAAATTTCTTTCTTCAATTTGACAGCTCTACCCAGAAAAAGAAACCGTACACATTTTTTTTTGAAGAGCGAGTGGCCGGCGCGGCGCGCGGCGTTGGTTAAGAAGAGAAAATGACTACATAGGTAATTCTCCGATGTCAATTGTTAAATGAAGAAAAACCAATCGCCTTGAATTAAAAGAATTATCTGAAGCTAAGGGTGCAAGTCAGAAACTTCAATAAAAAATCAACATGATTTGATTTTTTTGGCTTGCCTTGAGAAGTACTGAAGTTGACTGTTGAGTCGAGGCATAAAGGTGGAGGAATAAAATACAGTTTTAATCGACTATACACGGTTCAGCGGGCTGAGACCGTCAAAAGTGGCAAAAAAAAAAAAAAAAAAAAAAAAAAAAAAAAAAAAAAAAAAAAAAAAAAAAAAAAAAAAAAAACAGAAAGTATATATTACTCGTCAATTTTCATTTTTACGCATTTTCAATACTAATTTTTATCTTAGAGAACACTTTGAACAAGTAATTTAAACCTAGAAATGTTACAAGATAGTTTTAAACTAAGCTTCAAAGGGAGGAAACGATAATTTTTGATAATCTTCTTTTTCTCTGATTATTGGCCACTTTTTCTCAATCTCAGACCAACGTGTGGTGGAGTGACAAATCTTGAGCTGTACACAAGGGTGGTACGGACGCATGTCAGATTGCGAGGCTATCAAGAATTAATCGTTCCTTGAAATCGCGTGGATTCGACTCTTAAACAGAAAAAATAATGAATAGTATTTAAATCGCTAAGTGTCTGACTGTACTCGGACTTCCCTTGAAACCAAACTCAGAGATTTATGAAGGCATTTAAATTTTTTTTCCAATCTTGATGTTTTCTCAGGTACCAGTCAAGTCAAGTCGATTTCAAGTCCAGCTCTGAAATGCGCTCCTCATAAAAAAAAAAAAAAAAAAAATTGCACTAATGACCCAGTTTTCAAATTTTATCTTCCAAAGCACGCCCGTTTGAGAATTTAAAAAGTAGGTATATATGGATCAGAATTGTCCTGAAACCTGTCCAAATCTTCTCAACATAATCATAATTTTCATTTTTTCTTGTCAAAATGTTTCAAAAATTCTCAAAATTTAAGCAAATTTTCCTGAAATTTCCCCTTTTCCAAACTTTCTGAAGTTTTATAAGTATATTTTCGAATTTAAATATTCTAAACATTGCTCTAATTTCAAAAATTAAAAGTAAAATAGTAAAAAGTGCCAAAAGCTTGTTTTCTTTTAAATGTTCAAACATTCCCAAATTTTCCAAACAGCTGATATCGTCAAATTAGCCCATATGTGCCCAGAAGTATTCGACATTTTCAGGTGGTTCTTAAAAAAATAAAATAAAAAAAAAAAAAAAAAAGTAAACCAGGAATTTTTGGTTCAGCAAAATGATACACGCAAAAAACTCCCAAAATTGGTATTTTTAAGAAAATTTGACCTAAGTTGACTGAAACTAGGTACAAAAGTAACACAGCAAGTGGTTCGTTACATGGGCTAGTCCGAAATACGAGTATAGAATTTTAAGAACTCAATCTTATTGTTTGGTTTGTATTTCAGTATATTTGCATGTTAAAGCTTCCATTCTTGTCTTTTCTCCTAATTTTTGACGCACTTTCAATTGTTTGACGCATGAATGGCTTTTTTGCAGCCATGGGCATTACTCTTAGACTAGCATAAGATTAACCTAAATTTTGATTTAGATAAGGGTGGGGGAGAAGAGCAGGGAGATACGAGCGCCTTTTCTTCAGTTACCTCGTTGTCGTGAAACATTATGTCGCTGATTTTAAAATCTAGTTAGTCTCAAACTCTTCTGGGACCAACTTCCATTAAAAAGTATTGAGTGAGGAAGGAAGGAATAGAAGATAGATTAGAGGCCGCAATTCTAGCGCGGAACATGATTCCTTAAAGCGAAGGATTTCAGGCGAAGGAACGCTAAGGAATTACAACCGCATTGAAATGTTCCTTTAAAATATATGCGATGACTAAAATATTCCTTTAAAATACACGATGACTGATGAAAATTCGTCTCAAGTTTTAGGCAACTTTTACAGATTTTCTCACCGTTCAGTTGCTTATTCATACAAAAAACGTTTGTTAAGATGCGCTCTCAAACAGTTCACAAGGCTGTGAATTTTGTTAAAAATTAAACTTGAAATTTATGGTTTGCCCGACATTTAAACAGATTTTAGGATTTCGACTTTTATCTTAAGCTTAGAAAGTACAGTTGGACTTTGGCTGGTGCTAAGCAAAAATTATTTCGAGATAAAAACGAGAAAAATGAGAAAGAAAAGATTTGATTTTGAAAGGTGCTTTACAGCTATAAAGCGTGATTTTGTGATAATATATACTGAACTACAACTATATAATGGTAGTTATGGTAGAATACCAGTCGAACATAAATTGAGAATAGAAAAGATATCCAATATATTGCATATGAAGCTATCATACTCGGTTCCATTTTGAAGCTACCCTGAGAAATAGCGTGTAAATGTATGAAAAACCGAAAAATAGCAACAGCAGAGACCGACCGACCCGGCCAACAGCGACGATGTGAGGACAATGCTCAAGACAGCCGGCCGTGTTGGGCTGTTCCTTTCTTCTGCGAGGCCAGGGGTTTTTGAGACGTGACTCTTTCGTTTTCCCAATCGTAATTGATTATCAATTTTTTAAATTTTGAGAAATTGCTACTTCACATGAGAAATTTGCTTCGCCATAAAAATTCAAGGAAAATGAGAATAATGTGGTAAATACCAAATGGTGCATTTTTAACGGCATTGGCGGCAAATTGGCATGTTCTATGATTTCTCGATAATTCATCAAAAATTCACCAGAACGAGTCCGTTGCCATGAGGAATCCCATTATTTTTTCAAGGAGATTTCTAATTTGAAATCAGTTTAAAGCCAACGATGTAAAAAGAAATGAGATTTTGGGTTTAATGCATTTAAAGGAAGCGTCTTCTCAAAAAAAGGGATGTAACTTGCGGCGAGCAGAGTCAAGCCTTTTTCGGCAATCTATTGTACCACCGAGACTCCTGCGTTGCCATAGCGTGTGCAAAGCCGACTACCTGGCCAGGGTCGCTCCGAAATTGAACAGAGTATAAATAATATTGTTTTTCTCCATGCAGTGGCGAGGCGTGCGATTTGGCAACGTTCTTTTTTCCCCCTTAAACCCATTAGAAAGGTCGAAATGCCTGGTCATCGTCGATGACTGAAGCGTTCGACCTTTTTGGTGAATTTAAATGGAGAAAATACATGGTTGCCAAAATTCACGCCTCGCCACTGTCTCCATGAACTCGATTTTTGAAATCAGAACTACAAAAATTATCGCAAATTGAAAAAAAGCCATTCAAATTTATAATCTTTAATAGTGAGAAACAACGGAGTACGTGACATAAAGATGTATAAAAAGTAGTAAATTTTTGTGAATTGAGATGCATTTAGAATAAAAATGTGAAAAATTGATCTAATCGTATAATTGCAAAGTAATAACCTTTTCCACATCTGAATCGACCTTAAATTGCCTTCAGTAGGTTTATAAGTGTGCAACAGCTCTATACATATAGTAGTTTTCAGCGAGAGAGAATCAAACACTTGATGGTGCTAAAGGTCACCGTATCCTCAGCCTAGTCTTACACATTTTCTCGACCAATAGTGTCACTCATAAACACTTTATTTTTATTTAAAGCAGTTTAAGGGTTCGTCAAACGCCATTAAGATCCCATGGAGGACGAAGATAGAAGTAGAGATTAGAAGAAAGAAATATGAAAGAGAGGAGAATCACATCCATACCCTTCCGAGGTGACAAGATCTGATTCTGAGTCCATCAAATCTTGATGCTCCGGCAGGGATTTGAACCCGGGGCCTCTGGGATAGAGGTCAGTGGCGCTAACCGCCACCCACGGAGGCCAACCCCGTTGACACATCATTAGTCCTATAACAATCCTAACAATCGATTTAGCGATTAAAGAAACGATCGGACGAAGTAGCGGTTTTTACAATACGGCACCAACGGATTCCCCCTATTTAAGCTTACAGGTAAAATAATTGATCTTTACGGAATTTACTGCAAATCCCCTATAAATCAATACTTTTGCATAGGCTCAAATGACAAAAAACAAAGTTGCCAACTATAGCACGAGCCGTCACTGATTTGACCTGACAGAAAGAAAAAGTTGAACTGCAATAAGGTGATGGCGCGAGTGATCGTCCATTCATTATTTAAGTTTTATTTTTTCATATATCTTTCATTTATTCATTTTCTTTATTTTAATTCAGACTGCTGGGAAGGATATGAGCAGCTCCGCGTGACATTCAACGGGACTCGCGACAATTTATATTATTAAACAACGGATCCGAGCAATGAATGGAAAGTTTCGCTCAAAAGCCATCATGGCTTGCAGAGCGGCTTTTCAATGAAAACAAAGAGGTGGGGGTTTTTAACAGCTCTAGCAGTCATCGCGCGTCGGATTTTATTTTCCGCGTCTCTTCATTCATTTTTCATTCTTGCGTCTGTCAGTCATTTGCTTTTTCAACAAAAAAATTTATTTATTCGTTCCTTTTTTTTTTTTTTTTGACTCTGGCAGGACTCAACGGAGGCACACGCCATTTTGCATCCCTCTCACGACATATACATTTATTTTTAAACGCGAATAACAATCGCTTTGCAAATGCCCTCTCATCGAGATAGCGTGCTTATTTGATTTTAACGATGGAAGATTGGGACCTTTAATTGGAATGGGGCTGTTGCACACTTTTGCTATATAGGCGATTCAATAGTCGATTCTGGTGTAAAAACCTTAAAATATAACGATGACAGCACTAGAAACTTCCGAAATCCAATCCTAAACTCGATAAACGCTTTCCTTTGCGGGGGAGTAATGGTGGCTGAGGGCAGTAATAATGAGATATTCCTATCTTAATTTCGTCACTCTCTCTATGCTGACGAGGATGATTCATATAGTAATTAGTCATCAGAGTAATGATCCACATCCGATGAATGGTACCGTGACCACCTACTGACACCGGTGTCAATTGAAAGTCGCCTCTTATTGGTCAATTCTTGATGGAGTTACATGTTAGATGGGAATCTCCCATTATTACTGCCCTCAGCCACCACTACGCCCGCGCAAATAAAAGCGTTTATGGAATTGAGGAGTGGACTTTGAAAGCTTTTAGTGCTGCCATCGTTATTTTTGGAGGTTTTTAGACCAGAATTGACTATTAAATCGCTTGAAGCAAAAGTGTGCAGCAGCCTATTGAAGTACGTATTGATTTATAAATGAAGGTTAAAGATAAGTGGCTGTTGCGCTTATTTTGCTATCTCTGAAAAAACGAGAGCAAAAATACCAGAAGCACGACAATATGTGAACCAAGGTAAGGGATGACACTTTTACCAGAATTTCTAACGTTTGTACTTAAGTTCTTGAAAATGTTGAGGATTTTTTGGTATATTGACAATATTGTGTTAGTAACACACCAAAATTTTCCAATAAAATTAAGAAGTCGACTCTCCTCGCGGGTTCACACAAGTGGCGCAGCGTGTAATTTAGCAACGTTGTATTGTGTCCATTTAAACTCTTCAAAAAATCGAACCATTGGGTGTTCGGTGAACACCTTCGCATTCGACCTTTTACATGGGTTTAAATAGACATGACACATCGTTATTAAATTGCACGCTACGCCACTGGTTCACACATTGTCGTGCTTCTGGTAATATTACTAGAATTTAATAATTTTTTTTTTCAACGATACATGCAATTTAAGGGCGGTCGATTCAGAGGTGAAATCCTCCACAACTACGATGAGCAGCATAAAACTTACGAGATCCACTCCTAAATTAACACAGTTATTTTAACTGCGCGATCGTAATATGGCAGTGTTACACTTTAATAATCACTGAAAAAACAATGCTCCGGTAGTACACCCAAAGCTCCGGTAGAGCCGCCGAGCGGATTCAGATAGCTTCACAGAGCAAAGTTCGGTAGATCCTGAGCACGTGCTTCGGGAAAGTATATAAATCAGAGTGAAAAAGAAGAGTGATGTCATCCGGGAATGAACCGGGATTAAGTTTTGATTTGAAAGAATGAAAATTGAAAACTCGCAGAAGATTATAGGTCTAGGCAAGATCTATTAATGCAAGGTCAGTCCAGCAGCAAGTAGGTGGGGCTAACACGTTCCGTTGCACAACGTCTCCCCGAGTTGCTGGGAATCTATGCCTCAAGTTGCTGGGCATATTGCTGTCCCGAGTTGCGTGGTTCACTTGACGGAATCAACAGCTGTTATGTGGATTACGATTACGCCGGTGACTGCACTCGCAACGCAGGGGAACTTTGGAGTGGTCCGCCTACTGGACTGACCTGGTATTAATAGATCTTGGGTCTAGGTGCACCTATACTTCTGCAACGAACTCTATTTCAGGGTGCCATCGTAAAATTGGATAACCGTTGCCGCAATACGCATGATAACTCATAACGCCATGAACGATAGTATTGATCAATCGTATTCATGATGATTGCATGAATGAAAATTGAAAATTCGCAAAAGATTATAGGTCTAGGTGCATCTATACTTCTGAAAGGAACATATCTCGTAGGCGTAAGCGGAGCCATCATAAAATTGGATGACTGTTGACGCAATACGAATGATAAATCATAACGCCATGAACGATAGTATTGATCAATCGTATTCATGATGATTGCATGAATGAAAATTGAAAATTCGCAAAAGATTATAGGTCTAGGTGCATCTATATACTTCTGAAACGAACTTTATCTCGTAGGCGTAGGCGGAGCTTCGTAAAATTGGATAACTGTTGACGCAATACGAATGATAACTCATAACGCCGCATGAACGATAATATTGATCAATCGTATTCATGATGCTTGCTCAGTGCCCACCCTCGCACACGCGGCCATGGATTCAGAAGCGCGCTGCGTCGCGTCGCCCGCGCAACGCTGATAGCTTCACTGGTCAGTGCTGAGCTCTGATACAGTTCAAATTGGTTACGATCCGAAACCGACAGTTCTTGTAAACGTTGGTGTGAACAAGGCCCTTGAGAGTTCAAAACACGCCACGGCTCCGATTTCCCCCGGTCGTTTCCCATTCCTATAGAGACGGGCGCAAAGATACAAAAGCTTGAGCAGAAAACTGGGCTGCGGGTAGACAGCGCATTAATCAAGTAAACTTTGTTACCGATTTTATTTTCGGCTGAGGAATTTTAAGGCTGTCGAGTGGTATAAATAAAACACGTCACATTTGGACAAGAAGTGTTTTGAAGGGGCAGACGCCGCGCACTGGCCCGAAGCACATCTTTTGCCGGACAGACATGACAAGTTTTGGTTTTTTTCATTTCCAGAAAGTCAAAGTATAGAACTCATTTCTTATGACATTTGTCAGATTTTTGATCGAAATTAGTCATAACTTTCAATTTTTTTCAAATTTTTGATATTCATAAAAAAATTATTGAAAAAAAAAAAAAAATACATTGTTTTCCCCCAGAGATTTTCGCTCCTTTAGCTTCAGTAATCGTGACAAGCGTTTTTTAAACTACCCACACCATTACTCCCTACCTATCTCTCTCTCTCGCTCTATTCTACCCCTTCCCCTCCTCTCTCTCTCTCTCTCCCATACTCTTTTCTCTACCTCCAGCCGCTCCTATCCCCCCCTCCTTCTACTCCTCTGATGACATAGTCAAACAAATCACTTATCTGAAATAACCGACGAAAATAATTAGTTTGATGACGAAGGGCTGTCCAGTGTTGCCAGGTATACGGTTTAAGGCCGTATTTTTTTTCCATAAGACTCAATGTAAAATATACGGCTTATACACCCCAAATCTGGCAACTATCTGACTGTGGGTCGGAGCCGTATTGATATAGTCATCCTTTTGACAGCGATCTGAGTCAGTGATTCCTATCTCCCCAAGACGCATATGGATCTACTAATATTTTAGCACGCATCATCCACTAGGGAAAAATTGAAAAAAATAACTAAAACATGAATACACCACCTTCTCATATCGTCATAGTGTTCATAACCTTGATTGTGGTTCCTGTAATGATGTCAAAGGAATTTTGTTTTGATGCGGTGGCTCGCTAACGATCGATAATCCTTCGCTCATTCAAACCTATGGAAAAGTTTCAAATATTTGAGCCCTCCTATAAAATCGATTATTCCCCCCTGTTTACTATGAGAGAGAAATTGATACATCAAAAATTACGATCCACTGTACGACAACAGGAGACGCGAGAGGGAGCTCCGGATATTTACGATTGCAATCCTTCCTTTCGATCTCTCTTACTCTCTCCCACCCTCTCTCTGTCTCTCTCTCTCTCTCTTTCTCTCTCTCTCTTTCTCTTTCTTTTGAGCCAACTTTTATACAGGTGATCAAAACTTCTTAAAGAAAAAAAAAATTGGCTTTTCCAAGGGATTTTCTCCACACTGTCGCTACTTTGACTTCAGTAATCGTGACAAGCGTTTCTTAAACTATCCCTCCTCTCATTCTCTCCCCTTACTCTCTCTCTTTCTCTCTCTTTTTTTCTCTCTCTCTCCCTTTTCCACCCCTTTCTCTCTCTCTCTCTCTCTCTCTCTCTCTCTCTCTCTCTCTCTCTCTCTCTCTCTCTCTCTCTTCTTTCTATTCCTCTGATAGAGTCAAACAAATTACTTATCTGATATAACCGACGGAAATAATTAAAGTTAGGGAAAAAATAAGATTTGGGTTGAACAGTTTTACTACAGAGGGGTAGTTGCCCTCGAATTGTTAGTCTGAATTAGATGCCTGAACTTTTCAGAAAGAAAAAATAAAAAACTTCGTCCGCATTGTTCGTGTAGAAATGATATTATCGTCTGACTTCGACACATCTTCGGTAACGATAACATACGAGTATTCCGTAAATTTATATTTTCGTAATTTCCGAAATGATGAGGTTTCTATGACCTAAATGAAGTCTTCGTGATTTCTTCAAAATTATCTGTTAATTTTAATTGATCTTGAAGCTTGTGTTGAAAATTGAAATTGAACTGTAAATGGAAGAAGCTCGACCTTCAATTTCTCTATCGGCAACTACCCTAACTTCTGAGTTAGGACTGTTTACTTTCTCACAACTATAACACAGTTAGAAATTGAGAGAGTATTGCGATGGCGCAGATGTCTGTCTGTCTCAGAGCTGCCGTTTTGCGTAGAATCAATGCTATTTTTCTAGTCACCGATGATTCCACCGGTTGAGAAAAGATTACACAGTTCAGTTCAGTGTATGACTGTAATGCACGAAAATACTCTGATCTGTAATCTTTCCTGAATCGGTGGAAACTCCGTCGATTAATTAAAATATCCGGAAGTTTTTTAAAGTCATTGACGACTCCACCGGTTGAGAAGAGATTACAGATGCGAGTATTTCAGTTTATCATAGTCATGCACTGAACTGAACTGTGTAATCTTTTCTCAACCGGTGAAATCATCGGTGAATTAAAAAATAGCATTGATTCTACGCAAAACGGAAGCCCTGGTCTGTCTGTCTGTCTGTCTGTCTGTCTGTCTATATCGCTGCATAACTTTTGAACCAATCGTCCATACATGCTTTAAAATTTTGCAGAGAAGTTGCTTACACCATTCCTCAGAGTGACCTTTTTTTTGTTTTCTCGAAACTTTAAATTGTATCGGCAAGTTATGGATGATAGAAGGTTTCCATTAAAATCAAAGGGAAAAGATGGGTGAACGTAGGGAAAACTTGGAATGTTTCAAAAATAGCTGTTTGAATTTTGATGGAAATTTGCAAAAACATTCTTCGATCAGCCTACTGTAGAATTAACTCCTTAAAGCCTGTCTGGTGGTCATCCTCAGAATATTAAAGGGGGTCTGAGCTAGAGTATAATAAAGGGGTGCTGGGGGGATCCCCTAGAATGATTTTGATGTGAGAGAGTGTTCGTGGGGTATTTCCCAAAGATTATTTTTATAGTCACTCTGCATATTGTGAGCGCGCGCGTGCGCAATGAGGTTTTTTTCTCGCACGTACTTACCAAGGTATATGGAGAACAGGTATGGACAACACTCGACTCAGGGGGCGTGGCTACTTGGGAAAAAGCTACTTCGCCGCCATCTTGTCTCCTATTTTTACACCGTGTATCTTGCATTGTTGTTTGTGGTTAGGTTTGGGGGAATACTTTAAACCCGTTTTGGACGTTTTGGAGACCCTTTATATCGTAGGATTCGAATCGGATCCAAACGATGCGCCCAGAAGGTCAGCTCCAGTTCTAAGTAGATATTTGATTTTTCAGTGTTGCCGTTTTTCGAATGATTATCTGATTTCCCCCCATTTCACATAATGTAAGTACAACTTGTTAATTTGTAAAAAAAAAACAAACAAAAAACAAAAAAAAACAAAAAAAAACCAAAAAAAACAAATCTGACAACATTGTTTGAACGTTCCGATTCATCATAATTAAGGCACTGGACCAAGACAATTGTCCGAGTAACGAAACGCATCCAAGGATCTTTCAAGATGAAAAAATAACAAATGGAAAAAGTTTCATGTTGCGAATTTGTCCAGCTCTGTGACGTTTCTCCCGCACACGAAACAGAGATACTTTCTTTTCAAACTGTGCTTGTTTAGAACTCACGAGAGTAATCAGTAAAAATGAAATAAGAGTCCAAAGTAAAACGATAACAGTCTTTTGTGCAATCAATCTTTTTTCTCAAACATGCCGTATTGTTGATATGGGTGAAAATTGAATCCTTTTTAGAAAGTCAACTACTATTTATATGATTTCGAAAAATCCACGTAAATCACGCAAAAGGAATGCAGAGCTAAAATTCATTTTGTTTACGAATAGAAATAGTCATTTTGAAAGAAGCAGTAACAGTGTTGAATGAATAGTGAGCCCTACAGTCAGAATGAATCGATTCTTACGAATTCTTTAATGGCGAGCTATTCATAGACGTATTTATGGGTGGGTGAGCGAAGAGTGGTGGATGGGGGGGGGGTTTGAAGACTGCCCCGATGTTGGAAAAACCAGGCGGAAAATACTAGAACTGTTGTGTTATAACCGTAATGAGACTAATGAAAGTTTGCATTTTTCTGACATTTTATTAAATCGAAAAGGTGCGAATTCACATTAATTCTGTATCATATAATATTTTGATTCGCAAAATTAGGTCACAAGAAGCTTCCATATTCTTTTTAGGATTCTATAGAAGCACTTTCTTGTGACGAACATTACGCTGGACTAAAAAAAAAAAAAAAACACTCACACACGCAATTAAAAATCTAGAAATCAAACCTATAATTAAAACAGAAATAGAAGAAAGCACCCGGACGTGAAAAAAGTTGCGACATTTTCAGAGAAAAACTCCCATTCAGTAGCAAGACAGTAAGCATTATGTTTCCGTGGAATCGTTCGTAAGTACTTCCTCTCATCAAAGTCTTTAAACAATAAGAGTTGCGTCATCTGAAACTGAATCCCGGAAATAATCACCTTATTTCTTTTCATTTCTTTTCGCCATGTTCTCATGCGCTTTGCGGAAGTTTCTTGATGGATGTTCGTCTGCAGTGCATTTCAGCTAGCTCGCGCTGCGTTGAGAAACGTATAGTGACAGGGAAAATATGTCGGACCAAAATGAAATTTCCCGACACGACGGGAGGGTGCGCCGGCGCCCCTCGGTAATATGATATATTGCTTTGATACACGTGGTAAGTAACTAAACACGGGGAATTTTAATTTTGCTAAGGATAAGGAACTCCTGGATCTGAAGAGATGTTTGTGGGTGAACTTTAATTATAAACATGCATTATTTCGTTTAAATGCTATACGCAAAGCAAACCGATGGGGGGTAACACAAAGGAAATTAAAGTGAGTCGCGAAATAAGTTTTGAGAAGGAAAATTAACATGAAAAATAATTCCTTCAGCGTGGATCCGATCAGTGGCGCACCGAAGGGGGGGGGGGGGGGGGTTTAACCCTAAACCCCCTTTAAAAAAAAAAAAAAAAAAAAAAAAAAGGAGAG